>JANIJH010000225.1:77878004-77890583 GCA_024520975.1 Erythroxylum areolatum | reverse complement strand
TCTAGTATTCAATAGTTTTGATTACTTTACGTTTATAAAAATTCTGTAAAGAATTTTATTTCATACAAACAGTTTTTTAAAAGAGTTATAAAAAGGGGAATACACAATTCAACCCTCCCCTTCTAGTGCATTCCAAATATCGTTTTCTAAGTGTTGTATTAACGTGTGATTCACTTCAGAAGGGATTCAAGAGTGTACTCTATAGCCTAATCCTATTATAAGGATAGAAAATGGTTAAGCTTGTTATGTAGAATGTTAAGGCTTTGAACAACCCCAATAAGCAAAATGGGTATCTTTTTTTCATTTAACAAAATTAGATTTTGTTTAGTTTTGTTGAAACTAGTCACAAACCTAATAGCTATTTTGAAGTTTCAGCCTTCTTGGAGATCATGCATTAATCTTAAATATGGAGACACGAAAATTTTGGGTTTTTTAGAAAAATAATTTTTTAAATGTATAAATTCTTAATCATTCAAGTTAATTGGTTCATTGCTTGTTAAAGACTTATTTTTGCAATAACTTTATTATATGACTTATGTTGGGGCTTAATTTAAATGCTGAGAGGGATCCTTTATGGTTAGACTTAAAGGATTTAGCTAATTTTATTTAGCTTCCTTAGATGGTGATTATGATTTTAATAGTATTTTGAATCTTAATGAGAGAATGGGTGGGTATCTAGTTTCTATTAAAGAAGTGTCGGCTTTTATAAACTGTGTGGACCATTGTAAGCTATATAAACTTAAGTGAAAGGGATAAAAATATGCTTGGAATAATAAACAGACTGGGAGTTATAGAATCTTGTCAACAATTGATAGAGCATTAGTTAATAAGGCTTAAATTTTTTGTTTTTAATAAGGCTTGAATTTTTGGTTTAAATAATTATAGGCTCTATTCCTAATAGAGGAAGTATTAATCCATTCTCTTAATGAGCACTATGATGATAATTTCAAGTTTTTTATAAGTTGACATTATTAAAAAAATTATACCACTAGTTCAGGAAGTGTAATAATGAGATATATTTGATAGCAAAATTTTTAAAATGGGTAGGAAGTTGAAACTTTTGAAGCATATACTAAACTCTTTAAATAAAGAGCATTTTTAAATATTTGTAAGCAAGCTTTTATGGTTTGCATCAAATGCAATTTGCTGAAGTGAAATTACAATGAGACCCTTTTAACTAAATCTAGTAACAAGTTAAGAAAGATTTATCTATTAAATTTTTTAAGCTATCATTGGCTATTGAGAGCTTTTTAAAGCAAAAATCAAATGTTGATTTAACCAAATTAGGGGGATCAAAATACTTAATATTTCCGTTTCATGTTAAAACAAAGTTAGGACAAGAACATGATTTTTAGTATTTAGGATATTAAGGAGAATTTGATGTTAACAAATCAACTGGTGGTTGATTAATTTGTTAAGTTCTATCAAAATATGCTGAAAAAGGTACAGAAATGTATTTAATTGATCAAAAGGTGTATGAAGAGGGTTTAAGATGAAATAATGAGCAAAAATTTCTACTTTTATAGCCTTTTACTAAAGAGGACATTAAAAGGATATGTTCTTTGTTAACTCCTACAAAAGTTTAAGACTATGTGGGTTTAGCATAGTTTCTTTAAATATGCTTTGTTTGTTACAAGTAATGAAATTTATAAGGGTTGGTTAGACTTCTTTCATATTGGTAAAATTCTTAGGCATATTAATGTAACTGTGATTTCATTTATTCCCAAAGTTAAGGCTCCTATCACAACTAATGATTTTAGACCTATAGCCTGATGTAACATCATCTATATCTACATTTCAAAAAATGTTATGTAAGAGACTTAAGATGGTATTACCAATACTTGTAAATGGAAATTAAGGTGCATTCATTAGTGGCAAGTCTCTCGTGCATAATATCTTGATAAGCGTAGATCTTGCTCAGTTCTATAGAAGTAGACTTGTTAATGGGTCAGCCCGACCATGGGCTGACTGGCCCATAGCCCAAAGGGCTTCGGGTGGGCTGGACCAACCCGACCTACCATATTTTTAAAAAGAAAATGTCAAAAATGACGTGATTTTTGAAATAATAGATGGGCCATGGTAGATCCGACTCGACTTTAAACTAAGTCAAAATCAAGCCGGGCTAGGATAGCCCAAAATTGACATCCCCATATATAAAAAAAAACATATCAATTGGATGCATGATACAAAGGGATTTAAAAGAGACCTATTACACACTTGATTAAGGTTTATTAAAGAGTTGTAGGCTTTAAAGTTCTCAATCAGCTTAATTAAATGGTTAATGATTTGTATTATCTTGTATCTTTTTCTATCACATTGAATAGATCATCTTTATGAGTTTTTTATAAGGGGATAAGGGCAGCATGGTAATGGGAAGAGGTTTAAGACAAGAGGATCCTCTATAATCCCTCATTTTTTGTCATTGTTAGGGATTATTTGACAAGAGTAATAAGGGAAGCTTACAAAATCCTAGTTTTAGTTTCAATCCTCTATGCAAGAACATGAAATTGAACAACCTTTACTTTGTGGATGAACTTCTATTATTTTGTAAATCCAATACATCTTTTGTGTAAATTATGACACTTTAAGTCTTTATGCTAACGTTCAAAAATTAATTTTATATGTAGGAGGAGTTTAAGAGGACTTAACTCAGTCTTTGCAAGATATCACTGGCTTTACTATAGTTTCCTTTCTTACGAGGTACTTTAATGTTCTTTTACCTCATAATAGATGGACCAAGGATAATTTTAAGAGTATTATAGATAAAATTTGTTTGATAATAAAGTGCTTGAGCTCAAGGCATTTTTCCTATACAGATAAATGCTAACTCTTTTCCTTAGTCTTATTTTCTATACAAACTTATTAGTCATTTACGTTCATTATTCCTTAAGATTTTATGAAGAAGATAGAGAAATTAAGCAAAGAATTCTTTTTGGGGAAAATTCTAGTGGAAAGACCTTAAATCTAATTAGTTGATAGAGTGTGTGCCTTAGTAAATCTTATGGCGGACTAGAATTTAAAATTAACAAAATTTGAAATCAAGCAATAATTTTTAAACACTTATAGGTAGTAATAAACAAAATTGATACCCATTGAGTTACATAGGTAGGAGAAATTTACCTCAAACTGAAGGATATTTGGAAGTATAGAAAAAGCTCTGAACGTAGTTGGTATTAGGAAAAAAAACATATTTAAGAGAGGTTTTCCATTATAGTTTCAATAGGATAAAATGGAGGGTATACTTATGATTACAAATATAATATATTGTCTAGTTACACTCAATTGATAGGTATGGTTGAAAGGTTTATACATTCTCAATATATTTGGGAAACATTTAATATACCAAAACAGTCTTTTTGTACTAGTTGGCTATTCTTTAAGAATGTTAGTTACTACAAATAAACTTGTGCAGTTACTACAAATAAACTTGTGCAGTTAAATATTTATGTATATTCTTTTTTTTGTGTTATAAGGATTTAATGATAAATTTACTGCTCATCAATTCCTTAAGTGTAGTTGGTCTAATATCTTCTAAAACTTGTGATGATTTAGATTAACTTCATTGGATTCCCACTTAAGAAATATCGATGACATGTTTTCCTCTTATATCACTAGAAGCAGGGTAAAATCAAAACCAAGTTTCTATATGTTTATGTTGTTGCTCTAATTCATCATATATGACTTAAAAGGGATATTAGAATTTTCAAAAAGGTGTCTTAGCAACTTGATATGATTATTGAAAGGATCAAATCAGAATTGTAAATAAGAATTAAAAACAATTTGCTAAAAAAGATGTCTTTTAGGGAAGACAAATTTCTTAAAAATTGTAATTTGATTTATAAATTGTTTCATATGTCCTTTTTTTTCTAAGATCATTTATAGTTATTATCTTTGCTTTATAGCAACAAAAAATTTTAATGGTCCATTATAGAACCCTTCCTATAAGATGACCAAAACTTTTTAATAATTTCTTGAATAAGTTGTAACGAAACATTCTTCTATTTATTTGGTAATGTAAATGCTTAAATCTTTATAAAAAAAATCAAAATTTTTGTAATTACCTCAATGATATAATATTTAATGATAAATTTTCAATTAATTTCATTATATTTATCTTTTTAAATATTTAATATGATTTCTTATACAATGTATAATAATTTGATAATTAAAAGAAATTATTTTTCTACATTTATGCACTACAAGTGTATTCGACTTATGGAAGGCAATGAGTCGGGCTGAGTTGAACCAACAATCATTTTAGTGCGTAGCTTGAATTTCAATCAGACTTGAATCACGTATTCTGAACTTGACCCGATTCGATCTAACTTAACTTATTAATCCTTCTCCTCTCCATCATCTTCATTAACCCCACTCCAGCAAATTCCAAAGAGTCTTGATCCAAATTCAATCTTCAAATCTAAAGAAAAAAACTTTTAGTAACTACTGCAATCAATATAAATAAACATCGAATAAGTGGAAATCAACAACCAAAATTTTGAATGTATTGGAACTCATTCATTGAAGGAAATGACTGGAATTTTTCCAGAAGTCTAATGCAATTTCAGCCTAGCTATCCTCCCATCCCATATGAACCAGACATCTTTTTTTGAAAAGGTATTCCTATTGAGAAGCTCACTAACAGTGTTCTTTGTGATAACTTACGCAAACATCGACCTATACTCCCTTGGGCCACTAAGGTATGGAATAAATTCTTAATGCTGAGAATTTCTCTCATCCACTGGTTAGCTATTTAGAACAAACTCTCTACGGCGGATCGCATTCGTTATATCTATATGGACATCAACTGTCCAATGTGCTCCATGCAGAGTGAATCTTGCAATCACCTCTTTTTTGATTGTCTTTTCAACAAAACAATTTGGAATTGTGTCACTACTTCTTGTTATTAGGTGAATCCAAGAACAACTATCTTGGAGATTACAGATGGATTTACTGCGCAATCACCTATCCACATCAATGTTCTGGGCATTTTTATTTACAGGTTATGGCGAGAGCGAAATCTTTGAAGATTCAAACATCAATCTTCCACAAAGGAGTGTCTAATTTTCTCAATTTTAACAAAGTTTCGGGAGATCATTCTGACGAAGAAGCTACAACAACGATGCAGCCCAACAGTACGCTCCTCTCTACGCATCTAAGGACCTACTTGGAAAGCAGCTTTTCATAATACACCTTCTTCCTTCCACTGTTTACTGCTAATATGACGAGATAGGCTCTCTTGTTTTTGTTGTTTCAATTCTCTTAGCCTGGAACTCTCTTGTATTTGTAACCTTTATTTATTCATTTAATTAATTTTCTTTTAAAAAAAAAAGATGTTCTCACTGATTTCTTAGGTTAGCTTGCATATACTCAAAATATGAATGAAGTAAACAAAATATGACAAGAGATTTAGAAATGCAACTAGAAAAAAAAAAGTTAACAAACCAATAGAACCCAACAAGCATCATATGAGAACAAAAAAAAAGGAAATATTCAAGAAAGAAAAAGAGCATAGTAAAAAAAATACCAACAAAGTATTAGAGTTGAGAGTGAAAACACTAAAGATAAGAGAGAGAGAGAGAGAGCACAAGCTACACAACAATGAAGAAGAGAATCGATTAGCATTTTTGGTTTTTGATATATATAATCGGACTTCAAACCAAGCTGAGCCATGAAGCTCGAGCTTAAGCATGACCTGAAGCTTTTTTTAAGGGAAAAATAAAAGAAGAAAAAAGTTTCAACCTGAAGCTTTTTTTAAGGGAAAAGAAACGAAGAAAAAAGCTGAAACATGACCAAAATTAATCAACTTAGATTGGATCCATTGACTTTAAACTAGATCTAATCAGGCTTGTGCTCAATTGTCAAGCCCGATTGAACTTTTTGAATTATGCTTTTCTAGATTAGGCCTTTTAAGTTAACATTACAATAATTTTAAGCTTTTTTACATGTTTATTGAAATTATATATTAGGGTTAAATTCGTTGGATCCCTATATATTTTGGCATCTTACTAATATACTATATAACTTTAAAAACTATCAATAACTCCTTATAATTTTGGTTTTATAATACAAATCTCCCATGTCATTAACTTCCATTAAAAATTCTAACTAAAGACTCCAACACGACATCGTTTTGAAGTGCACAATTAGAATTTTTAGCAAAAGTTATTAGCAAAGGGACATGTGGTATAAAACCAAAACTAGAGAAGGTTTATTAAGAGTTTTAAAAGTCAAGAGTTATATTGATAATATATTAAACATATAGAGGTCCAACAAATTTGTAATTAAACCTGTAAAAGCTTTCAGGATCTTATATTTCATTCACATATCTACAAATAAAAAAGGTATATGAGTTTTTTATGTTTCCATATAAAAGAGTAAAAAATTATTATTATTATTATTGTACTTTTCATATTAAATTTATTATTTGATTATTGTTGATAATCTTATATTCATATTAATTATCGTAGTCAAAAAGTAATTGATATATGATTTTTCAAGAGTGGTGCTACTTGGTAAGTTGAATTAAGTTGAAATTTATTAGGTTTAATTGAACTTAAAATTCTTCAAATAAGAATATGTAAATAATTAATTTATTTAATATTTATAGAATTTTTAATAATGAATTAGAAGTTATTATCAAAATAACTTATATTAACAGTATATGAAATTAATTTAAATTTAACAGTATTCAGATGTTTTAATTTTCTTTATAAAATATAATTAATTTACTTTTTTACTCACTATAATATTATAAAGTAATAAAATATTATTTAATATTGTAAAATGAAAATCTGTCTATAGAACATTATTAAGACTAAATTCATCTAAATTTTTTATATTAATCAATAATGAACAACCATAAATAAAATATAAATAAAAGTATAAATATATATTATATCAAAGTATTATACAATTACATTAAGAAAAAATATCGAAAAAATTACTAAGCATCTAGTTTAGTTCTAATCACTTCCAGCTGCTCCAATGCCTTCTGATAGTCTCAAGTTTCAATCAATAAATTGTTTTCCATGCCAAGTGATAAATTGGTGATTAAGGCCTATCTTGGATTTGTGTAATTTAGCATATGTAGCATATAAAGCACTCCTTTCCCAAGGCCTTGGAATTTGCTCGGGCAACTAAAAACTTTTACTTGCATAGAACCCCAAATTCAAGCTATCTGAAGTTAAAAAATGGCACCAAATAAAAGCCTTTTGATCCCCATTAAGAAAGAAAAAGGATAAACATTTCAAAAACCCATCTACTCATTTAAATTCGATCTGTCACTCGAAATAATCCCATCTACTCCATGACCATTTCACGTTCCCTTGAAAATGACTTTCATATTCTCAAGGGTGTTAAAACCTAGGATAAATTTCCTCAAGCAATCTCAACACTTACTATATCACAATGTGTATAATCCACCAAAGTACTTTCCTAAACGATTACTCTATAATTTAACCAAATTAGCTACAATTACATGATAAATTACAATCCTGAAATGCCGCTGTGATAGAAATTTCCATTGAATACCAACTTACGAGGATGATATTGCATCCCACCGCCATACTGTGCCATCTTCACAGCAGCTAAGTATGGTACTAAAGAGAGCAAAAAAAAAAAGTTAAAACAAGGGAAATAATGCAAATATGACCACAATCTTTCCCAGCAGTCAAGTATGGTTTTAAAAATATTTCAGAAATCACTCAAATGGAATGATGTGTAGGAATTACCTCCCGTCAAATGACATTGCAGTTTGTCTAATTGGAGATTTGGATTGAGCATGAGATAACCTGAAATTAAAATTCCAATTTAGTGAACTAAAACAGATTAAAGCTTCTTTTGGACAGGAAACAAAAGAAAACTTGTAAAAACCACAAACCTTGCAATAAGAACCGGGGGACTACTTTGCAATTCCCAAACATAGATCTTACCTTCTCGGTTACCTATTGGTCAATTTTGGAAAAGATGAAACATTCGTCAACTTGGTATTGTATTGAAGCTTGCAACTTATTCAGTGGCTATGGGATATAGTAAAGTAAAAATCTTTTTAGTAAAAGCAGAAAAAAACCACTTTGTCCATGTCCATATTACCTATAGCAGCTGCATTGTAATGGAAATCATAAGAGAACTTGATGAACCAAATATCACATTCCGGGACAGGATATTTTTGAAGTATGTCAACAGTACCCTACAATTTTTAAAATAAAAAAAAGAAGCAAAAAGTTGGGATTCATGGGGACAATTAAATTGGTAATAAGAAATGTAATGAATTGACTCCAACGAAGAAATTTAATTGGGGCATCTAACCTCCCCAGGGGACTGCTCTTTCATTTTTGGCTCCCATAGCACAATCTCATTGTCAACACTCTGCAATTAATACGACACAAGCATAAGAACAAAAATAAAAACAATTTCAAATTCTCTCATACTGCGATGAAAAGAAATAAGGATGCCCAAGCAAATCCCACAGAAGAAGTAAAATTGATGTCATGAAAATGATGGAAGTATCAAGAGTTCAGAAACTTAAAATTTAAATCAGCTCAAATCTACTAAAAGGTCACTATGTAACTATTTAACGGTCTTTTGACTCATAATTAAAAATCTTATCACACAATCAGTAGCAATTCACCTTTGATAGAATAAAATCGCCAAGCCATCTGTTGCAGTCAACATAGTTAGAATGAACTGAAGCTATGAACACCTGAAAAAACAAAAGAAAAAGTGGCTCAATAAACTGTAGCACGTGAATGGTCCATTAGTAATAAAGACAAGAAAATGCTACTCACTGGAAACTGTACATATTTCGTGGGGAACTTTGAAGGAAGATCTGTCCATGTAAATGATTTCTCTACATATGTCCAAAACTCTGCAAAGGAGTTGATACAACTTTCACACATGCGTGGTATCCATATATTATAACAGTATATGTACTTGCAATTTTTATGTCACTATTTTTGGTTGCTCAAACTGTAGACAATGAAATCGTCGACCAGAATAACCTTAGTTGGATCCTGCCATAGTTGTTTATGAACAGAAAGATAAAATACACATTGAATGATAACCAGTACCTTTCATTGACCAAATTTTAACAGTGTTGTCCATGCCACAACTTGCAATGCGATAAATGTCTGAAGGATGAAAGTCCTAATACAAAGCTTATAACTTCAGTGCTTTCCAAATTAAACTAAGCAACCAAAACTAAAAAGACCAATGAGTACATATTCTCCTATTGTAAGGGAAGGGCTCAATTCTATGCATTGGAACTTACTACACTCAAAACTTCATTGCGGTGACCCCCAGCTCCGGCAAATATCAATATGCAAATTCCAGTTTGGACATTCCACAGCCGAACTGATTCATCCTGGTTCATGATTAGACATTTTGAGATGAAAAACAACTAAAAAGAGAGAGAGAGTTGGGTAATAACACCACTCACTTTGCTTGCAGACACAACAAGCGAAGGTTTCAGTGGCTGTGTTCTGATTTCGTTTATTGAATCCCCATGACCAACAAAACTCTGCAAACAAGCAAGAATATCATGGAGCAAAAATGGGACAAAAAATAACCAACTCCTGCAAGTCACATGTCTTCCAACTAAACTTGGGAAACGGTGTATAGTGCAATATAAGGTAAGCAACTACCCAAACTAAACTACTAACTTTAAACCATGGAAAATAAGAAATGCACTGGAATAAAAAACAGGTCCCATCATTAAAAGACTGGTATAAGATTTCTTTCCTCCATTTGCTTATGTTGAAGACTGTATTAAACCTATCTATTTTCTAGGATACTTCTCCTAAGTTTTATCTGCTGAGAAATATGACCAAAAACCTTGTATATCTTCTCATTGCTGGCATCTACGACTCGGATAATACCGTTGATTCCTCCAGCAACTACAAATGGGGTTCCATCAGTGTTACATGCCCAGCTCACAGTGTAGAAAGACTCGTCCTTCTGATCTACCAAACACATGGAAATTCCAATCATTTTTTAACCACGCTGCTAATAGTTCAATAAGAAAACTATTTATAAGCAGAGATAAGACATAATAATGCAGTTGATAGCACTATTCCTTACATCTTCGTCAACATAAGATTGCAAGACAGCGACAACACCTCCTTCAAGACATTGATAAACAGTAACCTGAAGGAAATAGTAACTCGCGTGAAAAAAAAGGGCTCAGACGAAAAAGAAAAAAAAAGGATCAAACATCAAGAGTTTTCTAAATTGTAAGACAACGATACTGAAAAGCATTGCACCATCATTTTGGGAAATTAAGCCGCAAAATTATCTCTGAAAGGAAAAAGATGCACTATTCAATCAAACTCAACTATGTTAAATAAAAAAATCCAACATAATCAGTTAATCAATTCTGCTAAAGCGGCAACCTACATCCATTCAAACACAAAAATTGCAAGATGTTCATCTTATGAAGGAGATTTCAAAATCTGACATTTAGAGTAAATATGAAAATGCAAAACATACCCTACTGTTTTAGTAACTGTAACCGAAAAGCTCAAAAACATTGGGACCAAGCTAAATTTGAAAAGAAACCAATATTCAGTTCTGGCTCGAATATCACACAAGCGTGCCATTTGGCTTTATGTTCATAAAATTTACAAATTTAATGGACCCTTCATCCCCTACAACCATAAATCCAAGCACTACCGATAAGACCAAAATGGAGAAACTACCCGGTTGCCACCGACTGTGGCGAAGACATTGAAGTAACGGGAATCGATGAAGTTGAAAACAACAGCATATAAGGGGCGCTTGCCCTCTTGAAGCCTGTTGGTGACTCTGTACTCTCTCTTTTTTGATGGGGTGAGTGAACCCACCACAGGCTCGCATCCTAATGGTATCTTCGCCATTGATTAGCACCAAAGTAGCAACCCCAAGAAGCGAAATATGTTGTTTGATCAATCTAAAAAATGAATTTTGAGTCCTCGACAGTGGCAGAGACCAGGGTAGTTCAAAGCCAAAGCTGCTTTTCTTTAGATACTAAGCCCTAACAAAGTGCATACTTGACAATCGCACATTAGGAGTTTAAAATAAACCTTTTAATAAATTAATTAATTAATAATTTAAAATCTACTTACGTATCTTATTTTCTAAAAAAAATCAATTATCGCTTAAATTTTTTTTTCAAAGAAGTTAACTTTATCATTTAAATCCACCACTTCTGTTCAATATTCATCTTTTCTAACAGATTTTCACGTCGTACGTCATTGTCAACTTGTTAACTATTTTAACAAGAAAACATGTAAAATGACGCTACATGCTTAAGAAATTAAAGGAATTTGTAGGACTCCGTCAAGGATATGTGTAAAGGATGCTCATTAAACTCCTTTTGTTGGCAGATGAGTATATCAAGAATATTTAAGAAATGCGCCTTATTGTTTGTTATTTACTGATTACATTGTTTTAGTAGATAAGACGAGAGAGTGTGTCATTATCAAACTAGAACTTTAGAATGATACGTTAGAATCGAAGGGCTTCAAATTGAGCAGGACTAACACTAAGTATTTATAGTTTAATTTTTCAGGCTATAAGTGGCTTTATACAGTGTGAGTGTTTTAAGCATTTATGATCTATTATCCAAAACAACTGAGAGATCGATGAAAACAATTTATTATATCAAACCAGAATGACTTAAATGGAGAACTGTATTAGGACTTTTATATAATAAAAACATATTAATCAAACTCAAAAGTAAATTTTATTGTTTAGTCATACTCTATGTAATAGAGTATTAGCCCACCAAACAAATGCACAATCATATGTTAACGATGGCAGAAATGATAATACTCTATTAGATGAACAACCTTACTAAAAGAGATAAGGTCATAAATGTAATTGTAGTGGCTAATATTAATGAAAAATTATGAGAGATAATGCTTAGATTGGACATGTTAAGAAGATACATCATGATACTCTCTAATAAGAAGATACAAGAGGTATGTACTTAGAGACTATAAGAGGAGAAAAAGAAAGCCTAAGAAGAGTTGAGGGGAGATTATTAAGAATGATATGATTCTGTCGGAACTTATTAAAAACGTGACTTTTAATAGAAAACTTTGACATAATATGATAAAGGTAAAGAATCTCACATAAAGATGTTTTTCTATCTCATAGGTCTTTTAAAAGGCCTATATCTTGTATTTAGCCTAAATATTTGTTTGTAATGACTTGTTTGATTTACTTTTTAACTTGTCTCCTTCCTTTTTTATGTATTTATTTACTTATTTTATCTTTATTTCTTATTCTTAACCTTGTTCTATATTTATTTTAGGATTAATTACCAAAAAATCCTCCAAAATTTTGTCAAATTTTTAATTATAACCTGAAATTTAAAAAGTAGCAATAATGTAGCGCCCTCTTACCGTAGGGTACACATCGGGACGCCCGCAGGTCGCTCCGACACGTAATCCACGATAAAGGTGCACTACCGAGCAACCAACTAAAGTCCACATGACATCCAAATATAAATAATCACTAAAATTTGAAACCAAATTTTCTTTTCATTTCTTTAATCCGAAAATACATAATCTTGTCCAAAGCATCATCTATACAATACAC
>JANIJH010000225.1:77863965-77875984 GCA_024520975.1 Erythroxylum areolatum | reverse complement strand
AACTCTTACTCACCCACGGCATCCACCAAAACCAAACCCAATAATAACTTCTCCAACACCAAGCCAAAGGAAGAGATTAAAGATGGAAGAGGAAGCAAATAGCAAGAAGGAATCAAGAAGCAATCAAAGAAGGATCCACGTTGAAGGAAGGAACAAATTCTTCTCTCAAAATCAAAGCATAATGGAAGACCAAGATTTCAAAGGTTAGTGTTTAATACAAAGGAAAAATAAGGCTTGTTTGGCAATTTAAATTGCCACAAGGCCAGACCGAACAACCTCAAACAAATTTCTGATTCTAATTTCTCCCGAATTTCAATGGTTCTAACCCTAATTCATCAAATCAAATTTTTAATCTGTCCGTGCCATTGGATAATCAATTTCGGAACCGAAAATCTAATTATTCAGTCATTAAGTCAAATTTTTCGGTCCGGATCTATTACTCCGAAAATTTCAGAAAAATTCCTATAAATCCTCAAAATTAAAAAACACCTAATTGTATACTCCAATTTCATAATTCAATTTCCTAAATCCCATTTCTAATTCAAATTCAATTTCTCCAAACTCAATTAACCTAATTATCTCCAAATTCCAATTTACCCCAAATCAAATCGGGAATTGTAATACATGTATGTACGTACATATGCCAGTGCAATAATTGCCAAAGTATCCAATTTATACATAACTAATAATGCATGAGCATGCCAAATATGAATGTAATGAACTGTACCCATCCCATCGGTGACGGGATGTTACAAATAAAATGTCAAACTTTCAACTATTTTCAATTCTAGCCCGTACTTCAAAAAATGTCAATAAAATGCTCAAACTTTCAATTTTCTTCAATTCTAGCTCGACGTTTTATGTTGCTCTCCCTCGACCCTCAACCATTTGTTTTCTATTTGTTCTTTTGATATCCCAAAACACTCTCACATTACAACGTACTACACCAACAAACTCTATGTTTTTAGTTTGTTCTCCTGATGCCTTTAGTGTGAGGATGTTGAGACTGCATAATACGAAAATCGAAGGATGGAAGTGTTGAAAGAACAAATTAAAATAAAGGAAAAAAACTAAAATCAAAGCCTAAGATCGTCGGAGTTGCGTAATCTGATTGAGGTCATTTTTAAACAACAACGTCGTTTTAATTATGTGATTAAACGACGTCATTTCATTAATCTTTATTTGTTGTTAATTTTAACTAACATTTATTAATAGTTAAGTTTCTGGAACACGTGGTAAATCACATTGACAGACTCAACAGAAATACCAACGTTAGGCTAGAATTGAAAAGATTTGAGAGTTTTAATATTTTATTGCTATTTTTTAAAATTTGAGCTAGAATTGAAAAATTAAAAGTTTAGGTATTTTATTGTTACTTTTTAAAGTTCGAGCTATAAATGAAAAATTGATGAAAGTTTATTTTTTATAATTAACCATTTATTTTATTACTTATTCTATTTATTTATTTATTTATATGTATTTATTTATTTATATTTTATTTTATATCTATTTATATTTTAAATTATTATTACTTTATTATTTTCATTTTTTATGAGTATATCGAAAATAATCTCTCTATTAATCATGGATAAGACTGTGTACTTTTAAACCTTCTTAGATTTTGTAATTAATGAGATTTTTACTTCGTTTTTTGTTATTATTGTTGTCGTTGTGCTTAAGAAAATCAAACAAGATAAAGGCAAAACATTTAATTTACTTCTTAATGTTTGGTAAAAAATCTAAGAAGACCCATGTCATTACGTCAGATATAAATTCACCCTTTAACATTTTTAAAATCGACCAATTTGCCTAAAAATGGCTTACTCAATAATGTCTCTCTCTATTTAATGTTATATCTTAATTATATTGGTCCCGTAGCATGCTAAATAAACTTGTCCGTGTAATAAAGATATTAATTTAAGATTTTTGAAACAAATTCTTAGTGAAGTGTCAAATGTCTTCTCTTAACATATCCAAATTACTTAAACCTTGTTTCTCGTAATTTTTATTAATATTAATCACATTTACTTTGTCTCTTACTATTATATTCATAATTCAATTAAGATTGTACACTTAATAAAGCATCATCTTCTCTTCCATCATTAAATTATGACTATGGGGTTATTTGATAAGCCAACATTATTCTCCAGTATAACTGAACTAATTGATAAACGATAAAATTTACCTTGAAACTTAAATAATATCTTCTCTTCACGTAAAATAACAAGTCACTATCACGATGTCTATCAAGCCTTACCATATAATCCTATTCAACCCTACAAAATCCTCCTTAGTACTTGTAAAAAAAAAAAAAAAGTGAATACAACTCAGATTAAATCACATTAAATGTGATGCAAATTGATACTAAAACACACACACAATGCTTTGTAAAGCTAATTTGGCTCGTACATGCTCAGATTTGGTTCAGACAATATGTTGTAGATAACAAAACGGTACATGCCTCATTTTAACTACGAATCATTCACCTTGGACAACATATTAGTATATACCTTAATCGAGTAATAAGATTCAGAGTAATAAGATTCAACCATTAGTCACATATTTATGCAAATTATAACATGCCCTTCCCTTTGGGCGCCTCTGGTGACATCGTAATATGCACATAGTCACTGATGGAGCCACATTAGGCTCAGTGGTGCATTGACCTCTCAAAATTTTAAAAAATATTTTTTATTTTTTATTTTTATATATAATGATTTGGAGCCCTGTGATACATTGGACCTCCCAAGATGACACATACCACACCTAAATTATGCATGTACAATTAATTATATGACCACAATCACACTATTACGTAATAAACATATTTAAATTACAAGAAATTAAGGATATAATAAAACTCCAAAATCTTGCACAACACCTATATAGGGTTTCCTTCTAATTATACTTATATCAATTATTGAAATCACAAAAATAATTACAAACATGTGTATTTAACAATTAAGGATACTAAATCAATCAACTATACATCCTAAAAAGATCAATTGTTATATATTTTATTATTTGTAATTGTCATCTCTTATTTTTATTAATATAAAAATTATTTAATAAGCAGAAAATTAAATATAATTGATACTGTGATTTATTTTTTCATTCATAAATAAGTAAGTGAAAAGATACAAATGTAAAATAATTTATTAAAGGATTCTCTCAAACTTCTAAATGATATTTAAACAACTTAAATCGCATCTTCAATTTAACTTTATACAACAAAGGCACAAAATACTAACTAAATTATAACCTTGAAAAGTTAAGGGTGAGATTAGTTCATATAATTAGAATATTGTTATTCTCTAAAATCTAAATGCCCTCCTCACAATGAATAAAAGGTTAAAATTCCTTTTTAGGGGAAAGAAAAAAAAGGGACTAAAATTGTTAAATTTACATTTGAAAATTCATATTTTTTTTTTGACTCGAATTAGACCTAAGTTTAGCTTGACTCGCTTATTAAACCCCTTAGATCCCAACTAATGGTTGAGATCTGTTGGGACAGAGGAGATACTAAATAAGGGTTACAAGCGATCTGGTCCCCTTATTAAATACATAGTTCGGCTTAGTCAATCACTCAATCCAAAATTTCTAAGAAGTCGGGCCAGGTTGGTCCAAGGCTGGACTTTTTTAAAATATCTAGGCCCAAGAATTAGCCCGAAATTTGATAAACTCAAATCAAGCCCGTTGACTTCGACCAAACCGCCCAATCCGAGCCTAGTTGCCATCCCAAATATCGTTGGATATTGGATGATCTCGCTCGTAAGATTATCTTAGCCATGAAGAGCAAGAAAACATAGCCTTACTCTATCCACTTCTACCTTCGCTACAGGGCTCTAATGGCTTCCACTTTCCTTCACTCGCTCTCTCACTTAAACCCTCTTCACCAAAACCATCTCAGCCCCATCACAAACCCACCACCACTCATCATCCAAAAGAGCCAAAATCCACAAGGAAACCACTTCCCTGCCATAAAATGCACTTCAAACTCGGCTCCAGAGACCAGCAGCAATGATCCCTCATTTCCGACTCCATCCTCCACCACTTTAAACAGTCCAGAAACTTTTCCTATCGAAAAACGGAGAAGATCAGAGATTGTCCGAGAAAGAATGCGTAAAACAGGCCTTGTAAAACCTGACCCACCAAACTTTGAACTAGGGTGGAAGAGAACAAAAGAGATAAAGCTAGAGAAGCCGGTGGGATGGATGATAATGGATTTCTTGGAGAAGTTGGAGAGTCTGATGGGCAAAGAGTTTGGTTCAAAAGAGTTGCTAGCAAAGGCCGGAGAGATAGTTGCAGAGAGAGCGAGAGAAGAGGCAGAGGTGCTGAGAGATGAGGGGAAAGTAGAGGACAGAATGGTGACTGAACTGTTTAGAGTGTTGAGGTTGATGGAGATGGATTTGGCTATGGTTAAAGCTGCGGTGAAAGAAGAGACACTAAGTGAAAGGCTTGAACAGGCCAAGGCTAGATGCAGACAGGCTATTCTTGTTGCTAATGCATTTTGATGGTCTAATTATCAGTAATATGCTTCATTCGTGTAATGGTTTAAACTTCTCAAATCCATCTGAACGTCACTGCAACAATTTTTCCGATACAGTGATATAGTCATTAGTGCCAAATTAGTGCATAATTTGTTTTCATCTTGGCACTAAAATTGTCATTTAAAGGTCATCTTATCCTAATTTTCGACTTCTTCAGTTGGTATCTTTTAGTTTGTTTGAGAGATTCCTGAGACAAGGTTTCGATACTGGCAGAGATCTTATCCTTTCCATTAGGAGGAGAAATAATGAAAGTTATTTCAAATAATCAAACTAAGTGGATTTATACCCATGGAAGTTGATGATGTGATATGCATGTGTGTCCGATTCATTGTTTCAGTCAGCTTGTAATCGCAACGAATAGGCTGCTTTTATTGCTTGTTTGTCTGTAATGATATCTTTACTCCATGGAATGGAATGGAAAACACAGTTTGATTTCTTGCCTAAATCCTTATATTCTATCAACTAAAAGTTTCATAAGTATCAGAAGTGAAAGATTGCAATTAATCACTTACTTGCACTTTCATTTCTCCTTCTCTTCCCATTTTCGCTTAGTTCAAGTCCATCGAGATTGTTTTTGTTAATAATTATTGGAAAACAGGTCATACGATTCAGTACCTTCAGAAGAGGATAGTGTCTGAAGAGATAGCAACAGACAAGACCCAAGGTTGTCTTGGGTGTGCCAGCACAATACCTCTCATTTGCTTAATGCTATCTAACCCAACCTACTTCAATGCTGTGACTGAATTGACTCGTTCTTGCATTTCCTGTTCATGGTGGCTACTGTATATCGGAGGACATGGAAGTTACTGCAAATGGAACAACGTCAAGACCTCTATTAAGCATTGATGAAACTAATTACCTTTGCAGAGTATGCATGGTTACGACTTTACCTACGACATGCCTATTTGAGTGTACAAAGTGGCACATCCTCAACCTTGGACCTTCAAGATCATATTTAAAGTGACTTCACCTTCAATAAATCACAAAGCTTAAAAGTATCATTGCATACTTCATCTTAAAAGGCAATTCTCTCTCAGAAATTGGCATATGAAACTACAAATAGTTTTTGGTTTTTCGAAAATTAAATACCTTACATTAATATGTTACTGTACATTACAATGATGCTTCAGTTCTAGGTTAGTACAAAAGATCAATAATTTAGATTAACATTTCACAAAAAACTGAAAAGACTTTAACTCCTAGCTACCATGATATACAAGGTGACTCATTCCAATGACCATCTCCTTCTCATATTGGTGGATAAACTAGTTGTTACCCTCTAGCTAGTAAACTTAGCCTGATCTGCAGTACAGTTTGATGAAAGACCTACTTATGCTTCTACTTTCTTGTCTCAATATTCGGTCATTCCTTCCATAAGTTATAGATCAATGTGCTCGAGCTGATCTTAACAACCTTGTAATCAGCATGCTTCTTCATTTTGATCGTCATCAGCCAATTACCAGTGTAACATAAGGCTAGACTACTAATGTTCAGGATAGACTAGATTCTTGTCTATATCTCCTTGGTGAATCTGCATCTTATCATTAGTTGTTCCAGGCTTTCTAGATCTGCTTCACATAGCTCGCATCTCAGTGAGTTGATAGGAAACTTCAATCTATTCTTAGTGAGCAGTCCCCCGTTCATTCCTAACTAAAGTATAAAGGAATGAACTGCTCTGATGTTTGAATCCCAAACCAGGTTCGTCCATCTAACCTTTCTGCTTTGATCCTTTTGCAGCAAACCCTTGCATGCCATTTTGTTAAAATTTCTTGAACTGTCAGCAGTCCATTGAATTGTATCATCTTCCTCCTTATGCCACCATAGCATTTGATCTATTATAGCTGTTGATTTTCTGCTATTATGGTAAGACCATAACCATTGATTACCTCTGATGAATCTGCTTACTTTTGTCTTTGCATTCACAACCATCCTTAGCATCTATGCAAAACACAAGGCTTTGTAGAGAAGAAGCAACGGAATTTTATGGAACCCACTTAAGAAAATATTTTAGAAAATTTAGAATTATGTTTTAATTAAATCCAAAAAAGTTGAAATAATTGTATAAAAGAATTTATTCATTAATTATAAAAAGGTGAGAACTAAATTTAGGAGATAATTGGAGGTTAAGAAGAAAGAATGTTTTAATAAGTGAGAAATTTAATGAAAAATACTACAAAAAAGTACTAATGATTCTTAATAAACAAAATTTTTAAAAATAGAAGGAAAGATTTCTTAAATATTAAAACAAAAATTAGAGTATCTTTTGAGAACTAGACTATGTTGGTTATAAACTGTTGATATATCGGTAAGTGTTGTTTGAAAAAAACAGATTTGTTGTTCTCGAAATTGTTATGCTTATTGTACCTGAATAAGTCTTAGCCATTCATTACAGTAAATTGAATGGCTAAGATCTTAAAGAAACAGCCACAACAATTCAGGAGCAGCATATCTGCTTCCTTATTTGAGACTCACCCTTATATGAGACTTTAGATTTTCTCGTCAGTCTAGGGCATGCCTGTACTTAAGATCGTAGATCTTCCTACAACTTGGTATTCCTCCTGCAAGATATCTCCCTCTTCATCATCATCTAAATTATCTTGAAAAGCTCATCTTTATTGTCCATGTGCATTGGGAACTTGTGGTGATTGTACCACTCATAAGTTAGCTATAACAATATCCTGCAACTCAAATCAATTTCTGATCTTGCCAATTATTATATTCAGTCATTCAAACTGTTATTGCATAGCCTAAAGCATGAACTTGTTATCATTCCTCCTTCATCTTGATAAGACATAGTTCAATTTATACGAGAATGTTGATAATAACCTTATAACATCTCTTCACATGTTTGGCTCAATTAATTTACTATAAAATTTTGGCTTTTCTTTACTAATATTGTTCCCACACTCTTACCTTTTATTACTCGTTTTCTTCCTTCACATGCTCTTTAAAATACTAAAAATAGAAGACACAAATTACCTCTTAATGTTTCTTAGAAAGTTTAAGTTAGTCCTTATCACTATCTTTAATATTACCTTATACTTCATCGTTTTTAAAATGGTACTAGTAACATTCTAAATCCTAACTTAATTAAGTTTTTAGCAAGTTTCAGTATATGATAAATTTAGCCTATGTCATGTCACAAAAAGACAATTTGAACCTACCATATACTGATATGATTTTAAAAATAATTTCCTTAAACATTTGTTAAAGGCGTTATTTTTATCTTAACTTTTCACTAATGGTCTAAATAAGCTCTTATTATTATTTATATTACTAGTTTCATAGTCTAATGAGTACTATTTTAATAATATTGGGATGTAACAAGTAGTATTTTAACGCGGTATTTAATGGTCAATCTCTAGTAGGCCCAACGCGGTATCCGAAACGGTCAATCTCTAAAGAATTTTATGAAATTGGACATGGTCCAAACACATGTCCACACCTGAGAACGTGAATGCCCTTATTATCTTTGTGAAATTAGACACGGTTTGTGCATGTTCATGTACGAGACCGTGTTTGTGAGATTGAACAAGGCATGGGATACGCCTAAATCTCTCAAGAATTGTGTCAGAACTGAGAAGTCGTGTTCACATTTTACATCCGAATCTTCAATTAAGCTAACCAATATTCGCCTTTCGATTTATCCGTACACCCCCTTCTTTCACAATACCGTTAGGCACATCTTGAAGTGTTTTTTTTTTTTTAATTTTTTGTGTAATTAATTGGTTTGGTAAATTCAAAGGATCGCAAATTCATTCTTATAAAAAAGATATCATTTTTGATTACTTAAATGGGTTAGCATAGAAAAGCATGGCATCGAAGATGCTTTGGTGAATGCATCTGCTTGCTGTTCGCAACTCAGAAGAAACAAAAAATTTGCAAGAAATTATGAGCAGAACAGTAACATGCTTCCGCTGCACCACAGGTCAAAAGGACTACGTAATCGACTAAACCACCCCAACAAAAATGTGAACTAGTCACAGGTGACAGAATTTCTTAACAAAAGTTGGAAATGGACCGAAGAAGTCAGCTTGCAGAATTACCAACTGCCAGAAGTGGCATTTTCGTTACTTTAGCTTTTGTCTGGTCTCTATTGGACAACCAGGCCTTGTCCAACTCATAAGCATTTTGTCTTATGGGTTGTGTTGCAGGGGACATGGAGATGTAGTTCACACTGACGAAAGTTTCCAATGTTTCTTTTATCAGTTTTGATGCTAATTGATGTGTTTATTAATTATATAAACATGGAGAACAAAGTAATGGTAATCTTTTCTTTCCTTCTACAAATTTTTCAATGCATCTGCAGTTCGAAGTTGGAACTGAGATTTATATCTCTTGCCCTTAGTATTTCTAAATTATTATTATGTAAATAATGAGATTAACCTAACCAGCATGCGTCCATACTTCAAGATTGGAAGTCAAGCTAGGACCTTTTGATACGCAACGAAACTTGGAGCGAGGAAGCAAAGATGTACTTGGTTTGCACCATTGAATTTTATATTGGCATGGAAGGAAAAAAAAATAAAATTGAATAGTTGAATATTGATACAAGGGATAGTGAATTATTTACAAAATTTAGACTTCATCTTTGCCAAATCAAAAGTGGCTAAATGCAAGGCCTCAGATATTGGTAAAATTTGCAGCAGTTTTATAAGGAACAAGGAACTGCTAAAATGAAAGAAAAGCCCCAAAATACTGGCGATGACATGAACGTAACGCTGTCCAGGCATAACAGCTAATATTCCCATTATGAAGGCAATCCATGTAAATTGAAGGGCAATAAACGTTAGCAGATTAGCAGTAGCAAAGTAGTAAATATAATATGCATCACTGCTCATAGCTCCCCAAGATATAAGACATGCCGCAGTTAGTGAGCTGATCATGGCAACGGTGTCTGTAACAACGAACCATTTCATGCTTCTCGTATATTGCAGAAGTGCCAGGCCTTGGCCTGGACCGACGTCATTGTTAAACCCACCAGGCAACGTAAAAGCGGCAACAAATGTTAGTGTTGTGATTAAAGTTGAAACCATTAAAAGAGACTGTCCCATTTGCCTGCAATTTTGCAGCGAAGCGTTGTGCTGATCTGGAAGAGTAGTATTCTTATCATTGATTTTCCAAGATGGTGGCGAGGTAAGTACTCTCAAGAATCTTGTAACCATGTTCTGCCCAAAGATGTAGGAAATTTGTTGAGACGCTTGTGATGGTA
This sequence comes from Erythroxylum areolatum, assembly GCA_024520975.1. Classification (NCBI taxonomy): domain Eukaryota; kingdom Viridiplantae; phylum Streptophyta; class Magnoliopsida; order Malpighiales; family Erythroxylaceae; genus Erythroxylum; species Erythroxylum areolatum. The sequence continues at coordinate 77,866,222 of JANIJH010000225.1, read as the reverse complement.
TTTATGGAATTATTCAAGCAGTAAGAGATTGCACTTACCCTGGAAAATGTGCGACAATATTCTTCAATCGACTCATCTATTTCCATAGCTGTATTGCCACTTTTGTTCTTTGCTGTTCTATCGACCCTATCATTCCTAATGAGGTAGCAAACAATCCATGTTTTCCTTTCAATTGCGGCCAAATGCAAAGGTGTGTTTCCTTCAGTATCTGCTTGATTTATCAGCCCTTCTAGTTCTTTTGCTTCTATCATATACCTGACTACATTTGTTCTCCCACTAAGAACAGCAAAATGAAGAGCATTCCTGCCACTGAGGTCGAGCAGTTCTCCAGAATCCGGGCAACACCGAATAAATTGCTTCAATATGTTGATATGACCTTTCCTGGATGCAATATGAAGTGGCGCATATCCCTTTTTGTCCAACATATATACAGCAGAAGTGTCGAGTTCCAGCAATCTTTGAACTGTTTCAAGATCTCCCAATTCTGCTGCATGGTAAAGTGGGGTTCTTCCTTCATGATCAGATTCTGTGACGAGCTCCGGTTTGGCTTTCAGAAGGTCTTCCACGACGCCTTCAATTAATGAAAGAACGAAGTTACAGAAAACAGTATAATGTTTAAATAGAATGCTGATATCTTGTGCTTAATTTTAGGACTGATGTTCATGAAATCACCACTCTGATTATACGCATACTTATAATTGTATATCAAAGTGGAATAACAATAATCATAAGAATAATTACATTTTGTAATTTATTAGGAAGTAACCAACCGTATATTCTGCAATGACAGGAAGCATACCAGAATGTTTCCACATAATAGCAGCATGCAGAGCTGTTTGACCATCAGATCCTCCATGAGCTGAAGATGGAGTTGCGATCAAAATTTGATTCACAATATCTCTCAACCCATCTCTAGCTGCAACAAACAATGGAGACTCGCCGCCATGATTATGATAACAAGCTAACATGGGGTCAACCTCGAGCAAGAACTTGGTGACATCAAGATGACCATTCCTGACAGCCTCATGCAAGACTGTGTTTTTCTCTTCATTGCCCTGCCTTAGAAGCTCAAAATTGAAAACTATCCCATTCTCAATATTTTGCCAGGACTCGCATAAAATTTCTTTCACAAGAAACTTGACAATCGAGAGGTGACCACACCTTCCAGCCACATGAAGAGGGGTGTCTCCGTGTATGTTTGGCCTAGTGAGCAGGGATCTGCTCCTGCAGTAGATTTCAGCAGCAACATCTTGGTGTCCATACATCACTGCAATATGAAGAGCTGTGTTCTCATTAGGAGTTAGTTTGGCAAGTAAGCTTTGGTTTTCATTCAGAAGTTGTCTGAGAAAACATACGTTCCCAGATTTGGCAGCTTTGTACAGTCTTGCATCCATAAGAACCTGGAAACTGGAAACTGGAACCTGGAACCAGCAATTAACAGGAAGTTTTCATATGGTATATGCAATTGGGTGCCGCAACAAGAAAATTTGACCAACAGTTTGGTATATGATATTGATTGGTCTGATTATTGGAATTGACCTGCATAGAATGGGAGTGAAGTAATGTCAAAGTAAATGCAGATTGATTGTCCAAGCAGCAGTGCTCGTACGAAGACTACATAGGGATGATGACAAAAATAGCGTCATCATAATAGAGTGATTGGGCGGAGAAAATGGTTACCAAATGAAAAGTAGTCAGACCAAAAAGCCCTCTAGGAGGACTAGGACTCGGACTAGGTGGCAGATTTACAGATTGATAACAAATAATCTGGTCTTAGCACACCAACGGTCCATTGAGGTATTGATATTATACCGTTTCCACAACGACAAAGAGCAATAAACTAACCCCATAATCTACGTTATGTGGCAAATCTTACATCCACATGGTAATTATTGGTTCAAAGATTAGGAAAGGACAATTTATTCAATTTTGCTACATTGACGAATTAGATTATTTTTATTAACTAATCTTGCAAGTAAAGATGACAACTAGCCGACATCGTCGAACCTTATGCCCAGAATTTTTTAAAAAAATCGGGCCTTAAGTAAAACCCGGCTTATCCACACGTAACTCTTATAAGCAAAACGACATTATTTTGCTGAAAACGATATCCTTATTGGGCCCGAGCTCCAACATCTTGGGTCAGATGTCATCCCTAATTGCTAAGGTTTCTACTTATTAGTTACTCCATCCGTTTTATAATAAAAGTCGTTTTAGAAAAATACACGCTTATTAAGAAAACTAATAAAATTATAGA
>JANIJH010000225.1:77852349-77863865 GCA_024520975.1 Erythroxylum areolatum | reverse complement strand
ACAAAGTCAACAATGACACTTATTTTGAATAATTAAAATATTTCTAAAACGACTTTTATTATGAAACGGAGGGAGTACATCTCTAGTTGACCGTTTGTTGGATGGGTACCTAAACCCTCGAAATTCACGTTTTGAAGATAACTTGCCACTTGCCACTTGCAGCAATGAGCATAGCTAGTTGATTCCGACATTCAACACAGAGCTACATTAGTAATCAATGTGTTCAAATAATGCAGATGTTGAAATTTCAGTTAAGCAAGTTTGACTACTGCTTGTAACGGTCAACCAAAATTTTCTCTGGATTCTAATTTTGACTGCTGCTTGCAACAGTTAAACCAAAAGTTTCAATGGTTTCTTTAAGCGACAATGACTTGCTTATGAGAATGTGCTATCTATGTTTATACTACTCTTAAACTTGATAAGGATTGATTTCCTTCTGTTGAGAGCCTCAAATCTAGGATATTAATTACATGGGAAGGATCATGGAATTAAAACCTGTTCTAATTCTTTATCAGTAGTTAGATTTTTGCTGCTCAGTCATTAGGAATGATAGTATGTGGAGACTTATTTGACAAATAAGAGTGGAAAGTTTATACACGCAGTCCAAAAACTTTCTGGGATCCAAATGGTCAATCATCATTCCCTTGTAAAATTTTATCAACATTCTGAGTGGATTTTGTTCCTCAACTTGGAATATCCTTTCATGTAAATAACCAATTGTGTACTTTGAGTGTATACAAAACCTCTTCAATGTATAGATTCCTTCCTTCTCAATACGAGTGAAGTCTCCAGATAATAATCACAAAAGTTAGTAGTTTTGAGGAATATGGCTAGTTGCTGTCAGTCTGAAAGTTAATCATGATAATTCGCCTATATAGAAAGTTAACAGGTGAGAATGACTAGCCATCACTCTGATAGTTGCTTACTTGGAAGATATAAAATATAATAGGTGATGCGATTATTCTGAGGTTGCAAGCTCCACAGAAGTGTTTAGATTCCTACAAACAATATGATAAATGGATGACAGCTTAGGTCTCAGTAACCTCGACACAAGAACTATTCCTACAAGGTAGCATGACTTTGGCTTGATTTATGCACTACATTACATGCATTCCTAACCCTTTCAGCTTTAGATTAATTTATGAGGTTCACAAAACTCCACTTTTTCTTTGTTTTTTTGGACTTAAAAAGGCTTTGCGTGTGCCTTTGCCATTACTAGACGGGCGTTATGATCCCCATCTTCAATAACCTGAAACTGTTATGAACCCCATCTTCAAGTGAGACATTACCTGCAAGCTGCAACCCATGATACAGCTGCATAAGGGAAGACCCCAAGAAAAAAAAAAGTGGAATCATAATGAGAAGGAACAATGCCAAACGAAAGTATAATGGAAGTTGATTTAATACTCTAGAAACATGATTCATGGAGAAAATTCCAAGCTACTTTTAAGATTCGTAGCTATACAGACATTGCATCTGAGATGTCCATATGCCGAGGCTTTATGCTGCCAAAAGTCAAAGGTCACTTTCAAATTTGCTATCACAAACTTAAATGGACTCATTCAATACCTTTATTTGGAAAATACTAAAAAACTTCCTACAGACACACGTCCTAAGCCTACTAGTCAGTTGATACATGATGGATGGTCCTACCTATGAGGATTTCGACTGTAACATCCCTTGTCTGTAAAAGAAAGAACAATTAGCGGAAAGAACGAAGTAGGTGTTTTGCTGCCCAATAGAGGACACTATAAAGGTTTAACAATATTGGATTTCTATAATAATATGCATCTTGTTGTTATATCTTTGGCAGGAGGTCCAGCAGAAGGCAGAATGTGAGACCAATGACATGTTAAGCATGAATGAGTTAAATATTGACTTTGTATGTGTAGAGTTGGTTCTATATTTTCCGTGCATAACAATGCATAAGCATATTTGATTAATCATAGCATAGAATTTCTAAACCAAAGTCTTATTAGATTGGTTTTGTGTATCTTAATTATCTTTAGCCTTTGGAACGTACGAAAATGCTAAGAAAGAATTTAAAAGCACTTGCAGCCGTGTCAAAGGATAAATAAAATACCTTCGACAGAGCTGGCAATGGAATGTATCATCAAATTGGAGCCGGCTAATTTAAATTACTATCAGTTTTTAATGTATTCGGAATTGGCAAAACCATTGATAGGAACAACGAAAGAGACAGAGGCCTGCATGATTAAGCTGCTGTTTCTTTCTAATAACGTGTATATAAAGCAATCTGTCGATAAGTTTCATAGAAGAATTAATGAACCAAAAAATCCTTGGAACTTCATACATAGCTCAAAGGGAAGGAGCATAAGCGCAATGGGGGGTGAAGATAGCATGTTTAGATATGCAGATGGCACAGACAAATTGTTGATGTTCTTTGGGACTTTGGGCAGCATTGGAGATGGGATGCAATACCCTCTTACGATGTTTGTTCTTAGCCATGTAATTAATGAATATGGAAGCACTGGTAGTTCTTTGTCTATACACACTGTAAATGAGGTAAGCAGTTTAGGCCTTCTCTTAAGTCCTCCTGTGGAAGAACCATTTTGGAATATGTTAATGACACGAGTTGAACTAAGCAATTTACAGAAAATCGTGATGACGAAGAAGTGCAACATCTCTTTTCAGAATCCTGTCATAGTTCTGTTATGTTGAAGGGATATAATAATTTGGCGGTTGGCTTCATATATGCTATGGAGAAAGAGTAGAGTCAGCTAAATCAATGTTAAAATAAGGATTTCGTAAGGAATTTAAACCATTAGCTCACTTCATACTGTAACAGTTGGGCAAACGTATCATATCTTGTGTACTTCTTTTACTGATTAGTACGTGCATATATCTCTTTCTGCTTGCTATACGTATAGGCTATGGAATCTGTTGCTTGAGCAGTATGAAATGTTTGGGAGAAATATACTTGAAACTTTTATTTTCATTCCCGAATACTGACGTATGCCACAGTTATGATAAAACTCTATGCATGTTTTTCCATATTGATAAAAAGGCATTTAGAGAGATTAGAAGTGATCTGAATTTTCGTTTCTTTCAATCTTGTATTTTGTTTCCTCTAATTTGGGCCGAAAATGGTATCTATTCAGGCTGAAACTTGGACCAAAACTTTCAAATTCCATGTTACTTTCGTCCAAAACAATTTCTTATCTATGATGATATTATGTATTTTCATGTTTTAATAGTCATTCTGTTGATTCCAATTTTGCCAGTATTCACTCAAGCTGCTGTATGTTGCTCTTGCTGTTGGATTTTCTGCTTTTGTCGGTAAGTTTGGTCCTGATAGCTCTGATGTAGTTATTGAAAAATGTTCTAAAAACATGAATTACTGGATACCGATTAGTAAACAGAACTTTGTAACTGTGGCGTTACTTGTACTTGAGAAACTCGTGAGAATCTGTTCTGTTCACTTCCATTATTACAGAAGGCGTATGTTGGACAAGGACTGCTGAACGGCAGACTTCAAGGATGAGAATGGAATATCTGAAATCAGTTCTTAGACAAGAAGTTGGTTTCTTTGACACCCAGGAAGCTGGTTCTTCTACAACTTTTCAAGTTGTGTCTACCGTCTCAAGTGATGCCAACTCAATCCAAGTTGCAATATGTGAGAAGGTAAGAGTTTCTGTGTATTTCTTGCTCCCATAAAGTTGCACTTAAAATCCAAGAATTGAGGACTCAAAACTCCACAAGGAAAGATTTCTATAAGGATGCATGTTGCATTGAAGCAGAGCAATAAATTAGATGGTAAAAGAGGCATCTGTGTCTGGAGTGCTATTATCAAAGGCTTATATATTCAACAGAAGAAAACAAGTAGACAAAATGGAAACAATTGAAGAAAGCGTATAAATGGAGTAAGGATTCCTAGTCAACGAGGATTGCTGGTTTCTTTTCACGGTGTTTGTGAAAAGAAGCATTCTTCCACAGAGAGAAAGAAATTCTATTGCCAAAAACGTAAAAGTGAACAAAAAGATTGACCAGAAAATATGATAAGACTAATATCCAATAGGAAAAATCAAATGTTTTGAAGCCCTTAATCTCCTTAATTATCTTCATCTTATCAAGCTTTGAACTTGTGACCTCCAACTCCCAATCCTCTATTGCTGGGAGAGAATTCAACAAGAAGAATTTGGTACATACAAACCATGCATATCCATGGTCAATTTTTCAGCATATTATGCTTCAGATCGAAGCGAAATAAGACATGATATTCCTCATGAGCATAGGGAATTGAAACATGGATGCTGAATAGTTTTTGGTTGAGTTGCCAGGAAATGGAAGTGATCTAAAACTCTTGGCCATGCTATTTGAAAATGAAATATTTTCTTTGTCTGGATGCAGATACCAGACTGCCTCACATACATGTCAACCTTCTTCTTCTGCCTTTTATCTTCTTTTATTTTGTCATGGAAGCTGGCACTTGCTGCTCTTCCTTTGACATTGCTGTTCATCGTTCCGGGACTCGTATTCGGGAAGTTAATGATGGATGTCATAATGAAGACTATGGAAGCATATGGCATCGCTGGTGGGATCGCAGAACAGGCGATTTCTTCTATAAGAACCGTATATTCATATGTTGCAGAGAGTCAAACGCTGAACAGGTTCAGTAGTGCACTTGAAAAGACATTGGAATTAGGAATAAAGCAAGGTTTTGCCAAGGGCTTATTGATGGGGAGCATGGGAATGATTTATGTAAGTTGGGCTTTTCAGGCTTGGGTTGGCACAATATTGGTGACTGAGAAAGGAGAGAAAGGTGGCTCTGTCTTTGTAGCTGGAATCAATATCATCATGGGAGGGCTGTGAGTCACTACTTCATGCAAATGTTCTTCAACTAGTCTTCAGTAATCTGATTTTTATTCCAAAAACTCTTCTTTTTTATGTTTGCTGTTTTGTTATTTGCAGGAGTGTTCTGGGTGCACTCCCAAATCTAACTTCCATTACAGAGGCTAAAGCCGCAGCTACACGCATCTTCGAGATGATTAACCGAACGCCTGCTATAGATTCAGAAGACAAAAAAGGGAAGGCTTTGTCCTATGTTAGAGGAGAGATTGAATTCAGGGATATCTATTTCAGTTACCCTTCAAGACCAGAAACCATAATTTTGCAAGGATTGAATCTGAGAATTCCAGCTGGTAAAACTGTCGGTATTGTTGGTGGCAGTGGCTCTGGAAAGTCCACACTTGTTGCATTGCTCCAAAGATTTTATGATCCCACTGAAGGAGATATTCTCTTGGATGGTCACAAAATAAGAAGACTTCAGCTGAAATGGCTGCGAATACAGATGGGCATGGTTAATCAGGAGCCAATCCTCTTTGCAACATCTATTAAAGAGAACATATTGTTTGGTAAGGAAGGAGCCTCCATTGAGGATGTGATAAATGCTGCCAAGGCTGCAAATGCTCATGATTTCATCGTTAAGTTACCAGATGGATATGAAACTCAAGTAAGCTAAGCTAATCTTTCCATTAATTTCTGCCTTTTATCAGGCTGTCTCTCTCAACTTTTACTCATCAGCTCAAAATAGTTTTGGTGTAAAAACACTTGAAAACTTCTGCAAACATGTTTCAGATGCCTTCTTCTTAAGGATAAAATGTTTCTTGTACTTTCAGAATGTCATGTTTGTAGGCTATAGTTTCGTAGAATGCAAGCATGTTAACCCCGGAACAATGAAATGTGGTACCTGCTTTCCAAGAAATTATCAAGGTCTTGACGATTTTGGTATTTTGCATATAAAGAGGATTTTGAGTGGTAAAATATTAATGTAAGTACAGTACTTGTAAATGATAAAACGTATTTTGGGGATTTAATAGGTTGGCCAATTTGGATTCCAATTGTCTGGTGGGCAAAAGCAGCGAATTGCCATTGCGAGGGCACTGATCAGGGACCCCAGAATTCTGTTGTTAGATGAAGCAACCAGTGCACTGGATTCACACTCTGAAAAAATAGTGCAAGAGGCAATTGACAATGTATCAAAAGGAAGGACAACAATTACCATTGCTCATCGACTTTCAACGATCAGAGCAGCGAACTTGATTGTAGTTCTTGAAGCAGGGCGAGTGGTTGAATCAGGTTCACATGAAGAGTTGGTAAAAAGAAATGGGGACTACTTCAAAATGGTGCAATTACAAGAGGGAGCAACTCATAACGTAGTACCTGATGACTACAATAACAATGATGGGAAGAACCACCATAAGATGAACATTGCTCAAAGCCCCCAAAGTGCGTGGCCAAGTGCACCAAGCACTCCTGGCATCAACCCCTTCAGCCCCGGATTTTCCTTAGGCACACCATATTCCTTCAGTGTCCACTATAATTCTGATGATGAAAGCTATGAATATGACCTAAATCAACTGTCTCAACCTGCTCCTTCTCAGTGGCTTCTGCTGAAAATGAATGCACCTGAATGGGTGACAGCCTTAATTGGATCATTGGCTGCAATAGGTTCTGGGGCAGTTCAACCCATAAATGCTTACTGTGTGGGATTGCTCATATGGAACTACTTTGGCACAAATGATTCTGCTATCAAGCATAAATCCAGAATCTTGTCCCTTGTTTTCTTAGGTATTGGTGCCCTCAATTTCACCACAGGTCTTCTCCAACACTACAATTTTGCAATTATGGGTGAAAAGTTGACAAAGAGAGTAAGGGAGAAACTGCTCGCAAAGCTGATGACTTTCGAGATAGGGTGGTTTGATGATGAAGAAAACACAAGTGCATCAATTTGCGCTAAGTTGGCCACTGAAGCCAGCACTGTTCGGTCTCTTGTGGGAGACCGGATGTCGTTACTGATTCAGGCATTCTTTGGCTCTCTCTTTGCCTATATATTGGCAATCATACTCTCCTGGAGGCTAGCTCTTATCATGATAGCTGTGCAGCCATTGGTTGTTGGAAGCTTCTATCTGAGGACTGTCATAATGAAAAGTATGGCAGGAAAAGCACAGAAGGCCCAGAAAGAGGGAAGCCAACTAGCAAGTGAAGCAGTTATCAACCACAGAACTATAACCGCCTTCTCTTCTCAGAAAAAAATCTTGCTACTTTTCAAGGCCACTTTGAGAGGCCCTAAAGAGGAGAGTGTTAAACATTCCTGGTTTTCTGGCCTTGGCTTATTCAGCTCTCAGTTTTTTAACACAGCTTCTACGACATTAGCCTACTGGTATGGTGGGAAGCTCTTGACACAGGGGTTAATTACTCCAGAGCACCTTTTCCAAGCTTTTTTGATACTTGTTTTCACTGCTTATGTTATCGCAGAAGCAGGAAGTATGACTAATGATTTATCTAAAGGAAGCAATGCTGTTAGATCAGTATTTTCAATCCTTAACAGGAAAAGTGAGATTGATCCGGAGAAGTCTTGGGGTTTGGACATTAAAAAGGAGATAAAAGGGCGTGTGGAGTTCCAAAATGTGTTATTTGCATATCCAACAAGACCAGATCAGATGATCTTAAATGGCCTGACCCTCCGCTTTGATGCAGGAAGGACAGTAGCATTAGTAGGGCCAAGTGGTTCTGGCAAATCTACTATTATTGGTCTTATTGAGAGGTTTTATGATCCTTCAAAAGGAACAGTTCTTATTGATGGACAGGATATTAAGAACTACAATTTGAGGGTTCTCAGATCCTATATTGCCTTAGTCAGCCAAGAGCCTACCCTCTTTGCTGGAACTATCCGCGAAAACATTGTCTATGGTAAAGAGAATATGCGAGAATCCGAGATAAAGAAGGCTGCAACTCTTGCCAATGCACATGAATTTATCAGGTATGAAGTGACAGTACTTTAGATACTTTCTCAGTATTATGCATGCATGTTCAAACTTCCTATTTTAAGAACTTAAGTGATGAATTTTAAGAAGGTCAAGAGTCGTATGGCCATCACAATCTATCAGAAACTAATACCAAGATCTATCAAGGTAGTAGCTCAAATATTAGCTTGCTTGATAGATGTACTGGAGAAAAAAAAGAGATAACTTTTGCATAATAGTTTCCATGAAAACAAATTAAGCTCCTAATTGATCATTTTCCTTTACCTTCTGGCAGTGGAATGAAAGATGGGTATGCTACTTATTGCGGGGAAAGAGGAGTTCAGCTATCTGGAGGCCAAAAACAAAGGATAGCTCTTGCTCGTGCAATACTAAAGAATCCTGCCATCCTCCTGTTAGATGAAGCTACTAGTGCACTTGACAGTGTCTCAGAGAGCTTAGTTCAAGAGGCACTTGAGAAGATGATGGCTGGTAGAACTTCTATAGTTATTGCGCACAGGTTATCCACAATACAAAAATCTGACAGCATTGCAGTTATCAAGAATGGAAAAGTTACCGAACATGGAACTCATAGCGAACTTATGTCATTGGGTCGTCGAGGAGCATATTACTCTCTTGTAAAACTACAAAATGGCACCTTCCCAGAGAATTGAAGCTGAATTTTGTGAACATAAATGATTTTGTATTTAGGATAAGAAGGAATGACTTTTACTCCATAATGATTTACCATGGAAACGTGCTGTTTTTCTTTTCATGCGAAGATCACCCAGAATCACTAGTCTTTTACCATGTGTCATTTTTCTGGTAAATCATGTGTCATTTGAACCTGAAACCTTGGCCAATCTAATCTACAAAGAAACCGAATATAAGCGTTTCAGAAGCAAAAACCTGCTAAAAATGAAAACGATTACTAAAAATTGCAAAAAGAAATCAATCTCACATCAGAATAAACTAATCAAAAAGCAAACATCAAGAAACTAATCACCGAAACTCCTATCTTCCCAAAGCAGCTGCTAGTCTTCGCTGCATCAGACTTGAGCTTAATACCTTTTTTGGGGTGGACTAAAGTACCTTGATCGTTGACTGGCACATCCGCACCAACCATAATCTTTTCTCTCTTCGTTTTCCAAAACATAATCTTGTACCTCACCGAAGTAGCCATATCCACCCGGAAAACCGCCGACCCATGAACCAAAACAGCTCCCCGGTCAAGTCCCGTTGTATTAACCGCATCACCCTTAGTAGCCTTCTTCTTGTGACCCTGTCGAAAGGCTGGAATAGTGTAGTTTGCTATGGAGTGACTCTTGTTAGGACTGTCATAAAAGGTTACATTGACAGGGTCATAGTAAACACGCTTGTCCTTGTTGGTATTCTCTAGTCTGAGATGAAAGTAAAGGGTTGCGTTGCCCGTAGTGTTTAAGGTTCTGTTAAGAGCGGGGATGTAGAAGTCTTGAAGTAAACATTTAGGACTTGAGGTTCGGAGAGACAGCCACATAAAGAGAGCCGTTAAGCCTGACGTGAAAATGAAACTAAAACAGCACCTCCCACAACCACCACGCTCCATAATTGATTTTTCTTTCAAACCAAACTCCGAAAAATGTACTTCAGAGTTCAGATCAAGAAACTTGCGAAAGCTGCCGGTATCGTCTTTTCCCTTTTTTGGTTTCTTTTTATAAGCAAGACTTGGAGATAGGAGGAGTCGTCGGTCTACGTTTTTTCATTGTTACTCCTTTGGTGGGGCGCAAGGCGTCTTCCTGTTTGAGATTTGGGCCAATGGGGTTTCAGATTCATTTGTTTGTCCAAATTGATATGTGCGGTTGTGATGATTAGGTACTCAGCGGGCGAGAATAAATATATCGGCTTGGAAGTTTGGTGGCAGCTTCTTCCGTTGTGCCAGGAAGTTTTCTGTTAAATAACCGGTCTAGACATGATTGTTCCAAATTAAAATACTTTGGTACGTAATTGCAGTTCTTTTTCCAATCGAGAGAAGTTCTTCAGTGTTTCAATAAATTAAAATTATTTGGTCCGATAACTTAAAATATAGGTCACATTGTTATAGCATCTTAACCTTTAAACTTGACTAAACATCTATCACTTACATTGTAATTAAAGGGAAGCTTAATTAAAGGGGAGATTGATTCACAAAAGGTAATGAAAATGGGAATAAGAATGAATATAATAAGGAATAAGAATAAATTATAACTAACAATGAATCTCCTTTTTCTGGTAAGCCAAAAGAATAAAATATTACTGAAAATGGAAGAGTGAAAGTATTACATTTGTTGATACCAAACATGAATTTTCATGTCATACCCGTATCTTTTTTCCCATTACCCCTAAACAAGCACCCCCTAAGATTTGTTTCTTAACAGATTAAAATTAATAGGACTCTTGAAAGGTTTATAATCTGACCTATCATGCTTGATCCATATTACAACAAAAATCAACAAAGCATAAGATCATCAACTATAAGTTCGTGTCACGATAAGTCTATTCTGTTCTTGACAAGAAGATGTTGAACAAGAAATATGTCAAAATAGTTATCCTTTCAGAGAAGAAATGAAATTATTAACTCTACAGATGAAGCACAAAGGATCACAATATATTATTCATCATCCTTGTACGGGTACTCTTCAGGAACTTGCTTTAGAAGTTTCACCTGCAACTCAAATGCATCGTCACCCCGAAGCATGTCACGAACCCATGTGACCTCAGTTTTCATTGACACCTAAATATCGGAAGATGGAATAAATAAATGCATGGCAAAAGGCTTGGAGCTGAAGTATGCAAATTCTTGCATTTTGAAAGTTCAAGGCTCAAGGTTTAAGAGAGATAGGATATTGAGCAATTGAGAGCACACAACAACAAAAATCAAGTTCCCCAACAAAGCTATCAACTGCAACAAGAAAGGAAACTGGTCCTGTTTGACAAATCGAATAATGAGATCAAATGGATAGAAAAGGTTGACATTTACCATCTCCAGTGCTCCTCTAATAACTCCACTTAAGATGTTACAGTAGTATAGACCTTGACATGTATCAGGAAGTTCCACAAAGTCCACAAGGGGATTGTCCTCCATAATTATGCTGCAACAAGTCCCATCGGCATCCCAATTCATAACAGATGCAGTCACTCCTAGAAACATTTTGAATCCTACCTGTATCAAAGCTTTATTAACATACATATAATACTTGTTTCAAACTAGTTTACATTCTTACATTGATTGGGACAATGTTGCATGTACCAGCCAAACTTTCCCCAGCTTTACATTAACAAATTGTTCGGACCAGAAAATAAACACAACACTAATTGGAAAAGCGAAAATGCAGAATATGATAAAAGATGCCATAATATATGAGATAAAAAAATTAAAACCAAGAGTGCTGAATCGAATAACATAAGCAGACCTTTGCAATTACTTCAGCTGTTTCCTTTTGAAGTCCACACATCTTGAGACATTAGATTTTGCTAAAAACTCATCAACCAATCTTATCCCGATGTTATAGCCCCTGCAATTAATTTGCTAACAAATTGATTGTGGTTTTTCAACTCAGAGTAATAGTTTCAAAGAAAATACAAAATCCCAGGTAATCACATAATAAGTATAATTTTTTGCAAGAATTTATCAAACTAAAAGGTGCTACTACTGTTGTGGCTTTCTATCTATGTTGCTTGTGTCCAAATTCATGCAAAGTGTATGATTAATCTCGGCTGGGTTTATGTAATTGAGTT
>JANIJH010000225.1:77778439-77806674 GCA_024520975.1 Erythroxylum areolatum | reverse complement strand
GAGACTAGACTTCCAACTAGATGCCATGTATTTTTTTAGAAAAATAGACAATGTTTCGACTAGGCCCTACTATATTGTTTAGGTTCAAATCCCTTTAAAGACTATAGCCACCCTTTGTATGTTTCACAATGCCATATGCTGGATTTTCCATCTTTCTTTTTTCTTTTAATTGGAAAACAAACAAACAAAATGATGGTGGTCCTGTGGAAAACAATATGTTTTTCTTTTTTCTTTCAATTAGAAAAAAAAGACACATTTTTCAGACTAAGAATTCTGATAATGGTGGTCCTATAGAAAGGACGCAACTAAAAATGATGGCACAGCATTACTAGTTTAAAAAACGTGCCTTTTTTTTAAGTGATTAATCCTCCGTCCTATCTTTTTCTAGAAATAATGTATTTATCAACTCAAAATTCAATTACCAAGAAGACGACAATCGTCCTTATATGCGTATTGTTTTTGTTAGTTAGTTAGTTTGTTTTCCAATTAAAAAACAAAAAAGAAGACGGAAAATCCAGCATATGGCATTGTCAAACATACAAAAGGCTGGCTAGTCTTTAAAGGGATGTCTATGGATGCTAATTTAACGCATGTAGTACTACTTGAGGTCTCTCTATCTCTCTCCAATGGCTGATCCCGACTCATTTATTCTCAACGATCAAAAGGTTCAGAAGCTTGCTAGGAAAGTTTACAAGCAAGAAGCAGAGGCAGCAAAACACTGCAAATGCAACTCTGAAGTCCAATGCTCCAACTACATCCGCGATGCCAAAGTTTGTTACAATACGGTGCTGGGCCTTCTGGATTCTGTGAGACAATTAAAAAAAGAGTTTGAGGACAAGGACAAGGATCTATCATCCATTGCCAATGACATTTTCTCGTATGTGGTGTATGCTGCCAACAGTGCGGTGCAGTTCGTGAGCAACTACAGCCTACGAAGACACTACCTCGACAAAATCAAAGAGAATGCCAATGCCCTCATCAAAGCTCTGGAAGAAATCGATCCACACAATGTCGTCAACGTCAGACGCCTGGCCAAATATGCAACCACTTTCAGGAATGCCATGTTGGAGTACGTCAGGCAGAAAAATAGACCTGTTTCGCGCTACTTCGCCAAATGGCTTAAGGACACCGGCTTGTCTTTCGGAGCACTAGTCAAAAGGTAATATACATTTAACACATCTCTTGATGACAACTATACGTATAAGTAATTGATCTCTTGACAACTATATATCTCTCAGTTTATCATGTTGAAAATGTGGATGATAAAAACAATCCTCAAATTAGCTAATCCATTGTTGCTCACTTGTCATTGACTGTTCAAAGTAATGGTTGAAGGTATCAGAACAAATTTAACTTTCGGGGGCCGTTTAGGAACCTGGAAGATGCACAAAAGCTGCAAGTAATTATTGACTATTCATCAACTTCTCTTTCCTTTTTTTTTACCAAATTATAAAGGTAAAAAGAAAATATTAACCTTGGTTAAATATTTTACATGAATGAATGTATGTATATAGGTGTACAATAGTATCATCAGGGCATCCGGGAGGGGAAGAATTACAGTGAATCAGGTATCAAAGGCTCTAGGGGCGACAGGAATGGCGTGCTTATCTTCACAGCGGGCGTAGCAGTGTGGGACGTCTTTACATCTGACAACAAGCTGCAAACAGCAACAGAAAGTGCTGGTCAGGTTCTAGGAGTGGTTGGCGGTGGGACACTTAGAGAATTTGCCGCCACCGCCTTAGCCACGGGCTTGTTGGGTGCAGTGGCATCTCCTGTGTTTGTGGTTGTGGCCGGAATTGTGGGTGGCTTTGCAGGATCATACATCCTTGGAAAATTTGCAGTCTCGCTGGTCGATAAGGTATTTGGGTGGGGAGAGACGGATACTGTCACTCATATGCCCGATGAAATCTGTATGCATCAATGCTGCGTAGCACCCGCCCCTGCTAGCAATGTTTTGGCTCGTCAATATGCACGGGCCGAACTTTAGTAAACTTTCATTTTTTACTACTTATTAATAAGCCTCGCGTGCGTATATGTTCCACGAGGAGTCATTCATGTGAAATTAAGCATTGGTTGTTGTTTGCTTATTTGGAGTCGTCCTGTCCCTTTATGACGATTTGTATATGCATCTGGAAGGAATTATCCATTAAACTGCGGTCTTTTATGATTCTATTTGAATTTATTATCAAAATTAAATAAATAAATAGAGCGGTTTTGCTATAAAGAGTTTTTTTTAATCTTGAATATCAATTATAAAATGTTATGTGAATTTGAGATTAAAAATAAAGAGACGGGAAAGAGAAAAAGAAAAAAAGAAGCATATTGGTTTGGGTGGGCCCGCACCATTTTAGGTTTTGTCCCCTTTGGTCACGTCGGGTTCTAGATTTAGCCCCTCCCTCGTGGGGAGTCGAACCTGTGACCTCAGGGTTTTGTTGGGTGCATGACCTACGCCTCACTCCACTCTACTTAGAGACATGTCCGACGCGTCGTTCCACCGCTCAGCTAAGGGATACCGCCACAACTGGGACTCGACGTAAGACCCCGGAGGCTTCACAAAAAAGAACTTTGTCCGCCACGAGGAGATTTTAGAAGCTGTCCCAGCCGGGAGATATCGGGCATCTTTGTACTAAAAGGAAGGAACACCGACCTCGGTACTCGGACTCTGGCTTAGTCTTAAAAAATGGCGCAAAATATTGACCGAAGGCAGACAACCAAACTGGTGGCACAGCAGGGCTAAGCCATTGATAAACCTCCACCCATTCGGAGGAATTTGACTCGGCCTTAGCTGGTAGACAGCGCACACCTCATCAATAATCGGAGCATACGGGAGTCTCATACCGCCAACCAAGAAAAAACTATCGGAAACGGCCAAATATCCACTCAGATTGCTGTGGATTCCTTCATTCCCCAAGGCCAACCTAGGTCCTCAAAACATATGAATGTTATGCCTAACAATCGACCGCTTCAACTCCGCTACGGTCATTGTGGATTTATTTCTCGGCGGCTCCTCTACAACCAACCCATCTTTCCGCTCTCTCGTAGAAACCTCTTCGGTACCCCTTGCCCCACTTTTAGAACTAGCTGAAGACATGTCTACCAGGAAGGAACCTTTGTAATAAACTCTAGAGGAGGTGACGGGGAAGAGGGACATACCTATTTGGTTACTGGTGATCGGAAATTGGGACGATGATTGAAAAGAAACTTCGGAAACTGCAAGCCAGAAGGCGCAAATATAAACCGAAGAACAAGACGAAGGAAACCCGTATGTCATCGGTACTGAACACTTATAGAGGAGCGGTTGAAAGAGCATCCAACCGATGCCCGACATGTGGCAAAATCCGAGCCAAGCTCAGACATGTGGCAAGATCTCAGCCAGGGTGAATTAGGGTTTGTCCAAAGTACGGAGCGGCGCGACGATTGAAAGGACGTACGAGACAGCTGCACAACAGTTACGAAAGACGATTCGTTTCAGATTCTAAATATCTGTCAGAGGACACGCGCCGTCAGTAATAATTACTCCGAGTGTCATCACTCGCTCACTAATAACGCGCACCCGACCTACCTCAGTCCGAGCTATCATGCAATAAACGTCACCCGACGCTAGCAATTACACGTTATACATTACCGCCCGACCAATCGAGCCTATTACGAGCTGTCTCGCAGACGAGCTACAACGCCAATACCCGACCGATTGGACCCACCTCGAGCCGTCCCGTGGACAAGTGATGGGAACCTGGTATACTCCTTCGACCCTTCTTCTTGCTCAGGCTCGAGGAGTAGGGGGCTTATGGTCGAGTCGGCCGAATTGGGCCCGAACCCAATCACAATAGTTCGCGGGTCGATCGGTCTATCTCCCAAAGATGGGCCTCGCACCCATTGGTTAACCCAGGCCTGGCCCGCACATCCATGGCCCATTAGCAGGAGAAAACCTTCCATGCAGAAGTAGAAGTCTACGTAAAGAATTAACCCTAGCACTCGTCCCATATATAAGGTATGATTTCATCATGATAGAGGTACATAATCACAACCCTACTTTTCTCCGATTACAGCAGACCTACCTTCACCAAAAACCTAACTTGAGCGTCGGAGGGGCTTATCGGGAAATAACCCCCGACATGCCTTCTTTGTTTTGCAGGAATCTTCAAGTCGGAACTGATCAACCTCATGGATCCAAACGGCAACATGCAGCCTCGTCAGAATCAGGCTGAACCAAAACCCTCAAGATATGTAACTCTTATTGTAATATTTATCTTACAAACATTTTTATTGATAATAGTGATGCACTACTACATCTATAATGACCTATCAATATCCTCGCTGGTTTACCGTATAATCCATCATCTTCTGTGTTAGTCTGTGATCCTTAAAAGACATTTATGATTTAATGCAGAGGCATATATATCCCAACGATCGGATGAAAAGACCACGATTTATCCAAGTTCAAGATGGGGGCAGTTCATGGTAGGTAGAGCTCAGCGTGAAACCGTGCTAGTGTGCTATTACACAGTGAATTAGAAGTTCGGCCGACGACCAAACAAAATTGTTAAGTGTCCAAATTGAAATTTAGTCATTAGTTGAAACGATCAGGTTATAGTTTCTCCTTTGCATTTTGGCTCAATCATTCTTTGGAGTTTCTGATTTCAACCCTGGAACTATAGTAGCTTTCTTGGCGCGACAGTCTGAGGAATTTTATTGTAATTATAAGTTTCTGAAGGAAAAAAAAAAAAGGAAATCTGCTCATTTTTCAACCGAATAGATTTCTCACGTTCCTGAATCAGCAGATTCAGATTCAGTCTTGTCCAAGACAATGGTTTGCTATGAATTCATTGAATGATTATAGAGGGGGAACATTTGCAATACAATATGGAATTTATTGCAGAATGCTCTGCATACACAGTTAAGGAGGACAATAAGGGTTGGGATTAGTTTTCACATACAAGAACTTTCTCTTATGACCATTTTGCAGATTGGGGAAATTGCTCATTTCTTCAATCTCCAAGTGCATACTTGTCGCAATATAATGTTACTATTACTCACCAAATCAATGAACGCAGTTGACTTGGGCTGAAAAAATTTCATGGAGTTCGTCCAATATATGCTATGTCTTCTTGGCCTGCATTAGCAATGAATGAGTTGTGAGCTAAAAGTGACATCCTTAGCTGAAACAAGCACTTCGCAGGATACAAAGACACCAACTCATCCAAATAGTCAAAGTGCAAAGGAGCTGTATACTAACTAATACATAGTTTGAGGTAATTTAGTAGTATACTAACTAATCAGACATCTAGTAAATAGGATCCTGTTGGATGGATAAATGTTTTTACATCATAATCTTCAAAATCTTGGTCTTACAAGAAAGGAAAAGGAAGAAAAGAAGAACTTGTAAGTGTAAGAGTTAATTGAGCTCTCTAAAAGGTTACTCAGATATTGTAGTTTAGGCCCGATGTACATCCCAAATACCAACAAGTGGCTAAAACTTATGTTGTTTAGTATCCAATAAAATGATGACTTTTACATTTTCTTTTCCTTTCCTCCTTTATATTGTTGTAGGACCTTCATGGCAGTATGAAAATTATAGTAAAGTGGTATACCTTCTTTAAATATTTCTTGTGAAGTTTCATTGCTCCGCTGCATGCTTTTTTCGCATCCAAATTTCCAGTCATGTCATTTAGTATCTGAAAAGCATCATGGAAAAGAAAGATCAGTGAAATGAAAATAGAAGAGACTTCCTGCAGAAATCTTGAGATCCTATTCCCTCACCTATTGCTATAAGACCTTCTTATCTTGTCTCTGTCTCTATATATCTATTGTCTAATGGTTGAGAACCAGTATATTCAGTACTTTCTCACCACATCTTTTTAAACCATCGTCCACACTAACCGAATGCACTTGATTACTAAATTCCATCAATAACAGACTACTTGGGGCTTCATAAACCATGCATTGAACATCAAGTACGCACCACTACTGCAAATACATCTGGACCGAGCTACTGTGATCTAGTTCATTCTCGTTTTTTAAGACACAAAAGAAATGCTTATGAATGAGAATAATCCATATCAGTTTTGTGCGGATAACCTTCAATCCTAATTTATTGGCATTTTAATGGATGGTGAGCTAAGATATTGGAACTTCTGTAACAGCTATCACATCCCACAACAAAAGAAAATAAGCAACTTGGGGATAACTTTCACTCCGTAGCGCATGTTTTGTGTCTTTAAGATCTCCAGTTGTACTTTTTACTTGGTCCTTAAGTTTTACTTGGTCAACAAAGCCTTAAGGTGTCCAAAGCATAGTGAAAGAACCAACTTATCATACTGACCTTAACAACATCATCCAGTCCCCGAGCTTCTGTCAATAACTTTGAGCTTTTATCTTTCAAGACACTAGCAACAAGGAAAACAGAAATGGGAAGGGGTGCTTCTGAATTTGCTGCCCCATTCTTCTTATTTTCCCTCTCAAACTTGCCATAGTGCCGAATAGACTTTGTTCTTCCTTTAGATCCTTCTGTTTTTTCACTATTCACATCAGCCTCTTCATACATCTCAAATAAGTCAGGATCATACTCAAGGGCCCACATCATCTGTTGGAAGTAAATAAAACATACAAAATAAATAGAAGAATTTGGCATTCAATATGCATGAAGGCTGTTGAGAGTATGTAAGTTAAAAGTAATAGTTGAAATAGTCCACTGGGAAAACAATAAACTTCGTAGGGAAAGAAAAATGCAATGCAAGTGCGAGAACACATGCAATTTCTGGGAACCAAAGATATGCTCTGTATGGGAGTTTACACTCTGCTAGGAGGTTGATTCTAAGATACAAAGAAATGTTCCTGGTTTCGATCTTGTACAAGCTGGAAATAATAAGGAGATAAACATCTATTCAGTCATACAAGACTTACTGGCTACACAGACTAAGGAGATAAAAATCTCAAGACTCGACAAACGATAGCTTGCATTACCCCAGAAAACAACTTATATTGTTTCTCAATTAATAAAACCATAAAAGACATATCAAAGATTGGGATAAGCTGAATCGTACCTCCCAAAGATAGAGTGAGTCACAAAAAGAAAACTCCCGGCGGAATAGAACCATAAGCATGCGAAAAGCAAACAAGTAATCACCTCCACCAAGCGCATCTGTGGTCAAAATTTGTGTTGATACTTCTATTCTGGAGTATAAATTGGCAATGCAACCATGCAACAGAAAAAGTATGAAGAAAGCACTATTCCAAAGCAAATAACCCCAGAAATGAAATCAAGATAGCTGTACAATTGACCAATCATACAGAATCAAAGCTCAACGCTACACACTGCATTAAGAAAACAGCCCAAATGACATTGTTTGTCAAAAGGATCAAAGAGAGCAGTGAAACAGTCACGCAAAATCCACTAACGACAACAAGTATAATAAATACAAAGGACTGTAAAAGATAACTCTATGGGTAATACCTAAATGTTGATGAAGCTTTGGATCAATAACTTGCGTAATTGCAGCCAAATTACCAAGCTGTGTTTCCACTCCAACAGAGCTCTCAGTGCATCTGAAATTCCCTCTCTTTATTCAAACAAGAATTGAACATAAGAAATTGGAAAAGGTAACAGAAAAGAAAAGTGACGGTAAAATAGGCTAAGAAGTAACAAAGAGACATTCTTTAGCAGATCAAGTAGAAACAACTGGTGTGGATATTATTCAACTCTAATTAAATACAGGCTTACTAATTATGAATGGTATTAATAATTCCCCAAAATTTAGAACTTGACAGAAGTAGAAGTTTTTAATGTTGGAGGGCATGGATTAAATTATAAAAGCAAGTCAAGATAGCCACAAGGGAGGGAGGTAGGCATCAAAATGACTAAGCGTGAAGAATGAGAGCAAGGTGGGGGAAAAAAGATAAACTCTCATTGAATAACAATTATCAATTTCTTCTTGTGTAACTAGTAAAAACCTGAAAGCACATAAGAGAAAGTAGATACATGTAAGTCAAATTAATATACAGTCAACCACGATCTTATGCATGCATACATACTAGTCTAATACAAGATACAAAAACAGGTCAAGTAAAAGAAAGTTACCAATCTTCTCATCAAACGTTCAAAGCACCAAAAAGCATCAGCTTCATCATCAAGAAGTATTATCATGGGGGAACAAAGATCACTCATCCCTGCCCAATCATAAAGGAATTTTTTATAGATATCACATCTTTGCATGAAACTGAGACATTATGTCTAAAGCATCTTATTGTACATATTCCACTCAAAAGCAAAATGATGCACGCAGCGATCCTGCTCAACCATGTATGGGCTACATAGAAAAAAATAGGAAGTTGAAAATCTTGAAAATTTAAACCGTTTGATGAAATTCCAATGTATTCAATATCATTAATGACCTGCATAACAAAAGAAATTAGTCTAATTATGTACCTTGACAGTAGCCAACATCTGTATCAATCCAAGCATAAACAGCAAGAATATCCCAAAGTTTTGACAAGTTTTCTTGCTTCTCATAAAATATCAGTGTCCTGTCCGTGCGAACGACATCAAGGCCTACCATAAATATTAATTCAGAAAAAAGATTACAATTGAAGAGAAATTACAAAATTTATCTTGCATTTCAGTAATTCAAGTTATAAACAGCAAGCAGAAGTTTCAGGAAGCATGCATGTACGTATAGAACTGCAATTATATCTCAATATGTTGACTTAACCATAAAGCATGAACCTTATACCCAAAGTTTTGCCTCTGTATATATGTAGAGAGAAAGAGAGGTTATGTTATACAGGAAAGAACTTTGTCAAACTGTGCCAGGCAACATGACCAAATCTGAAAATTATTCAGAAATTGTTTAAGTTACATGAGAATAAGTATTGCACAAGGATATAAATTGCTTTCACCGATTATTTATGCTTTACTATGGATAAATCAGGCAAAGAAAAGCACTGATAGAATAATCGGAGTTTTTCATAAGAAAAGTTGAGATAATCACAAAACTTCACTAACCTATTTGATGTAGGGTAAGCATCCACTGGATCACTTTTTTGTCCAAAGGACCACGACTAGTAAGCTCTTTCACCATTTCTGAACTGGAGGCATTTATACTTGACTGACTTATGCCACTAGCATCTATTGCATTGCCATTTGCATCCATATTACCATTTGATGAGGAAGGCAGCCCCTTTTCTTGATTTGTTTCTAGAAGCACTAATGGTTCTTGAATAGGCTGACCATCCTCAGTAATTACAGGTGCTGTAATAAACCTGCCGCTTCCAACAATAGGAAACATTTCCCGGCACTCCTCCTTCCACCTAGCATATTGCACCCTGAAATTGCAACATTAGGGCAAATTTCAAATGTTCAGTAAAATGGAATAGGCCATCGTTTTTTATTCACACGCAAGCATAAGATAAGACGTTCACTTAAGATGATATACCCACATTCAAGAAGAAAATATATGTTAGCACCTCGCTTAAGATATAGAAATGAAAAAGTGGTTCTCAAGTCATTATTTCAAAGAAGATCCTGGAATCACAAATCAAATAATGAGTCAGAAGACCCATCGTTAGCACATTAGTGTGCATGGGCCTAAAGACATATGGTGTCCCATGAAATTTGTTATCATACATATACAGAGCTATCAAGGTAAAGACATGGCAATAAAATTTTAAAATACCAGAGATGAGGAATTCTAAAACATAGTCATTCTACCCAGTTAACAGTCATTGAACAATCATGAACAAGAATCTTGTTATAACAATCATGAACAAGAATCTTGTTATTCTTCCCCCATCAATTATCAGTCTCACCAATAGAATGCAAACGATTAAAGGTGAACTACCTTCTATGTGATCGTATCTGTTCTCTTACATCAAATGCACTCCTAGGATCATAACAACCAAGCAAAAACTCCCAGACTTCTCCTCTAATTGAAGGATGGATCCCCTAAAATTCACACATAACCAAGTAAAAAATTAAGATACATAAAAGAAGGGAAAAGAAAAAGAGAATCAATCTTTCAGATTGGCTTCATTATCTGAAATCAGGGGATGCACTTACCCCGCGTTGAATTCGGCCAAGAGTCTTGCCTATATCCAGGAATCCATCTGGACTAAATGCAGAATGCCATTTTCTGGCACTCAGAGTTTTGCCAGCCTGTAGTAGCATATTATCAAAAAATGGAAGTTACAGCAGTTGCATTAACAAGCAACATCATTAACATCTAGATTAGAATAAAGAACATATACATATGATTAATATCCCAGTGACCACGAATGCTGGATGGTTATGTTTGAATGTCAAGATGATTCTTAGAGGAATTGAAAACTTCTTTGTCTCTTTCCTATCACCTATCGGCCCAATCTCATCGCTAAAAGGAAAGTGGTGACAAGATAAAACTTGTTCATAACTGCATTTTCAAATAAATGCACTAATCGCAATGTATCTCAATTTCCTCGTACTAAAATACAAATTATGTCCAACCGCATGCTATTACTGTTATACGAACACACATGATTCTTCAATCCAGATGCAGGAATGACCACTGATCAATTATTCTGCAATAATCCCAGTAAGATGAGTTGAACAAAAAATTTAAAGGAATAAGCTAGCAATCTAAATATCATATTATACATCTTTTCTTTACAATAAGACCAAGCTTAATACAACAAATAAATGGCATTGATCCAAAATAGCAAAATACGCGCTCGACTGCTAAATAATTAACCGAATTACAGAACTTTGATCCAATCGAGAAAATGGGCACTTCACAAAAGACCCGCAGAAAGATGAAAATTTTCACCAAAGAACACGAACCTTGATCTTGAATCTGGTTTTGGGAACATCCGTGCACTCAGGCCGGACTTGGTAGTAAGAATCCGCAGACTCTCCAGCGTCCCTCCACATTGACAAAGAAAATACCTCCTCAACTTCTCCAGGAAAACCAAAAAAGATTAGAAAAAGACGAAATCTTTCCACAGAACGCTGCAACTTTCTACCCTCCAACCAGGAGCTGACCTCCTCAGAATTGGAAGATCAATAAATTGAAAAGGGTGCGAAAGCGTTTGAGTTAATGATGGAAGACCGAGCTGCCAACAACAACGACAACAACAACAGAGACGACATGTTTATGCAAGTAACAATGCCGGAGAGATCTTATCGGCAGTTGCGTAAAACGTAATAACTATAATTTAGGTACTGACATGTTTGGGTGGTTAGTATTTGTTAATGATGTCTTAAGACATGTTCTTGTCTGATTCTACAGTTAATTATGTCTCCGATTTCTCTAATTACTTCTTAGCAGGAGATAATTGACGTTTTCTCTTCTTCTTTTTACACTTTTTTAGGGTTCTATTTTTGTTGAATTATGTTTGACCAATTCTTTCTATGATTATTCCTACTGACCGGAGAGAAAATAGCGCGTGATTGTCTGACTGGCTTCTCCAATAGATTTTCGCGGGAAGGTAGAGATGTGCGCTAAGATTGGTGTTTTAAGGAGTTTCGTTCCAATCGCTATTGTTGCGCGTCAAGAAAACGCACGGTCCCTAGTGGAAAGTTATGTGTGGTGCCCACGTTGTGCGACGTGAAGTAGGGCTGTGAGGTTTCCAAAGTTGGACAGAGTGGAAGGAGTGGATTGACCTTCGTTTCGGCTTTGACTTTTCAGGAAGGCCCAAGATTGACCGTTTTGCAAAATTTCAAGGTTTTTGTATATGTTTAAACTTTATTGACCATCTTAAAATTAAACTTTTGTAGCACTTTTGTATGTTTTAGACAAATTCAAACCCAACTATTATCAAATTTGGTGGTGCGGTAGATTTTACTTTTCCTGATAATTAATGTTTGAAAAATCATATCAAATTATTCACATAGTTAATTTGATTTAAAAACTAATTTACATAGTCTATATAATTTTATATACCCAAAATTATACGTATTGTTCTCAAACAGTGACAAAATTAAAAAATTCAACTTTAAACCAAAGTTGGAAACTCTTAAAGACGTATTAAAATTACATTCCTTCATAAAAAATATAACCATAAGTCTCTAATTTAATATAAACTTAAAATCATCCTATTTGGATGTTTACAGATCAAGTTATGGCTAAAATATCGATGCATGTTCAGTGAAAATACTACATCTAATATATTCCAGCAACTCTTCTTTCATTTTTTTTCCAGATTGTTTTATACTTTATAGCAAGGTTAAACAACCTCTTTATAGTTCATCAATTATACCTCTATTAAGCTTAAATCATACTCCAATTCATCATCAATAATAGCTCTTATTCTAGTTCAAAATTATTCAATTAATAACTAACAAAGTATCAAACCAGAAACTTTTACATTATTATGCATATAGTCCTAGCTCTTTCCTAATTCAAGAACATCAAATTAACATCTTTCTTTGGCATAAATCTACCTTTATTATACTTCAAATCCAAACCTAATTCATCCATATATCAATCTATATCCCACGATTTTCATAAATCAAAAACAAAACAGAAAAACTTCCAAGTTTATGTACCATTTTCCATCACATATCTTCACCAATATCACATGCATTTCATTCCAATTCAAGCATCATTCTTACATCAATTGACATGCCATAAAATTCATACTGTTACTTACCTATTAGGCTTCTAATCCAACACAAAACGTCATATTAAACTAAGTCTCCATGCAAGCAAAATCAACACAAACTTATGGTAAAAGCAAGGTGATTTTCGGACAGCAATATGAAGATCATAATCAGCTAGTTTTCTTGGCAATTTGATGAAGGATTTAGGTATGATTTTCGTGCAAAACTTTAGCTAGGGATAAGTACAAAATGCAGAGAAAATTTGGAGCAATTTCAATGGAGAAAGGTAAGGGAAACAACAGAAACATTGATTCTGGAATTTGCTCCAACATTATGCTAGGTGTCAACTTTTAAACTCACCATGTGTCTTAAGGGACGTAATGCATTTGCGTAGTTAATCAGCTGCCAGTAGCCTACATATTAGGTTGCCATTTGTCCCCTACTAAATCAGTCCACATGTCATTCCAAGATTGGTCCACATGTCACATAATAATTGATCCAATTGTCATTTAATTACTAGTCCATTTGTCACACATTTAACTATGTCAAATGTTACTCAATTTAAGACTTATTCATCCTAATTTTTATGTAAGAATTTATCCTACCACTTAATATTTGTCATAGTCCAAATGTACATTTAATCTATCAATTTCCCAATCCATAACATTAATTCTAATTTACTAGTTGAAATCCAATCATACCAAAAATCAAGACATATTAATTCATAATTTGCATCATGATCACTTAATATTTTTCATACCTTGAAATAAGTCAACTGAGTGTATACGCTAACTTGTAATGTGCACAAATATCAATTCGTGCTAATGCTATGCATGTATATGCAATATTAATCTATGATTAAACCCTAAGCATATTCCAAAAAAATGAGATATTACAGGTTAGGAATAGGTCCTTAATGATCCATAAGAATTTAGAGGGCTGCAACTACCCTTGATTAATATATGCTACCCCAAGGTTATTTTCCATGCCTTCATCCCTATCTCTTAAAGTTTGGATGTAAAGTTAATAAAAAAAAACTTTTTTCAGGTTCTTTTCTCAATTGAAATTGAAAGAACTAATGTAAATATTGATTATCATCGAAGTGAATAATTTATTTCTATTCCTTATTATTTATCTTTTATCTTTATTATTTTATTATTTTTTTTTACTCTTTGGATTACTATCAAATATTAATAAATAACATAACATGAATTATTTTGTTTCTCTTCTATTTCCTATCTAGTTAGTTTAATTATTCACTTGAGTAATTATAATTTGGAAGTCAATCCAAGGCAACTATTCAAATTTATTATGACAAAGTTGTGAGGTGCTCAACAAACTTTTTT
Organism: Erythroxylum areolatum; assembly: GCA_024520975.1. Lineage (NCBI taxonomy): Eukaryota > Viridiplantae > Streptophyta > Magnoliopsida > Malpighiales > Erythroxylaceae > Erythroxylum > Erythroxylum areolatum. The sequence continues at coordinate 77,792,757 of JANIJH010000225.1, read as the reverse complement.
AGACTTTGAATTGATACAAAAAACCTATTTTTTCAACCTAATATATAGCTCCCAAGGTTTCTTTATGTTTTATTTTTACATAGAACATATTACTCTTTCTTTTTTAATTTACACTATTTGGCTATTCCAAATCTCTAGACATTAAAAGTCATTAGATTATTTATTACTACGGGATGTTTTTTTTGTTTACAAGGGAAAAGGAACTAAAACAAACGAACTAACGCAACATCCGACGATACAAAGCTCCGTGTTGGTCCCATCGAATGAAGTCCAAAGCCGTCAGTGGGGGCTCCTGTAAGATGTGCAGTCCTGGACTGGCAAGGGTGGCAAGCGAGGCCAAATGATCCGTGCTCTGATTTCCTTCTCAATAAATATGCTGAATCTGAACGTCCCAATTTTAGAGGAGCAAGGCGCGAACACCTGTCACCAGAGAAAGATCATTAGATAAAACAGTAATGGAAGAAGACAGAAGGTTGATGACCTCGAGGGAGTCCACTTCCAGAATAACTCGTCGGTAGTCGATGGTCCAGGCCAGATTGAGGCCCGCGTGGATACCACTTAACTCGGCACTACTCGGGGAGCCACCTGTCATGTTCAGAAGAAACCCACCACACCACCTGCCTTGGTTGTCCCGAAGAAGCCCCCCTGCAGTGGAGGTAGTACCGTCGTACTTAACAGCTCTATCAGTATTGAGCTTAATCCAGTCCAGGGACGGTTTGGACCAGCCCACTAGCTGGCCCGGGGGTAACACTTGACCCAGGAACACACAGCGTTCGGTTACCCTACCCTTTCAATGCCTTCAGTGTAGGCAAAAATTGCTATAGTCCCTGTAGGCGGCCACGTAAAGTCGGGATCGAAGATGTTTTTATTACGCCAGTACCACAAGAACTAGCAGGTAACGGCAAAGAGGGTGGCCCAGTCAAAATGGTGAACTGTGCGGTGTGTCGTAAGGTTTGAACTGACCCACCGCATCTCGTCATGTTGGAAGAAGGTCGAATCCGCAGTCACAAGGGGGAATTGGGCCCATATCATTTTGACACACAAGCAATCACGAAGGGCGTGAAGGGTAGTTTCAAGCTGGCCACAGTGGTGGCATCGGCTATCCGTTGCTAGATGCCGACGAACCCGTTGATGATTAGTGAGCAACTTGCCTTTCACCAGCAGCCAGAGGAACGCCCAGATCCGCTGGGGTCTGGCCCACTTCCAGATAGTCTCCCATGTCCATCGGTGCGCATCAGGGGGGTCTCCTGCAAGCATGTCGTAAGCAGAAGCTACTGTGAAGTGGCCATTCACCCTAGGACCCCACTGGAAGGTATCGTCCGTAGCTAGATCAGCGGAGGTCGGGGTCGCCGCTATAGCAAGACAAACGGAAGAAGGGAGGTAGTGCTGAAATAAGTGCCACTTCTACGTACCGTCGACATTCTGGAAGTCCACAACACAAGCGGATAGGAGGCTGCTGGGGATGGGGGACAGAGCCATATCAATAAAAGGGCCCCAATCCTTGACCCAGGTGTCCAACCAAAATCAGATCCGGCAGCCATTTCCCAGGTGTCATTGAAGGCCTTGGCGGATAACCGACCACGTGGCAGCAATATCCCGTCAAGTGCTTGAGGCCCCCAGCCTAGTAAGGGAAGGAGGAAGAGTGTGGGGGTCGAAGCGATACTTAGCTCGTAAGACTTGAACCCAAAGGGCCTGGGGTCGGGTAATTAACGCCCACCCCAATTTCGCCAAAAGCGCATCAATGGAGGGACGGATCCTTTTGAGGCCCAGACCCCCTTTGCTTTTGGGACGGCAAACAGTATCCCAATTGGCTAGGTGCAGCTTCCGATGGTCACCCGTAGAGCCCCAGAGGAAGTCACGCATGAGTCGTTCCAAGTCGTCACAGAGTTGCCTCGGGAGGCGCACCGTTTGTATTGTGTACATAGGCAGGGCCATGAGCACCGATTGGGCAAGGTTGACTCCACCTGCTAGAGATAGGGTCCGGGCCTTCCAGCCGACGAGCTTCTGACACGTAGAATCAAGGAGGTGCTAGTACATGCGACAAAAGGATCGCTCGTGGAGCAAGGGAACTTTCAGATACTTCCCCAAATTAGTGGTACTGGTGAAATGGAGGACCTGGCTGATCCGACGGGCAAGGGAGGGGGAAACATTGTAAGAGAAGAAGATGTGAGTTTTGGCAGGGTTGACTCTCTGGCCAGAGGCCTGACAGAACACTGCCAACATACGAGCGATGACCTGGGCTTGAGTCTCCGTGGCCTCCGAAAAAAGGACCAGGTCGTCAGCAAAAAAAAGATGGGAGATCAGAAGGCCCGTAGGGTTAAGTTTAATCGGTCGCCAAGCGCCCATGGCCACCTGGTCCAGAATCAAATGACCGAGTCGCTCCATGCAAAGAGCAAACAAATAGGGAGACAGCGGGTTGCCCTACCTAATGCCGCGGGAGGGCTGAAACGGGTCAGTCATGGTGCCCTGTCAAGCGACCTGCAAGGTAGCCGATGTGACACACTTCATAATGATCGAGATGAGAGGCAGCGATAGGTCGATGTCCGTCAGGGTGTTCTGAATAAATTCCCAACGGAGCCGGTCATAAGCTTTTTCAAGGTCCACTTTGATTGCCAGAAGCCCTGTCTTCCCCTTCTTTTTTCGCATGGAGTGGATGATTTCCTGGGCAATAATAATATTATCGATTGTTTGCCTACCCGGGATGAAGCTGCATTGGGGGGCCTGAACTAGCCAATCCATATGAGGTTTCAGTCGGTTGACCAGGACCTTAGCGATGAGTTTGTACAGGATATTGCAAAGGCTAATAGGCCTGAACTGAGCGATGGACTGAGGGGAAGGAACTTTGGGAAGGAGGACGAGGATGGTGTGATTTAAACCAGAGTCCCAAAGTTCCAGGCGGAAGACACGCTGGACAAACTCCGTCACTGCAGGCCCAATTAGACTCCATTGCCTCTGGAAGAACAGGGCATTAAAACCATCAGGGCTAGGGGCTTTATTGGGGTTTATGGCGAACACAACTGATCAGAGTCTTCTAACCTGAACAAACAAGCATGGATATAGATAATGATCTAATAATAATAACAAGGCCCTACAACAAAAGCTTGAAACTAAACTGTATAATGAGAAAGTCTTATATACAGTCTTTTGAGAAAGGAATGGCTACCTATTTAAGCTTTGACTAACCATTACCAGTCAATTTGGCTTTAGGGCCACCCCTTACTCTACCATTATTATAGTGGTATGGGATTCGAGATAAAGAAATACCAAGGCAACATATATGTTTTTCCTTTATACTTTACTTAGATGTTTTTATACTCTTAATTATTCTTTTGATTCTTCTCCAAACATGAATCACAACTTCACTTGATCTTCACATAATCTACCCTTCTTAATGTCAAGAAAGGAGCCACTTTTCTTTTCTGTCTCTACAAGTGTCTCCTTTTGATCTCCCTATTCAAAACAGATGGTTTAGTTGACTAAGTAGTCTTTCTTGCTTTTCATCCCAAAGTAAAAGTTCATGATTTCAATCCTTTGTTATGAGTAAGGATTGCTATATTGAAAAATAGAAATGGAATGAGTACATTCAATACGAAGGAATAAATTCAACTAAAGGATTGATTGACAGAAGGTAAATTGTCTAGGGAAGAAAGGAAGGGAATGAAAGCATTGAAGCATTCCCGAAAGTTGCAAAACCAATGGAAGGCTTTGGAGCTAGATGAGTTCCCTGTTAAGGTTGAGGTAACTGAACTCACTTTTGAATATACAACTTGACATCAATTTGGAATTAGCCCTTACTTCTTTCTAGAAAGTTGAATTATAGGATTCCTTAGGTGAATGGGAAATGGATGCCTTAGAACTACCAATTTTTGGGCTAGCCACTTAAAGGATTCTTAAGCATGCCTTCGACATTCAATCTTATCTCACATTCATTTGCCTCTTGATCCCATTTTTATATCTAGATGTAAAGTTAAAATTATTCTGTTAGCCAGATCATTGAAAAATAAACAAAACTAATATTTTGACTTTAGTTGTATTCCTCCATTTTTTGATATGAATTTGACACTTCCTTCTCATATATAATATCATAATCTATCATTTTCAAACTTTTGACATTCTTATTAAAAGTCAATCTAAATTTATAATCTCTCATCCCTTTCTTATGTTATATCAACCTAGAAATCTACATCCTTATTAAGAGTCAATCTAAATCTATAATCTCTTGTCCCTTCATAAACTGCTCATTGCTTATCACTTAATCGTTAATTTCACCCCTTGCTCTCTCTGTTTAAGTTCAATATTGTATTAATGGAATATTACTTCAATATAATTTACAATACCCTAAATTTAGACTGAATTGACAATAACTCCAATTTAAGTTTTAAAAAATTACAAATTAAAATTAATTAATTAAAATTGATTTATAATTTTTTTATAAACTTATAAAATATTTCACATTTGTTCTCTATTTCATTGTAAGATTTGAAACCTGTCTATCTTAAAAAATGTTGACATTAAGAGATTGATCTACTTATATAATTCTTTCTTTTTTTCATTTAATTTGAACTATTCAACTTAAAAAATAACATTATTAAGAGTCAATAACAACTGAAATAACCATTTCAACTATTTCTTTTGATAATAAGTATTTTTTATTTAAATTTAGTTGATATGTCAATAATCTATTTTAGAAAATCAAGTATATAAAAAATTTAGAATCTTTTAAATTTAACCTTTTATTGTTATGCCAAAACTATAGCGAGCTAGACTTTAACCATTTCTTAACCTTGATAGATTTGGATTTTTTAGTAACTTAATAATTGTTAATTATTTCCTCCTTGATTTTAACTTGAAGTGGATTTCCACTTTTTCTAATTGGATGTCTCAAATATTCAACTTCTTCTTTTCACTCAGAAGAACGTATTTTTTTCCTTTTCCCCTTAATGAATGGAATAAGTTGACCTTCTTTTGATTATTTTATCCTTGGTTAAGAATAGACTCTTCTTCAAGATATAAAATCAACGTTATAGTGAGGAAGAAACAACCTTGAATCCAAAGGTGGGGGAATATGCATATTAAAGTTAGATCATTCAACGTAATTATGAGACTCTGTATAATTAATAATATTTAAATTTTATATTTCAAGTGGTTTTTTCTATTAAATTTTATTTGCATTGGCATCCAAGTCGGTTGAAGTAAAAGGGAGTGCTCCTTGAAATATATTTTCAGCATATTCTTATTAATAAGTGAAAACATATACAATTGTAACTAATAAGTTTGAACAATTAAATAGAAAATGTACAATTCAGCATTCATAAAAGATTAAAAATTAGAGAAATTATATTTTAAATGCTGTTGTGACTGAAAATTAGAAAAACAAAATAATACTGCTTAAAAAAAGTAGGAGTTTAATGTATATATATCAAAGCCTTCGTAACATTAAAAATATTTTGTTATTATCTAAAAAATTTATATTATTCTAATTGGCAATGTGTCTAACAATTTACTTATCTTTGTCTTAATTTTAGTATATAATTTATATATCGTAATACCAATTAGAATTAATACCAAATAATGTCATACTATAATTTCAGAATATTAAAAGGTTTAGAATGGAAGAGTTTAAGATATTTCATAAATAATTAATTTATTAATTAAATTTTTATAATTTAAGATTTTATACAACATTGAATCAATACAATGTGGAAAAGTAGTATTATAAAGGGATATAAAAAAGTTCCTATCTCTTTGTTTCAACTTATATATGAAAAGGAAAATACATAGATTGGCTAAATTTTGATCTTCCACCATAATTTCAAGCGCCTGAGCCTTCTGTTTGAAAGTGAAAAACAATGCAGTCTTCTCTGAGCTTAGCAGGTAAGGAGAAGAAGTAAATATAGAAGACAATGGGGCAAATTGGTAGTTCATAGAAGTGGCTTGTGGAAAGTTCAGGTCCAAGCTATGCAGGAATAGTACGGTTGATGTCACTGTGGCCTAAAGCAGAAGGCATGAATATTTCTTGGCAAAGTTCAAAGTAAAGTGTTAACCTATATTCCAAGTTACATTAAATACTAAGAAGAGGCATCAACAATCTGGCAACTGCATCAAAAAGAAAGCAATATATAGATAGATATGCTTTGTACTGGAAGCTAAGAAATGAAAAGAAAAGAGAATAACGAAAAGCAGCAAAAGCTTCACTGCCACAGATTGTAAAGCTCGTGCAACTTGGCCTACAAAAACCCTATGCATCTTCACCATTCTTGCCATATAGCTTAATCTCAGAATTTTGAGTTGAGAGACCACATTGTCATTTGTTCTTATCCAGAACTTTTTTTTTTAGTGCCAGTTTTAAAAATTTTATCAAAGACTATATCCATCTTGAGATCGAAAATAATGAGTCAAAACAAGGCCTTTCATTATGTGTTGGGGCTTTTTTGTGTCATGATGTTGATACAGAAGACTACTGCTATACAATTCCCAGTTGGAGGAGGCAAGGGTTGGGCAGTGCCTGATAATAGCAGTACTAACAGCCACAACCAATGGGCAGAAAGGATGCGATTTCAGATTGGGGATTCACTGCGTAAGCCTTTTTTGTATAAATCCCAAGAATCGATTCTCGTTTTCTTTTTCTTGTTTCTATTCTTAATTTCTTACGGAAGCACCTGAAAGTTAAATCTAATAAAATGTATTAATGGCTTTTCTCCATCCAGAAATTATGAACTAGGCAATCACTTTACTATTACGTCTTTTCTCTTATAAAAGAGTTATTATAGGATAATAATAATTTGTAACTTGCCTGAACTATGATTGTTTAGAATGGACATGTCGGACGTAAGAGATAGGCTTAACAAATTAACTATCTAAAATGACATAGAGCTTGGATTTAGGAACCAATTAGTTTTCACGTATGGTTCTTATTCCTACCCCATGCAGTGTTCGTCTACAACCCAGACCAAGACTCGGTGCTACAAGTGAAAAAGGAGGATTACGAGAATTGCACTACCACTTCACCCCTCACAAAGTACACAGATGGTCACACTGTCTTCTCCTTGGATCGATCAGGGCCTTACTACTTCATAAGTGGGAACAAGGACAACTGTCTCAAGAATGAGAAGATAGTTGTAGTTGTGTTGGCTGACAGAAGCAACCATTCCTCACCTACTAACAAACAAGCCAATTCTCCACCGCCTCCGAGCCCAAATGTTACCGCCCCAACTCTGGCACCAGCGCCACCACCTGGAGGAATCATTGAAATAGTCCCATCTCCAGCTCCGACGGTCAACCAGCCCACAAATGCAGCTTCTTCTTCTTCCACGTTCATCAGTGTCATTGGTTGCATTGTACCATTCTTTGCTTACTACTCGTCTTTCGTTTTGGTGCTCTAAGTGGGAATTTGTTTGACTTACCATTTTCCAATTACTTTGTTTTTCTATCTATGATTTTTCCCTACTTGAGTTTGGTCGATTCCAAGTGGGTATTTGTTTAAGGATGCGAAATAAGTTATTTGTGTGGTATATAGCGTGTGCTTACTTGCTACTTCGTGTAAAGGATTGTACTGTATAGAACGAAATCAATAAATTTCACGCCGTTTCGGATGCAACCTACTGCTCATGCAATCTGTTTAGGATCAGATACAATTACAAAAATTATGAGAAATGGCAATAATAATTCAATATGCAACATCTCTTACCATTATTCTTTACTTAATTAATTGGAATGCTTGACAGACTTAATTTTATATTCTTCCCATCTCATCTCTTATTCATCGAAAGCAAGAAATTGGCACAGCAGACACGTTGACAACATATTGATAAGAGAACGTTCTCTAACTGTTTTTAATCCCATCCCAATCGTTTATTACGAGTCGGCAAAATGATTACAAAGAGCTTCGTACATTGTCAAGCCTCTGTACTTCTTTCATGTTTTCCCACTCAGCAACCACCTAGCGAATCTAAATAGCACTTAAGCTGGGAAAAATATTAAAATGGCAACCCTTGCGTTACCGAATTCCTAACCGATGAGAGAAATGATCAGTACAAGAACCTGATTGTGGGCCGAACCGTGGCCCTATACTACTACACTCATTATTCCACAATAATAGTATGTAGCATAAGCTCATTTTATATTCAGTCTCTTGCATATACATAGTCCCAATTGTAACAGACCATTGGCATGACCACCGTGTCATTTTCTCAACTCTTCTCGTCTACTCTTTGCCTTGTGCTAAGGATTTTCTCTTTTTTTCTTTTTCACGTATAACTCACTGGTCCTTAGCAAGGAAATCTGTCGTAATATCGAGCCTCCATTGGCAGCTAATCACGACGTTTTCTCAACACTATTTACCTTATCTCCACAAGAAAAAAATTGTACCCGGTCATGTGTGCGCATACAACTTGGAAAAATGTTTTTTTATCTGTTTGTGGGACATGTAGGGAAGGGTTCTCATTAATCCTTGTTCATAAAAGAAGGTACACGAAATTCAAACATTTTATACAAACTAACAATTTAAATCCTCGGTATCAAAAATTTTTGCCTAATTCAACTTTTTTCATCAGTCTCAATGTGTTGTGCAAAATTGAGTCCAAAATCCCAGCCACCTGAAACCAAAAGGGCGTGATTTAGAAAGAGCTGCCTTGAAAGATAGCCCATGAATTTAAAATGTTGAGACTTACCGTGAAAACACCGCCAATAATGGCACAAACATTAGTGAGGAAGTGAGAAAATGATCTTGGACTTTCAGTAATTAAAACCTGACAGCAAGACAGAATTAGAAAATGCAGAATCCTCAACAGTGGGAACCTAATTATCAAACCTCAATATATATGGTCATGATAAAGAATCGTTATTTTTTCTAACCTGCATAGGAGAGAGCTCAAAATGGAATTTTGCAACTGGTATGTATATACTCTGTACTAAACTGCTATGAGCGGTGTATTCATACTCCTCGATTAATTTATGTTCAGCGGAACCTCTTCCCGAAACCACCTCTGTTTTAACAACCTGAAGATAATGCTCTATCTGCAAACATAACATACTACTTGAATATTGCGACATAACTAAGTTAACTACAAAACCGTTTATCTAGTATCAAAAGTCATAAACTTTAGTGGAACTTCAATGAGGGAAGAAAGTATACATGTGCCAATTTTGATTAACAAACATCTACATTCCGTATATATCTCCAAAACCTTCCATTATTTTCTTTTAACATTCTAGGTCCCTCTTGTGCACATGGAGGGAAAGTTTAAGGATGTGGCTGACACATTAGTAGATGTCACGTTGAATACATATGGCCAAAGGGCACTGCAAGCCTAACAAAGGAAGAAACAATAATATGATCAATTGTGACAAACTTACAGTAACATTTGCATCTACACCCCGTTCATTCATGAATGCTCGGCCACTCAACCTGTCATGGCTTCGACCAATATAAGGTATCAATCTCTTTGCATCATTCATCAGCTTGGGTGAAACCTTCATACCGAATGAAAGATGATTTATGACATGTGACATGTTCATCTGTGAAGAATCAAATGAATGGGATCCTGAACGAGCTGCAATAATGAGATTGCCTGGAACCTGTACCAACAAAAAACAGCTCAAATACAAAACAGAGTAGCTTGTCAAAGTAAGAACAAGAGGCTAGGTTTATTTACATTGTGACACGAAAATTATTTTCTATCAGTTTTCTCAAATAATTTCAATCATGAAAGGATGATATAACAAAACTTGAAGGCCAACATGGTGAGTAAACTATGCACCGGTTGATGTCCTTATCCTTGGAATTACCTTCTTTACACGCACATATCCTTCAATTCTACACCCTCCCGTCAAAGGTGCTGGTCTTTTGGCACCATCTTTTGAATTTTCTTGCTTATTCTCCAAAGCTGACTTGTGTTGCTCTACCGGAATAGGGGCAACCAAGTTTTCCATTGTCTGCAATGTATATCAACTTCCAAAAAGTCAGGTTGTTCTACTACCAATCGGCAGGCATCAATGAACAAATTAGCCAAGATTGGCCCCTACAAATAAACAACTTTCATAGCACGAGCTAAATGGGAATCAAACACTAAAAAGCATACCTTAACCAGGCTGTCTGTATCACGATCACCATAATAAGATTCATGATCATGCTGTCCATGGTCATCCCTGTTACGAATAAAAGCATAATAACTTGACCATGGAATGTGGAAATAAAAATACAAAACATAAGAAACAAATGAAATTATACATTAACGTAAATTATGAACAAAGTCCAAGAAAACAAGTAGTCAACTGAAAAAGGAGATATAGCAAGTGAGCAACAGTTGGTTATGGAATATACTGCTGTTATACAATGTATCTAATAGAAGGAGAGCATCAAGCTTACTTGACATCAGATCCTTTACGAAAAATACGAATGGATGGATATCCTTGGATGTGATGCCTGAAAACTCGTGGATAAATAGAAAGGTTAGAGAAAGAAAGAACAAGATATCACGGATATATGATTCCAAAACATATGTATATGAGTCATCCTATGAGAATCTCAATAATGAACCATTAACATCTATTAACGCACATGCGCGCGCATATAAAATGAAACTGCTCTAGAACAAAAAATCAAGACCCTGGGGCCAATAAAGATTGAATAGATTTGAGTAATCTTTCACTAAATAAGAAGAACAGCAGAAAGTAGCATACACAAAGTTTGTAAAAGAAAAAGTAAAAGAGAACTTTGTCCAAAGAAAAGCTAATAGAAAAGAAACTAATAAGGACAAGTACACATCATTTAAAAGCATCCAAATAAATCCGGATGATGGGCTTTGACAAGGAATCACCCATATCAACAGCTCGCAACTCAATTCTCTGGTGGTCAAGTACCTTACTATTTCTCCAATTAATCACAATTCAACTAGCTAAGATACACTTTAAAATATAAAAATTCAGAAATCAGAAATCAGAAATATCAAACTAGGAGTAAATTATCTATTACCTCCTACATAATTCAATTTCTTCAGTGCAATCAACCTTTGCCAGAAGAATGCGACCATCGAATTCAGGATCATATCTATTGAATAGATAAACAAGTTGAAACTTTGAAATTGATACATGAATAAATATACCTTGTTAACAAAAATGGGAAACTAACCACAGATCAAGGGTTACATTTACAAAAAAAAAGATGCAAGTAAGTACCTTTCTCTTATTGTTTTAGCTGCCATCTCCCATGAAGGTTTCTGGAACAAGAAAGAAAAATGGTAAAGCCTTAGCTCACCATAGTGGCTATGCCAGAATGAACTTAGTATGATTTATTTATAACCCAGCTTTTCAGCAACCATGTGATATGAAATTTTAAGATGATCCGAAGCACAGCAAACATTCTCACTCCTGGAAAGAGATTTGAAAACCAAAAATTTAACAAAACCAATATTCTGCAATAGGTCGTAGTAATTACCAGACGATTACTCCAGTAGCACCACGGGGCATAAAAATTGACAACCAAGATTTGAAACCTGAAAAGTTGATTTTATCAGTGGCAAATGTGAAAATTGTTCCAACGCATAAAACTTGAAACTCAATAACATACTGGTAATAATTCAGACATGAATCACTCACTGATGCGAGTAATGATCAAAATTACGACCGGTTAGGGATACAGAACCTTCAACAGCTTCCTCAACAGCTTCATCTCCATGTTTAATGTAATGCATAACAGATCCCGAATGAAACTCAGACCCAGTAGGGTTTAAATTATGATCAATAGAGAATTTACGAATTGTTTTTGTTATATTCAGTCTGTTCTGAAAAAAAGAAGAAAAAAATCAGGAAACTCAAGGATGATAAGGATGACAGAGAAAACTTTCAAAAGAGGTTGGATTTCTAGAAGATCATGCACAATGCATAGAGTGTGAATAAAAATCATGATTCTTCATTTTCACCACTAATTTAATTAACTTTAGGTTCAACCATCTTTACAATTCGAAGGTAAGAATGCATGGAGCCAAAAAAAAAAAACCATTCAAAAAGCTTTTTAAAAAGATTATGTGCTTGGGTCAAATAAGGCTCTATACAGTTAAAATTAGGTTGCATTAGAACCTTTAGGTAAAATCTTATTCAATATCTGTTCAATTTCATTTTTCATACTTTATACGTGTTCCTTATCAACATATGTATGTACACACACATGACGAGTAGGCCATGCACAAGCCAGAAAAAATATAAGGTATGCACAAAAGCACACATACAAACATCATTCTCAAGAAGATCATTTAGGATGCAACAATGTTGAATAATGAGGAGAATGTGGTACGATTTGACATTAGAATATGTTGAATTACAAACTCATTATGATCTCTACTCAAAAAAAAATACAAAAGAGAACATGAAAAAGATTAATCAGCATAAGCCACAAGTAGACTGCAAAACAGGGAAGAAAAAGCAATATTCCAATCTGGTTCAAAGTAAAAGCTAAACAATATATTAACAGTAACCCTGCAACCTTTAATTTTAGAAACAGAAAGTGAGAATATCTCTTTGAACATATGCTTTTTAAGAATATTCATATCCAATTACAGATTTGTAAAGCAGACAAGTTAAGCCTATGGGTGTCCTGATCCTAGGTTTGTAAATCATTTCCACTCTACTTGATTTAAAACATACAGCATCAGAAGGAATTTTTTATTCTTCTCTTTCCACATAACAAGAGGAGATTTTTTTTTTAATATGTTAAAAAGGAGAGAAAAAAAGAAATGAGACAGGTTATCAGGAAAGGAAAGAGAAGATGAATTTATAAAATGAGAAGCAGCCATCAAAGAAAAAAAAGTGAACATATTTTCCACGATAAAAAGGAAAAATCTATCCAGTTTTTTAAAAATAAAATTGGAGGGTTCCAAAAATTTAATATAAATCTGGAAAACTAGAAATATAAGTTTCAAAAATTTTTAATAGAAAATTGTTATTTAAATAACAAACTATAATTTACCTTTTCATCCGAAAATTTTTAGATAAAAATTGTTCCCTTTTTCCAAAACTAAACAGCCCATAACATTCTATTATTATTTTCAATCACTGAACATAGCAGATCAAACTTAACCGTTCGTAGAAAACTTACAGTGCCCAACACGTCACTCACATCTACTGCTGCAAATTCACAAGAGAGGGCAGGAAAACTGAAAAAGACAAATAGCTAAATGGTCAGGCGACCAGATTAGTATATAAGTAAGCATTAATTTCTAACATATAGAAATAAGCATTAATTTCTAGCATCTTATAGAACCACTTAAGTAAATGGTACATAATTTGAAGTCAAAAAGTGAAAACAATAGAATACGTGAATGTACTTTTAACAAGAAAAAAGAAAACATGGCCATTATGGAGTTCAATGGTTGATCTGAAGGATCAAATCAAAATGAGGTGAAAGGATAAGAATAACACAAGTTGCACATGTTCCCTATTTTTAAAAAAAAATTTGGCTACATGTAGGCCCTGATATTTGTTATGTCTACAGAGGCAGCACACTTTACCATTAGTCCAAAAGAGGAGAACTTAAATGACAAAGCAACATTCACGTATGACACCAGTTCTAGACACCACAATCACGTATACTTCACAAAGTTAACTAAATCTTGGTATTCCCATAACCAAAACAATCATTCATCTTCTAGCACCTTATCAGAAAACAAAAGAAAATGAGTCAAAAAGATTAATAATAGCTAAAACTGATATGACCCTGCCCATCAAAACATCCACTAGAAGGAAGAAGCGTGACTAGGGCTCAGACCAACTTTCCATTATACAGCTGTCATACAATTACCAGGAGAACGTGGATTAAGAGCTATAGTTCAGGGGCAGTTTATGCTGTCATACAGTTGCCGTAATGCATTTCTTAGTTTTAGGAGTTAGTTATTCCACTTCTATTTAATTAGTGTTCAAATCGGTACATGAAGGCATGGTCATTTATTCTATTTATGATTGGAGATTCTCCTTTGGGTTATCAGATTGTTATATGTTTAAGATTCTTGCTTATATCCATCTGGTTATTTTTTTATTACCTTTACTCTTTGTGGTTCGTACCAACCCATAGTATATCAACAACAGAATCGTGACATAATAATCATTCTGCACTGCACCAGAATGAATCCTATCCTAGTCTCACTTTGCACAGATTTTATGAACAGTATTAGACGCCATAACCGACAGAAAATAATTTTTCAATACAGAATGTTATTCAGCGTTAGTAATTCCCAAAAAACTGTATGCTTGCACAACTTGAAATAAAGGCCATAGATACCAATTATACAAAACTATTAACTTTGCAGATTACCTTATATTGAAATCAA
>JANIJH010000225.1:77708897-77720577 GCA_024520975.1 Erythroxylum areolatum | reverse complement strand
TTTTCACTTCTATTTGGATGTACTTCGCTGCATGAACTCTTGTTATAATTCTTATGGAGTTATGGACCTTTATTATTCTTACTATATGATGTTTTGATGTAATTATTCTTTATTATGTTTTGATGTAAATATTCTTTATTATATGATGTAAATTGTAACATTTTAAATACTTTACATTATTCTTAGTTATATGGGTGTGTGATTAAATTTTTTTTTCTTATATTAATTGTGGTTATTATTTATATGTGAAATATGTGAAAAATAATATTAATAGAAATAAAGAGATAGTGATTTCAAATTCATACTATTATGATTTTGGAGATATGATTGATGTAAAATTAAAAATTATATAGCACAATATATTGAGATAATATTTTGTAATTTTAAAAAAATTCAGTGACTACTTTGTAATTTTTAAAAACTATCCGAAACGATATCCAATATTGACCGATACTAGTAGCGTACTGTACTGGAATCAAATATAATATTGACACTAGTATAGTATTCATAATATTGATGGGTACAAAAGACATACAAATAGAACAAGATACATCTTTTTTTATTGATTTAATCTTACAAAATTTGTTATGCTTGGACGTATGAGATTCGAATTGCAACATAGACGCATTTGAATAATTTGAAATAATTTAGTATTCAATTTTTTAAATTATTAGTAATTCTTTGTTTGAATGAATTAAATTTTTAGATCTCATATCTTGAAAAAGTTTTAACTTGATTTCTTTGATTTGAAATTATAATATAAGAAGTTGTAATTTTTTATTGAAAACTTGATCAGATTTTTAAGTTTTGCTGATTATTCAACTTCCTTTTCCACACTAATTGTTGATAATCAGGAGATATGTTTTGTTTAATTACTCCGCGAAGTTTATGTTATACTTTACTATTGAGCAAAAAAAGAAATATATCAAAATAGGGTTCAGATATTTAGAATAAATAATTTGAGTGATGGAATTTGAATCAACAAGTTTAATTCTTATTCTCCAAATGGAATTTAATAGAAGAACAACTATCATAATTTAATTTTTATGAGAAGGGTATCTTCAGACTCCAAGCGATAGATGGGATAAGATCTTTTGTACTAATAACTTTGTACTAACTCTATTCTATACGATCTCATCCACACATTTCTCTAGGTCCAATATATTTGTGTAGATAGGATCGTATGGATTGGTATAAGTTATAGATTCAGAGGATTTGATCCCACAGAGCAAGCTAGCTAGAAATAAACAAAGAATTAAATGGTTGGTTGGTTTGTAAACATCTTTTAAATCGTCCCACTTAATGAGTTGGAGGATTAAGTGGGGTTGTTAGGTTATCGTTGAAAATATCAAGCCATCATCAGGAAAATAAAACCCAAACTTTCGGATACTCAACCGAAAGCTTTGAAATTAAGTCGATACCGGGATAGTGTGTCAAGTTTATCAATTAAAGCTAACGAAAGTTGGAAACTTTTAGAGAATGACATGCGGCTTATGGCTCACGAAAGCTTGATTATATATATGCAGTATGTGGGGGTTTGATGGTGAGTCAAATTAAAGAACAACCCACTAAGTGACTCTAAGCATTCTTGGTGAAGAAAAATGACCGTCAGAGACGATTGATTGGAAAAACAGATTTAGTTTGTCCACACGTACGTCGGTACGTGACACGAATGCGTTTATACCAATTTTTCCTGCCAAAATTTGGACGTCACTTACTCTGGAAACAAGAAGACCTACACAAAACTATGTGCGTTATCTTGCAAATGCCACATATCTCATGTATTAGCTTGATCAACACATTAAACCAACAAAGTATTTTAGGGTAGTGCGTGTTTTAAATTGTGGACCAAAATTGTAATTGTTACTACGTATAATTACTATTACAATATCATAGTTGTAGGTAGGAATATGTCGAACAGTTGTAGATAGGAACATCTCGATTATCTGGAATTCAAGACTTGATGCATGGATATTTCAGATTTGATTTTTCTTTCTATGATAAACCCAGATCATGAAACGAGGTATTTTACATCAATGGTACATATATTTCACAGGCTGCTGAAGATAGTACATGCAAAGATTTATCTTAATCTCATTCGTTATATATGCAAGCAACATCCTTGTTTATGTCCACGTCTTCATGCAACATATGTTTGGCACAGGGAATGTGGTCCTGAGCTGAGAGAGTAAAGCGGAATCAACCAAGAAAATTCACTACCATGGATACTGGAACTAAGCACAGACCCCTTTTCTTTAGTTGTGTAGTGTCATTTTCATTGCCATTAAATTCCAAATCACGTGTCTCTTGTCCCTTGCATGAAGCATCGTCCTTCTCCTATTACCAAAAAACCAAACTCTTGTTAGGTACACGAAACATTGATCTAAAAGGCAATCGAAGAGCTGAAACCATGGAAGTAAAGTTAAATGAATGGCTGGTTTTAGCTTACTTGGGAGATGCCCATGGAAGCTTTCGGCTTTTCGTTGTCGAACTGGTTGTTGAGATCATAAACCTATTCCCAGCAGCCAAAATTTGAACGTAGATAAGATAATTTGTTACTGTGTGCAAATTATATCCATTACATTAGCATCGCATTAAAAAATCAGCTTACTAAAAGAAAGGGTAAGGAACTGTGAGAAACTGAGAATCAGGAAACGGTCAGACCTTGGAACTATGTGCGGGAGAACTTGCTGTATCCTCCAAAGCATCGTCAACGAAAGCTTCTTTGGTTCTTCTCTTCTTGAAACTAAACCTGTTACAGCTTTTCTGATCAGTAGAAAACCACTCAACAACTGGTTCGCTGTGTAAGGACTTCTTCCCAACCGAAGAAGCAGCATCAGAGACTACAGAAGAACTTTCATCATTTAAAGTGGAAGAATCATGATTATCATGAACGTGGTTAGCAAAAAAATCCTCCAAGTACATAGTCCAACTACTCTCGTCGGATGCATCATCATCATCATCTTCTCTTCTTCCACTAGAGGAAGGAGAAAGATCAGAAATACAAAGGGAATTGTTCATGAGAGTCGTAGAGCATATTATTTAAGGGAAAAATATGATCTCTCTAATGTAATTTGTTGGCGGAATCCAATTGAACAACTATTTATAGAAGAAGGGTCAAAGCAATTGAGTGTTGGAGAATGATCATGTACATGACGTGGAATGTAATCTTTGGATCTCACAAGGAGTTAGAGATTTAATAATATTAATCATTTTTGTTGAGAGGAAGCACGTATGACCCTTGAAGTCCTTCAATTTAACTAGACTTTCACTTACATACGCCAGTTCCTTAGAAAAATAATTGAATTATCTTAATTTAACTTTTTTTTTTATTCATCATGAAAAACTTTGACCATTTAGCATAGACTTCAATATAGTTTGAAACACTTAATAACACCTTTAATTAATATGTTTCTCATTGCGGTTGCCACGATGGTATGTATCAATGTCATACTAAGATCATTCCAAAGTGGAGATCAACTAAATAAAAGCATCTTGTCTTCACAGGTCATTAAGCATTATTAGATCGTCGTCGATGCCCATCATCGATTCATCATGGTCACTGACTTGTGGGAGAAACAAACACAAAATATGAGTGGAGAAAGGATTCTTGCATTTATGATAATTAATGATTATAACTCACGACTTTGCTTCTTATGTTGCCAAATTTTCAGCGACTAGCTTCTGTTCGGGAGTGGCTGACGTTTACTTTTAAGTGTTTATATAATATTTTAAACTACTTTTAGAATCTATAATCAACTCTAATATGATTAAGGTTTTCCTTAATAACTAATTATTTTTAACTACAGAATGAACATTTTGTTATTTTTTTAATATGAATTGAATAGTCATTTAAAACGTATAATAATTATTAATGATAAAATTCCGGTGAATTATTTAACAAAATAATTAATGATTTAATTGACAAAATATTTGAATGAATTAACAAATAAATCACTCAAAGAATTAAATTCAATTAATTAATAATAAATAAAACACTTTCGCAACAACTAATAATAAAATTACGGATGAGTTTCGATTGCACTTGGATAAGAAGTACTTCGGCTACTAAAAATATTTTTTAGTTTGTGTAAGCCTAGTGCTTTCCATTAATTTGCAAAGCTAAAGTCTCTTTTCAACAGCGGCTTGCTTGTAGTATCGACACGGATAGCAGATATTACTTTGTGGCCAAGAAGAGTTATCATTATATACGATATAAGATTGTCCGAGAGTAAAAGCTTTTTAGTATAAATTTCCTCCTAAGGTAGTTCATATGAGCTTTTGTCAGCAAGCCGGAGACGTGGATGAAGTCCAACCTTACGAAGCATTAACAAGTGAAGCAAGTAGAGTGGGCTACAATCTACGGCGTAACCTGTTGATTCTTATAAAAATGGAAGAATAGTAGCCTTTTTGAGGTTGGCTTTGAATGGCTGGAAGGTAGTACTAGAATTTCTTATGGATTATGTAAATTGGATAGCCCGAGCAAGCATTATGAAAAATTGTGTGTTTCCGACAAAGGGCTTGCTTGTGGGTAATTTAGTGAACTAGAGTAAACTGATGTAGGATTGAGTTAAATTAAATACAGATGGTGCAGTTCAACAAGGTTCCAACATGGCTATCGCTGGAAAACTATTTAGGGATTGTCATGAGAAGTGAAGTGGTAGTTTTCAACAGAATATTGGAAGGGGTTTGTCTTTAAATGCTAAACTCTAGGACGTTTTCTCAAGACTTACACTGGTCTAGGAGCTTAGATATCCACGCGTTATCGTTAAAGTGGACTCTTTAGAGGTGATTAACATTATTTCTTCCTCCCAAATAATCCTATATGAGGATAATGTTTTGATGGCAGGTACCTGTGGACTATTACACCGAACATGGGAGGTACAAATTTAACATGTCTATCGCAAAAGGAATCAGTGTACTGATAACTTGACTGTTCTAGCAATATTATTAAGTCTAAATTTGCATATCCTACAGGAGCCTCCAATGGTGGTTATAAAGCTAATCTACCAAGATGCGCAAGGCACTGTATATTTCAGATTATTGCGATAATGTCCTTTGTAATGAAAAAAAACAGAAAATGAATAGCAAGCAAATCATTATATAAGATATAATTAAACAAGTGGCAACTACAGGAAAAGGTTTGCACTCTCAAAGTCCTACCATCGAATGGTTAGATTAAAAAGGGTACATCGCGACGGATGTTATAACTTGTCATAACAATTAATTAATTTAGTGGAACCATCAAGAGTCACGGTATGTCTCCACTATCGGAGTCCTTTTGCGTAAGACAATTAGCGAGGGGTCGAGTCTATCTAGCGTCTCTAAGTCGTGACGGGACCTTTGCTTTGCCACTGTATATCAGCATTATCACTATCATTTTCGTCATGTTACTATTTTATGAAATACATGAATTATTTTTCAAAAATTTTATGAAAACCTAAATAAATTCTTTAAAAAATCAATATTAATATTTTAATTTTTTCTGTACGAATATCATATATTAAATTTGAGATTATTAATGCATATTGTTTATAATTTTTTGTGAATATATATTGATATTAAAATCTAAATTTATAAATGTTAAAACTTTATTTCAATTTTATTTAAAAAAATCTCAAGGTGAAATCATAATTTTAACTTTTAATTTTTCTATAAACTTATTAGTTAGTAGTTTTGTCTAATTAGTGAAATCATGAAAGTCAAAAAACATGCCTATCAGGAATTTGGTCGATAGTAGGAGGATAGAAGTAAAGGAAAAGAAACGGATCTTTCTCTACTGTATAACAAATTAAATAGTTTCTAATAATAAACCCAAGTCATTAGTAGTGTTTGACATTGCATATTAGCAACATCCTCACATCAACCTTCAGCTAGGAGACATTAACGTCGGATCTTATGTTAAATTCCAAGGAGAGATTAACCTACTCTCATCCCATTATGATACATTTGATCTCAAGGCTTGATCGAGCATCCATTGGACTCCTGAAATAGCCAATCCAGTCATTAGCTCCAATCATGCTATGCATGTTTCATGGGAATATAGTTTAATAATGCTTTTCATATACTAATATTAAAGAATATATAAACTCATCCACTTCTCTGGTATTTTAATTAAAATTTTCTTATAATTTAATATTTCAAAAAGTTCTTGTATCCTAATGTTAATAGACAACAGTAGAATTATGACGTATGGTGTAATTGATGCAGACGCAATTGCTGTCTTCACTTGGCAAGTGTATGTATATATGGATGAATTAAGGAAGAAAAAGTATTGAAGGGAATTATCTTGAATGAGATGTAATGCACGTGGTTAGTGCGATCCAATACTCCCTGATTACTCGAGAAAATTGTCACCCACGTCAGGTCAAAATAGAATTTGTATTTTATGCGCCAAAGGTCCAATCTAATCATGATCATATATTACTCATAGTTAGACAAATGGCGCTCTTTCTACGCTCATTATCATTATCTGTTCTAAAAAACAACAAATCAATGATAAGGCACATGGCCGCTCTTGCTATTTTGTTGTTTGTTGAATGTTTTGCAAACAGATTGTAATGAGGAAAAAATACAACGTATAGCAATAAGGTGTAATCCATTTACTGTTAGCTAATTGTGAAATGTTTGGAAATTTATAATTAAGAATTTGTAGTTGTAAAATATCGGTTTAAAATTTAAAAATGAAAATGTAAAAAAAGTCTTTAATTTATGTTTTAACTTCAAATTTCGTATTTAGTTTGATAAAAATTAAAATTGTATTTTTAAATAGAGGATATTTTAATCAATATTTTAAAGGTTTAAGTAAAATATAATGAACTTGAAGAACCTTTAATTTGATAAACCATAAGCAGAAATTATAAGATTTTAATAATACCCATTTTCCATTAAAACAAGGTTAACTTGTTAGATTTTATTGATAAAATAAGAAAATTACTTGAAAATTAGGAAAATTTATCCATCATATGTTATTGGAGAATAGAGTTTAAGAACTTAGCTTTTACTTGTCCGAATTTATATAAGATGGCGACCAAATAACTGGCTGCAAATTCAAAGTGAAGCTCATCATTTCCTAAAGTTGAAGTATCCGTTATTTATACATGTAGCCAAAATCAAACAAGATCGACATGCAGCTTCAAATCTGCGGGGAAGCTTATGAATTTTCTCATAAGCAAGATAATCATATGCATTCTGGTCTTTTTACCAAGGAAACAGTGATTGATACGACAGGTATCAACCAAATTAAAAGCACTGGCAAGAGTACTGTAAGTTGCAGAGAACATGAACCCACAGGCAGAAATGTTCTAGAGTAGAAAGTTAAGTTGCTGCAGAAAGAAACGCGGCCCTAACTATGGCTTAAGACTGGTCTTTTTCTTCCTGCAGAAAGAAACGCAGCCCTAACTATGGCTTAAGATTGGTCCTTTTCTTAGATGCAGTTTCTTCCTGCAAGTAGGTTCTTGGTCCACAAAGTAAGTCTACGTAAAGAAGTATCTTGCTGATGGAAAGCTCACGGTACCAACAATTAGGCCAAGACTGGATCAAAACCCTGTAGAATCAAATATATGAATTAGTCAAAGATTGGATGGATAAATTTAAATATTGAAGTCAAGATAAATATGCTAGAATTAAATTGAGTACATGAATAATATAATTATGAATTATATATTTTTTAAATTTAAGAGATAAGTGTATTTAATTATGGGTTAATATACGTATATAATAAGAGATTTGGAGCATCAAGAATTTAGATATAATTATTTAGTTACTACTTTATAGTATAGATACAATCTTGCCGTATTATATATATGGTAGGCTGAAATTATAAGTGTTGTTATAATAAAAATGTGTTTTATTAAAATACTATCTCCTTCTTCATATAATTCCTTCCAAAACCATATATTTCTTTTTTTCTATAATCATTTTACAATTAAATAGTTATTACTTTCACATTATTCATAATCACGTTCAATGTATAATTCGATTGTCCACGACACGAAATACTAGGGTTGAAAGAGACTTACTATGGTACAAGAACTCCAAAGTCCAGACAAATTTAGAGAAGTAGATTTGTAATAAATTAGGACCCATGCATGAGTAACTTTTGGGAAAGCTTCACATGTTATACCCTGCTATTCATGTGAATAATCTACACGTAGTGACAGGCCAGAAAGCGACCTTTATAATTTTGTTGGAAGCTGCACTGGACAATATACATTGCTTTCCCCCAGGGAGCAAAAGGTTTAACCTTGTACCGTAGGAGACATGTTGCCAGTAGTTACTGCAAATCCAAGACACTACAAAAGGTTTTAATTCACTTGTTACATTAAATCTGTGCCGACCTATTCTCGGCGCCATCTAGCCATTCGATAATTAAAAGAGAAAAAAAAAATATGAGTTAGATATTGAGGGGACAGATGGCACAAGTTTTCCACTACAAGCCACTACAAAAGTGTTTCTTCAAAAAAAAAAAAAAAAAAGCCACTACAAAAGTGGTCATGTAATTCTCAGTTTTGCCACGATACTCTGTGGGTCCTCTCCTTCAATCTTCTCAAATTTTCCTGTACAAGCCACTACAAAAGTGGTCATGTAATTCTCAGTTTTCGCCACGATACTCTGTGGGTCCTCTCCTTCTCAAATACACATCTTCTCCTCGTCTTGTGTTACACTTACACTACATGTGTGCCTTTTTTTTTGTTTTTTTATTTCACTTAGACTTTCAGTCCAAAGGACACGCTCATCAAAGTCTATCATCATTACGATAGTGATATATAAGGTAAATGCAGGGAACCATTTGCTAGGTTATCGTTTAGCATAATCATTACGTACATTCACACATGGTCCCAAACTTGCATTCGGTAGAACTTGTGGATTGAATTTGCAGAGTTTCCAATTGCGCTGGTTCTGTAAAATTAAAGGCATTTACTGATAAAGAATGATTCAAACGTTGTTAAGAAATGGTGAAACTTGGATTTGTTATTCACCGAGTCATATGATCAAATTCTTCATTTTATAGTAGTCAAATATAATGCTAATAATCAATTTTTATAAACCGATACTTATGTTTTAGTTGCTGAAGTTATATGCCTGTATATATAGGTAATTGATGTTGCTATAATTAAAAATTAAGTGTTAAAATAAAAGAAAAGGTCACTTAAAGTTCAGTTTAAAATTTACTTTGGCTTCTAACTTTTCTATTTTGTCTCTGTAATGCACTTTTTTCGCCCACAAGTTTGGTACCAAAACTTTGATCTTTTGGGGTACTTTGGAAAACACGTGAGTGATATATGAGATTATGGCAGCACCTGAGTTTTCTTTTGCTGCTGGATTTTCTTCTATACAACAACTTCTATCAATCTTCAATGATAAGAAATACGAGTGTTGGAGTATCAATGTCAAAACACTACTCAAATCACAAAATTTATGGGATTTAGTGAAATATGAATATATTAATATATTAGAACCTGATGAAGAAACAGAGAAGATATTGAGAGAAACTAAGAAGAGGGATCCTAAAGCCTTGTTTATTCTCCAATAAAGAGTTCATAAGACAACTTTTCCACGAATCGCAGTAGCATCTACAGCAAAGGAGGCCTAGACCATCTACAGAAAGAATTTCAAGGTGGTGCAAGAGTCATGGTCATAAAATTGCAATCACTAAGACATGACTTTGAAACTTTAATTATGAAAAATGATGAATCAGTAGCTGATTTTCTGTCAAGAGGAATGTCAATAGTAAGCCAAATGCGCTCTTATGATGAACAGATCTTTGATGAAACAATTGTTGCGAAAGTCTTACGAAACTTGACGTCAAGGTTTGACCATGTGGTAGCGGCCATAGAGGAAGCAAAAGGTTTGTCGATTCTTTTAGTTGATGAATTAATGAGGTTGCTTCAAGCACATGAGTCACAGATCAATCGATCACTTGAAAGGAATGAGGAAAAAGCATTTCAAGTGAAGGAGAAAAATGATCATAGAAGTCAAGGAAGAGGAAGATTTCAAGGCCGTGGTCGGGGTTCCAATAGAGGCAGAGGCAGAAACAAAGGGCAAAGATAGTTCAATGAGCAAGGAAACACAAAAGCTACCATCCAATGCTATAATTGCAAAAGATACAAGCATATGCAAGCAGATTATTGGAACAAAAATCAAAATAATTTTACACCAAAAAGATGTTCTATTTGTAACAAATTTGGGCATGTACAAGATGATTGTTGGTATAAAGATCAAAAAATGAATTTTGCAGCAAACACTATTAAGGAAGACAATGAGCTTTTTATGGATTGTATTGTTGCTAATCACAAGCCAAGCAACTTGTGGTTCGTCGACGACGGTTGTTCGAACCATATGACAGGAACCAAATCCTTATTCTAAGAGCTTGATGAAACGAAAAAGACAAAAGTGCAGCTTGGTAATGAAAAAGATATACAAGTGGAAGGAAAAGGCACGGTGAGAATTGATACTACTAATGGTAAGATAAAACTTCTGCACGATGTTCATTTTGTACCTGATTTAAGCTATAATCTGCTGAGTGTTGGGCAATTAATGGCTGGTGGATACTCTGTTTTATTTGATGATGATTCGTGTGTAACTAAAAATAAGAAATCAGGCAGAGTAGTGAATGTTAGTATGACCCCAAACAAGATGTTCTCGCTAGATGTTTTTCTCATGGAGAGTTTTGCTCTTGCTGCAAACGCAAAGGACGACTCAAAGCTATGGCATCTAAGGTATAGGCACCTTAATATCAAGGGCTTGAAATTGCTAAGTGATAAAGGTATGGTCCTTGGACTACCTAAAGTTTGCTCTATTGATTTATTTGAGGGGTGCATTTACGAACAAACCAGGAAGTCTTTTCCTATTGGACATGCATGGATAGCTTCTAATTGTTTAGAATTAATTCATGCTGATTTATGTGGATCAATGCAAAAAAAGTCCTTGGGTGGGAGCCATTATTTTTTGTTGTTTATTGATGATTATAGTCACATGAGTTGGGTGTATTTTTTGGAAAACAAATCAGAAGCTTTTGTGAAGTTCCAACAGTTTAAAGCTATGGTGGAAAAACAAAGTGATTATCATATCAAAGTTCTTCACACAGATAGAGGTGGAGAATTTGTGTCCAAAGAATTTAATCAATTTTGTGAACAAAATGGCATTCAAAGGGAGTTAACAACTCCTTACACTCCAGAGCAAAATGGTGTCGCTGAGCGGAAGAATCGAACCGCTGTAGAAATAGTAAGAAGCATGTTACAAGTACAAGGGCATTCAAATCAATTTTGGGCTGAAGCTATGCAACATCTGTTTATGCATTAAATCTCTCCTCAACGAGGGCTGTCATGAACAAGACTCCGTACAAAGCTTGGTATGGAAGGAGACCAAATGTAAGTCACTTACGAGCAATGTTTAGGATACTGTACTATTCCAGACGGTACCAGCTGGTATGTACTGTACTGGTCAAAAAATGGAACGATACGGGCCATCATCGTACTGGCTTAAAATACTGGTTGGTACCGGTGGTTTTTGTTCGGTACTAGCCGGTACCGACAGTACCGGAATATAACGGTCGGTACTGTCGGTACCATAAACTTCCAAAACTTCAAGGACCAAATTGTAATTTTTTTAAATTTAACCCTAAAATCCCCAACCCCCTCCCCCCCGACTGTTCTTCACTCTTCTCTCATCTCTGTGT
>JANIJH010000225.1:77612359-77624527 GCA_024520975.1 Erythroxylum areolatum | reverse complement strand
CATAACAATTTATGTACACTTTGATGTGTTTATATCCAATTTTATAACAATTGACATTATTTAAACCTTTGATGTACACTTTGATGTGTTTATGGCCAATTATGTACACTTTGATGAGTTGTAACAATTTTATAACACCGATGGATTACACAATTCCGTCGGTATATGTAAACCTTCTCGGACGGAATGGAACATTCCGTCGGCACAAAACCTGAACTAAAATTGGCGACGAACAAATTACCGTCGGTAATGGATAAAACTTTCCGACGGATTATATTTCCGTCATTAACATTATTACTTACTTCCGTTTTCACTCTCAACGTAGAGACGGTGGTTTCGTTCCTAAATTATACCGACAGACATATTCCGTCGGTGATATCTGAATTTCACCGACGCAATTTTTAATCAATGTCCGTCGCAACATAACAACAACGGATAATATTCCGTCGGTTTTCCGTTAACAATACACCGACGGTCATTGTCCGTCGGTAAGTAATAACGACAGCCATGTTTATGACGGTTTCTTCTTTCGTCGCGTCCCGTCGGCAAAAATAATTTCCGACGAAAATGTGCATTTCTCCGACGGAATATTCCGTCGAAGAACGTGAGTTTTCTTGTAGTGACCTATGATCTTGACTAAAAGTTCTTTACAAATTAAACAATCTAAATTAAAGAAAATCTAATTTGAATCTTCCTTTTTGGTCAAATACTTCCAAATAAGTAAATTTGAAAAAACATAAGTAAATTTGAAAAAAAAAAGACAACAATGACATTCCTAGAGGCTAAGAAATAAGAAAACCAAAAAAATTAAATTTGATGGTACTCGATTAGACTTAATAAAAAGAAAAGAAGAAATTGACAAGAACGAATTAATCAATAAGAAAAACGATAACTAATAAATATGATTTTATTTATTTGTAAAATCACAAGATAAGAAATAAGAATCTAAAATAAATTTATTGAATATTTTCCACAAATGATGTGAGTAAGAAAATTGAACACACAAAACAAAAATACAATAGTACTAAAATTATAAACAACAATATCAAGAACAAACATGAATATATAATTGACCTCTGATACCAAATTTTGATACGACTTTTATTAATATGATTGATGAGATTCGATATCAATATTATAAGATCTAAGATTGTTCTAATAAAAACAAAACTAGGTTAATCTATAAAATCTAACATAAAATTACATAAAAAAGGATATGAATCGCCATATTCTAGAAAAGATTGGTTGGGAATGACAAGATTCTAGGGTTGATCACTATTATAGTAAGCTAGATAAGATTGATAGTTAATAGAAAACCTAAGACAAGAATTTCTTTACAAACAAAGATGAAGAAAACTCTTCAAAGATTTTGAATTTAATTTTTATATTGATCTTTTTATTACTTTACTAAGAAATTCTTTTATATGATGTAACTAGAATCATGAAAGTAAATAACAATCTAGATATGATCTAATTAAAAACAAATAACATTGAAAAATAATCCATTCATATTTAAACATAAATGTGGAATCTCAAATAAACTAAAATAACTAATTGTGGAGTCCTAAAAAGTAACTTCTTGAAATAATAAATCCAACTAAATAAAATGTAAATGGTGTCTATCCTATATAACATAAGTTTTATTTTGAAGCTTTTAGTGCACGAATTAAATATGGGTCTAGTATCGGTTACAAATTAAACTCATGTATGTTTGTTACCTCTCTTGTAGCAATTGCCTAACTTGTTCTCGTAACATCAAATTTTCGATAGCTTAGTCTTCAACATATTGCTTCTATAGGTGTCCATTATTTTGTGCATAAGGTAGTAGCAACTCAGATGATGATTTGAGATAATCTCTACAAGAAATACCTTAATATTTTAAAAGTTATTTACATATATGGAACTAAATGATATAAATTTAATTAGTGGTAGGTTTTTGGGTTTGTCTAAAGTCTATAGGCTTAACTATTTAAAGGTTAGAGGTGTTTCTAATAAAAGATGTTAAGGGAGATGAAGAGTGGAAGGACAGTAGGGCTTGATGAGGTATCCATAGAGGTATGAAAGAGCTTGAGAGAAGAGGGTATTACTTGGCTAGCTAAGCTCTTTAATGTGATCCTAAAGTTTGTCAAAATGTCAGATAAGTAGAGATTTAGTATGTTAATTCCTTTATATAAGAGTAAAGGAGACATCTAAATTTGTAACAACTATAAAGGCATCAAATTACTTAGTCACACCATAAAGTTATAGGACAAGGTGATTGAAAAGAAAGTGAGAGAGGATGCTTCTATCTCAAAAAACCAGTTTGACTTCATGTCACGAAGGTCTATGACAAAGGCTTTACATCTACTTAGAAGATTAATGGAATATTACAGAAGTTATACCATAAAAGAATTGTTTTAAAAATCTAAAACATATCATTCAGAATAATGAAGAGATTAATGAAAACATAGTTTATCGACTCAAATCAAAGTTGCTTCAAATAGATAATTACATCAAGAGTTTTACATGATAAGAAGATATCATTTAATTTTAAAGGTAAATTATATCATTTACCAATTAGGTCGACTATATAAGACAGAGTGTTGGCCTATCCAATAGGTGTATAGTCATAAGCTAATAGTGATGGAGATATATATGCTCCGTTGAATTTGCAATCTTACTAGAAAAGATAAAGTCAGGAATGTAATAATAAGAGAGATATTAAAGGCGACTAATATTATTGAAAAATTAAAAGATACAAGACTGTATACTACTGGACCTCTTTAGATCATGTGTTTCAGTAGGATTTTTACCAAAATGTTGTTGTTGTTGAACTC
The DNA here is from genome assembly GCA_024520975.1 of Erythroxylum areolatum. Classification (NCBI taxonomy): domain Eukaryota; kingdom Viridiplantae; phylum Streptophyta; class Magnoliopsida; order Malpighiales; family Erythroxylaceae; genus Erythroxylum; species Erythroxylum areolatum. The sequence goes on along the minus strand of JANIJH010000225.1, from coordinate 77,621,711 downwards.
TAAATAATTTAATAAAATTTAGATCGAACTTATCCTAAAAAGTTAATTTGATAATTGATTAGGACATTATTCCTTATATTGATGAATATTATTTTAATTAAACCTACTCTTTTAAAATAATTTTGCCTCTTACATCAAGCTTTAATCAACAGGTTTAAAGATATGACATGCAGAAAAAATCATTAGGGATATATCAAGTTAAATTGAACATTTACTAAAATGTATATATTTTTTATATTATTCGATTGTATTCTAAATTTGATGAGACTTTTATATAATAAAATATTCCGTATATTTATAATTAAAATTAATAATCCACTTGATTTTGGGTCAAATCTAAGTTATGAATTTGTTATAATAACAGGGTGATGAACACATGAGTTCGTACTTGATTAATTCAATTAGCGTATTGGAAAAGTTTTATTATTTACAAGAGATTATATATCCAAATCAATTTTTTGTCTTGAAAGAAAATTTAATACCAAAAAACAAAATCATTCATCTGATGACTGAAACATGTAGGGCAACCTTCTATTTCTGGCGTTTTGAGTCAACTGTACATGAGCCAATAGAAGGCCAAACAATCACCCAGTGGCATCTGATTCGGTAGACGAGCTTCATCATCCATGACGTTTTCCCTTACCTGTTATGAGCAACTAGATTAAAAAGCATGGCCCACTGATTGGAAGGAGCCCACATAGGAAAATCAACACCGTCAACGTGTCCACTATCCTAGCCTCTAATTTTCATTTCCACAACTCGTATCCATCCATCCACCTTACTTTATGCCTAACAAAGTGGTGTGCGTAATGGACCGCATCGCCTCACTTCTGTCCCATTGTCATTTCCAAATGTACTTTATGTATTTCCAAACCTTACTTTATGTAATGTACCCAAATGGGTCTTCCTTCTGCGGTCTAGTCTACCAGTTGGAAGCGTTAGTGCGTCCAGCCTCATCTTTGACTCTTATTAAACATGTACCAAAATGTTTGGCCTTCCAAGTAAAATCCTCAAGATATATATATATTGACAGAATCCTCAAGATATATTATATTTCCAAAAAAAACACATAATATGCTTCTCAAAATATATTTTATTGTGTAGTTTCCTCTTAAGTTTTATCAGAAAATGTTATTCACATGTGAATAAAACGTTTCCATTATAAGAATGGCCGAAAAAGAAAAAAGGTTCCACCGTCCATTAGCTCTCCCAGTGGACCCCGAAACACACAATGAATCAACGACCTCTTTACGTGAAGTACGGATTGAAATTCTTTAAAGTGGGCCCAAGTCTACCACAGCACGGTAATGGACCAAGTGGGGCGTTGTGGTAGACCCCACCATTAAACCCAAGAGTCATCTGGGGTCCTCAATGATCGACGGTCCTGATTGGCCTCTTCTCCTCTCCTCTAGGTGTCACCGGACCCATCACCTCAGGCATGGCCTCTTGCCCTCTTTCCCTTCGAGTGGTCCTTTTTACAATTCCAGAGGGGACCTCTTCTCTCTCGGACCCAACTTGCTCCTTTTCCGGTAAATGGACCCCACAGCCTTTTTATCTCAAGGCCACGTGTCATTTTATTGTTAATTTTTATTTAAAAAACATCTAGTTCCTTCAAATCTTATGTTTTTGTTTAAGATGCAACTCATTTATTAAAATTTATAAGAATTGAATTTCAATTTCTTATTTAAGATGCAATTGGTCTATCACATAAAGAAAATATAGTCAATTAACGAAGTCTCTACTTCTTTACATAATTCAGATAAATTTAGAAGTGCAATTGTGACTAAGGTTATGATAAAAGTTTGATTTCAACCATGAAATAATTAAATTCTAAATATTTATTTTACACTTTTTTAATATAGACCAACAACCCTCAGCAAATGACATTTCCACCCACATGGTTCATAGTGGACACACTTTGACATTTCTTGTGGGCCAAAGGCCACCTGGTAGTTGGTACGAGAGACAAATGCGATCCTCTATTATCACTAACAATAGGGAAGTGGCCGAGCATTTTCTTTTACACTGGAAGACAGTCCTCTACTTATATACTCTGTCTATATTCAGTCCTCCATTTTTGGTTACGATTTTCATCTCCTTTTTGTTGTCTCCTTTTAATTTAACAAAGAGAGAATATAATTGTATTACTGTTAGACTTTATGTGGTAAAAAATTCTACAACCGTTGGCTTTACCTCGCGATATAGTATTTATGATCAACTAAATTAGATTCTTGTGTGCTTACTTTGGGACATAAGACAAAGCTGTATCTTCAATATTAGTTTTCCACTTATACAATTGCTCTTTGTATGTATATAAAGAGCGCAAGTTATTGTTAGCGACGGAAACCACTCTTTCCTCTTCAATTGTCTCTTATCATCAGTCTGCTATGCTAACAAGACAATTAAGTAGGCAGTTTATAGAATTTTTAAAACAATATAGTATTACAATATTATAAAAAAATAGATAATTCAAAAGTCAAAATTCAGAGAGGATCGCTTATTTTAAACCTAAATTTGTAAGAAAATTAGGAAAAGGGAAAACAAAAGTCCGCTCCACGAGAATGTTGTGGGGTTGGCCATCACCACCAGTGGGTCTACTATAATCGCGTGGAGAGGGAACAAACCACGTGTCATAATACGGCCAAAATAGTTTAGGTGAGTTGCGTAAATTAAGTAGAATATGTTTTCTCTTTAATGTCCGTCTTCAAGGAGGTGGTCCAAGTGATTCATGATAATTTCTTAACTACCTTCTACGAGTTAGAAATATTCGATTTAAATCACTCCTTAAATAATTTAAACATTATCTTTAAAAATATATTGAATGGAAACTTAAAATAATAATTACAAATCCCTAATTTATTAAAAAAATCTCTTATATTTATTTGCTTGAATATTTAACCAACATGAAATATTTTAATTAGTGTTATATTATATTATTTATTAGCGAACTAGAAAACCCACGTTAATATATTAGCTTGATGTTTGAATTCACACATCAAATCTTGTGTTCTAATTATTCTGTTTCAATTACGTTTTATTAAAATTTATTTATATATTTATGTAAGATTTACGTAAATATGTTAATAAAATATAATAATAACATCATAATCGCTTCTAGCACCTATAAGTGTGCTTCGTTATTTGTTCTTGATTTCTCTACGTATTGCTGTGTTCTATACTGGACCATGAAGAAGATATGAACAGACATCTAGAAAAATATGATCCATGTTTCACAGATGTCAATGTCGTTTATAGTTATATTTTACATGCTAAATATTTACTTTTTACCTTAGCATGTAAAATATAACTTAAGCATTTTATCTCTTTAGATATATTGAATAAATAAAATCCCTTACTGTATATGTACATTAATTATTGTTTAAAATTATATAAATAAAAAATTAAAAAAGTACTCATATTTTTACTAACAAGTACAATATTTAATAATTTAATTAACTAGTTTTAATATTTATAGCAATTAGAATGGTAATAAAAAATAATTTTTTAAAAAAATTATTAAGTGCTTTATGTAATAAAAATTTGAAATTATTTTTAATATCTCGTCATTTTTATTGATTGACAAAATATAAATTATAAATAAAAAAGAACTTCTTTTGAACGTTTACCTATCAACACATCATCAAAATTATTTTTTGAATCCTCTTTTATTCTTAAAAAATGTTTCCAAATCAAAAATTCATAAAAATAGACGCCTCGCTTGCTTAACTGTTCTTCACTATAGGTCTTAGCAAGCTGTAATGTTCGGCATCTGGGGGGGCCCGAAAGCCGAACCGTCACCGACCAGGCTCCACCGTTCATCTTACTCTTCCGGTGGGCCCCACGTACGGTGATCTGATATCTCTAGGAAAGGATAGGATTCGATATAATAGTGAGGCCGAGACCGCCATACCGTGACAGTGGGGCGTTGTGGTAGATAAATCCCACCGTTGATCATGGGGCCCACGAGTATGAACGGTCTTTATGGACCTTCCAGGGCCTATCAACCTGGACAAAAGTGGTGCCCGCTTTTTGTTTCTTGAGGGGAGTGGGACCCGGTTTGAGTGGACCCCACGTGTTTCTCTTCTTTTGTGGTAGGTGAGCCCCACCACATGCTTTGCCCCCATGGTTAGTTAGTGCGTAGTCTTACGTGCTCATGGCATCCTCACGCGTCGTCGTTTACGGTGAATTCAAATTTGACTTCTCTTAGTGGGCCAACGGGCTTCCACATAAACGCATGTACAAAGATATATGGGGACCATGGGTTACCATTAATAAGAGAGGAAACCACCATTAGCATTTGCACAAAGAATAGTAATGAATTATAATGTATTTACTAGTGAGCTTTAGAAAAGTTTTTTAAAAAATTTACTATTGAAAAAAACAACTCTAAGATTAGATAATATAATGGAATAGAAGTGAAAACCTTCTAAAATAGTCCTTTTTTAATGTTTTCTTAATATTTTGATATAATTTTCTTACTTTTGTTTTCGTTAAATCATAATTTTAAGTGTTCTTTTAGGATTTGTTTCTATTTTTCTTATTCTTTTATTTCATTTCTTCTTTAATGGACATTTTCTCTTTTTTTGTCCTTTTCAATTTTTTTGTTTATTTTATAATAGAATGTTTTAGAGAATGATTTTTAAATGCAATTAAATAAATAATTCCCATTTATATTATTATGAAAAGAAAAATAATTATCAGTAATAAAATTTGTGAATTAAGTGAGATGAAGTTTGCAAAATTAGTGTGGAACTTTCAACTGTAAATTTAATTATAAAATTTTAAAATTTTAAAATGTATATGAATTTTCAGATTAGAGTATATGAAAAGACTTGGTTTGATTCTTTTTTATCTTATTTGATCTCCACCAAAGAGATGACTCGATGATCCTGCAGAGAGGGACCCATCATCACCTGTCATCTTGTGTGTCCCAGACGCAGACCCAGTTATTGTTGCAATTGGTGTATAAACACTAGACCATTATGTGGTAGGGACCGTAGGGTATGATTTCTCCCTACATATAATTAAGTCTAACCGGCCCATTTCGACGTGTTTTACTTGTGCAGAAAAGGATCCTCCCAATAAGAAGAAGGAAAGAAAAGGTCCCAAGTCCCAACCCAACGCCAATTGTTTCGTTTGTGCTTCAACTCTCTCCCTGTAACTGTTGGAGCAGTGCGTTAGTTAGACTACTTCCCTCTCCATTTTTGTCTCAACTTATAGTTTCAGCTTCAATATGGCTACTAATGATAAACAAGTCAATGAAGATCAAAGTACGAGGATCGTTGACCACGCCACGCCACCATCACCTCCGGTCACAGCCGTTGAACCCAAGGAGGAGCCTGACGACTCAGAAAGAGAAAAGTCAGTTGATGGGCAGCCTTTAGGAGGATTGCCATTCACTGTTCAGGTGCCTTCAGGCATTCCTATGCCGCCGCCGCTCACCGTGGCTGCTCCACCAAAAAGAACCTCCACCAAAGATCGTCACACCAAGGTCGAGGGTCGGGGCAGGAGGATCCGAATACCCGCCACGTGTGCCGCCAGGATTTTTCAGCTGACCCGAGAGCTTGGCCACAAGTCCGACGGAGAAACCATTAGGTGGTTGCTCGAACACGCCGAGCCCGCCATCATCGCCGCCACCGGCACCGGAACTGTGCCCGCGATTGCCATGTCTGTAAATGGAACTCTTAAAATTCCCACCACCACCGACGCCGCCACCACCGAACAAAACGTGGACCAACTTCCCATAAAAAAGAAGCGTAAACGTGCGGCGAACAGTGAGTACATAGACATGAGTGAAGCACCCACCGTCGTGACCGTATCCGCACCGTTAGCTCCAATAACAACCCAACCGCCACCACTAGCAGTACCGCAGGGCTTAGTTCCGATGTGGGCAATACCATCAAACGCCGTCGTTCCAGGTGCTTTCTTAATGGTGCCACCATTAACAGGGTCCATCCCAACACCATCGAACCAGCCTCAGATATTCGCTTTTCCCGCTACTGCAACACCATTGATTAATATAGCTGCGAGGCCCATATCGTCGTTTGTGGCATCCATGCAACAACCTGCTGTTTCGAGCTCGACCGTTCTTGGATCAAAACCTGATAAAACTAGCTCGTTCACGACTCCAAGTTCGAATACCGCATGCACTACGACCACAAATACAGGGACCACTCAAGTACTTAGAGATTTTTCTTTGGAGATTTACAACAAGCAGGAGGTACAGTTCGTAACTCGGCCTTCAAAGCAATGATAAAAGAAAGAAAGCTTCTGCAGTTCTTGACGGTTGAAGCTAGTTAGCGTCCGCCATGAACGGGTTTGCTTGAAGAGGAAAAAAAAAAAGAAATGTTACCTCGGAAAATGGAGAGGAGGAGGAGGAGGAGCACGTGCGCACGTGAACGGGGTTCTGGAGATGTGCACGTGTGAAGTGGGTCCGATGAAGAAAATGGTGGGGACCACTATCAAAAGGTGGACCATGCAAGAAGAGTGAAGGTGGGGGATACATTACATGGTTTCCAAAGACGGCTTTTATTGGTGGTCCCCACAATCGTCGGCTCGGTGGTCCCATTGACGCCAGCTGGAGTAATCAAAATGGTCGTAACTGCGGGGTCCAACTCCAACCAGCCTCACGTCTTCTCTTCTCTTCTCTTCTTTTTCTTTTACGCCTTCTTAACTTTATTTTAATTTCCTTGGGTGGGGGTTGGGACGTATATTTGCAAAGCATATCCTTCTAATATTCCCCGGGATGGGTTGGTTCTTAGATCTGTGACTTAATTGACCATTAAGTGTTGACCCTTAGGAAACTTTTTTATTTATTTATGTGGAATGGCTCTTTTTTCCTTATTAGGATGTATCCAACAAGTGCTATGTACATTATCAGCGATTGTAATTAAAAAATAAATTTTATTTAAATTTGAACTTTATTTAAAAGCCCAGCAGGTCTTCTAATTTTACTTTTCATTTTTAGTTAAATTGCTTGTAAAATTTAAACAATATGTCGTGCCCTAGATTTACAACACTATATAATACAAAATTGTTATTCAATTTTACTAAACAATTTTAAATAAATAATTGATATTATTTACTAGTCAAATCAACTATATTAATTTGTTGTTTACATATAAAATTAACTATTAGCTAATCCAATCAGTTGACTGTCAAATAAGGCCTATATAATTTAAATTGATCGTTGGCACTATAAATGTGTATCCATACATACTTTACAAGTGTATAACTTTTATATCCACGAAAACTTATATTTATCAATGTTTTATATACAATAATTAATTTATAATTTAATATTTTAAATTTTTAGGTGAAAATATACTTTTTTAGATATGAAAGATATAAAAATTTCAATACAACATAAAATTTAAAATATTGAGCTAAGATATAAATCTTATAGTATTTGAAACATTCATCTTCCTTCTAAATAGAGACTAATTAACATGAAAAACGCAATATAGTATATTAGAGCTAGCCCATATAAATTAGCTTTCTTAAAAAATGTCCAGTTAGCAGATGTCTGCTCTTGCACCAAATATGTATATTGAACACGAATGGGTATCTTTACGAAAAATTTAACACTTGTACGTCATTTTATATGATGGATGATCATGTTAAAGTCTATCACGAGGGACTTCTTACGGAGGCTAACTGCATCTGCATGGCGGGGGTGGAGGATCATTTTGGATGGACTACCGTGACGTGGGTTGGGCGTCTTACGTCAAGAATATTGAACTATGCACATTTTGGAGTGGCACTGCATTGGTGCAATATTTGTTGAAAAACTTGCCCATAGTTCTGCTACCAACTACGCTTATGATGAAGACCTATGTTTTCAAATATAAGGTGTAATGGTGGCATTGTTTTAACAGTAATCGATGGTCAAGTTTTGAATTATGCATATTCGAAAAGAGGAAGACTTGTCAATCCTGAATCATGATGATGTTTAAATGATGTGAATTAAAATTTTTAATATAAAATAATAGTTATACTTTAATTAAATGATATGAATTAAAATTTTTAATATAAAATAATATTTATACTTTAAATCATTATACTTTTCCAAAAAATATATTTAACCTTTCTTAGTATAATTTAAATTTCAAATCAATTTAAAGATAAATTTTATTACAAAAAAATGTTATTATTTTTTGTATTTTCAAATTTTAAATCGATAATATGAATTTAAATTAAAATAGTTTAAAGAATATAAATTGATTTAGTCCATAGCTAATTTTTATTTTATTTTTAATGCACTAATTTTAACTTAGAGTAATGAGTAATGGTATATAAGATGATTTGTATTTTTCTATCATTACTTGGAAAACAAACTAACAGCAAAAGATATAAAAAAAAGTGTTAAAACAACATAAATAAAAAGCAATAGATAAGTTAGTAGTATAATGAAACTGTTGGGCGAAAGTGAAGGTTTTTTTTGCTACTGATGAACAGAAAAGTTAAGGGCGAAAGTGAAGGTTCGATGTATAGGAGTTGTGATTCCAGGATAAAAATTGCCTTGTAAACCGACATGCCTGTATCTGAGTAGAGAAAAATGGATAAATAAATTTAGTCTAAAATGCGTGACGAATGGAGTTTGGTTAGTTGTGGTGCATGTGCATGCAACACAAATTCTGGGTTAGAGCTGAACCACTGGCCAACGTCTAAGTCAAGCCCATCGAATAATGGAATTGAGTAAGTTGATACTGCGGCCCGATAAATATTCTGGGATTGGTATAACAATTAGGAGAGACAGAGCGGCCCGATAAATATTCTGGGATTGGTGTAACAATTAGGAGAGAAAGAGCGGCCCGATAAATATTCTGGGATTGGTGTAACAATTAGGAGAGAAAGAGTGGCTCTTCCAAGTTCTACAAGACAATGCATTTGTAATTTGTACCCATTCAAAGCACAATAGAATTAAACTATCACTTAAGCTCAATCTTATGACCCAAATTCAGTTCAAGTAATTTTTAAATTTACAAAATAAAGTCTATTAAAATATTCACATAAATAAAAAACTATTATTGTTTCTAAATTTGGAGGAAGGTCAATCTAACAGAGAAGGAACATTACATTTTTTAGGAACAGTTGGTTCGTACGAGGAAATGATAATATGAATGAGAATGAATATAATGAGGAATGAGGAATGAGGAATGAATATTATCATTATAACTATGATGGTTAGTTAAGAGAAAGAAATAATTACCATTACTATTGACAGTAGGTGGTTTATGAAAAATGTTGAGAAATAAAAATTTATTATATTATATTATAATTAATTAATTAATTAAAAATATATTTTAATTAATTGTAACAAGCACACTCTTATATAACAATAATAATCATT
>JANIJH010000225.1:77585835-77606488 GCA_024520975.1 Erythroxylum areolatum | reverse complement strand
TGGTTCTAGGAAAAATAATCGTCTAGGCTAAGTGTACATCGTATGTATGTTGTTTAGTTCGTCGATTTTCTTGATTCCACACTCTTATATAACAATAATAATCATTCATCTAAATTAAGAGAAGAATGAAGTATTACTAAAAAATGGGTAATTAAAATAATAATCCTATAATGATAGTCCCCTACTAAACTCAATATTTCATTTAATACCTATTCTCTTTTTTCATACTCACTAAATAAGCACACCCTAACTTAAGATCAACTTTACGCTTGTTTTAAAAGTAATGATCTCCGAATTCTTTTATTGTCCTATTAGCATCATAAAATGGCCATTAATTTAAGCACGTTTTATATATTAACTACATATCTAAATTTATTAATTAATAATATTGAAATAATTGAGATTTCCAATTCTTTATCTAATAATAGCGGCGGTTCCATACTTTTAAGATTCCAATGTCAGAGTACTAAACCAAAAATAAACCCTACTAGTATTTTGCCCCATTGACCAAAACGCCATCCCATTGGTGCTCATATTGATGATGCCTAGGGTGTATCGTCTAGAATTACCCTCAAAAGGCCAACTTTTTCTTGCCTGTTTTTTCTGATTTTTATATGTTTGCTTGCAATAAGGTTAACGCTTGATCGCAAGAAGTGGTCACATGGCTGTTTGGTGATATCAAAACACAAACTTGGACTGAGAATTCAGAGTAGCAGAAACCCTCCTTTAGTAGATTTCGAAGCCATCCTGTCTTGTCCTCTTCAGAACCACCATACCAAACCCCATTAAAATAAATCATCACTACTAAGTCCCCTTCTCTATAGTTCTTTATTCCAACTATATAGTTTTGTGTCTGCGACTCTGCGTTGTGTTTGTGTGTTAGCTCAACAGATCCTTGTGTTGATTGTGTTCTAATTTTGTAAATCCTTAAAAGATCTTAGCTTTTGTGCCTGTTCCCACTAGAAAGTGTTAAAAAGGACAGTCTTTTTCTGTATTCCAAGGGAAAGTTTCGTTCTTGATCGTTGATCTTCGCTTTTTAGCTTCGTTTGAAATTGTTTGGTGAAATTTTGCAGTCTGCCGATTAGGAGTTTCAAAACCAAAGATTTTAATCATGATTTGCGCTATCAAGCACTCTGCTATTGCACCAGTTATCAATGGATCTGACAGTACTTTTCGTAGAAAAAATCTGCCAGGACCGAAGAGGTCTTTGTTCTTGCCATCAATTACAGCTGAGAAGAACCCAAAACCTGTTGTCTCAGTGTCAAAGCCTTTACATGTCTCATCAGTTGAGTATCTTGCGATCTCGAAACCCTTAAAGAAGTCCTTGATCACATGCAAGGCCTTTGAAGCTGACCGATCGCAGCCGATAGGTTCGAGCGAAGTGAAATCAGAGGCTGCTAGGAGAGTCAAGATTGGGATTTATTTTGCAACATGGTGGGCTTTGAATGTGGTGTTCAATATATATAACAAGAAGGTCTTGAATGCTTTCCCTTATCCATGGCTGACCTCTACTCTTTCTCTGGCGTGCGGGTCTCTAATGATGCTGATTTCATGGGCTACGAGGATGACAGAGGCACCTAAGACCGATTTGGATTTCTGGAAGACTTTGCTCCCTGTGAGTTGATTTATTCATTTGTTTTGGTAGAAAAATGAAGGGAGTAAGGGGTTAAGGTGACGTTTTTATTTTGGTTGCATAGAAAAGTGAAGAAAGGATCGGAAACTGATGTTTTTTGTTTCCTTTCGGATCATTAATTCTCGAGGGATTGATGTTATCTAGTTACGAAACCATATTTTGTTTGCTTCCTAGGGAAGTCAGACAACGCTAATTTGATCGTTTCTCGTTGTTTCGAAGGGAATCGAGATAGTGACTAAATTAGACTATCAAAACTCTGTTTTTAGTTCTAAACTTCCCTTGTTGTCTGATTTAAAGTTGCATTTTTAGTTCACTGATCTATCTTTTCCTCTCTTAAGGTTGCTGTGGCACATACAATTGGGCATGTGGCAGCAACAGTGAGTATGTCGAAGGTTGCAGTTTCATTTACCCATATCATTAAGAGCGGTGAACCTGCTTTCAGTGTGTTGGTCTCAAAATTCCTTCTGGGTGAGACCTTTCCTTTGGGTGTTTACCTCTCACTGGTTCCAATTATTGGCGGTTGTGCTCTTGCTGCTGTTACCGAGCTCAACTTTAACATGACTGGTAAGAATAGAAAACAAGTTCAAGTTGTCTGCATGCCTGTTCTTTTGAACGTTTAGCCTTGTGACAACTTTTGAATATACTGAGTTGGATTTGCAGTTACAAACCAGACCTCTGGTCATTCGTTACCTTGTTGGAGTAAAAAACTTCAAAACTCAATTGAATTATGTTGGGGAAAAGCATTTAATAAAGGAAGCCTGATGCTTCATTCATTTTGCTCATTTTTTCCTCTTCTTTCTTTTGTTCATGGTGGTAGTCTTATGTTAAGTTTATTCCGTAGTTTCTGGCTTGTAACCGAAGATGTACTTTTCTCCTGCTTATTTATGGCACTAGAGAAAATGATTCAGCTGATGGAGTGTTTTACACTCACATGCTCGGTTGTTTGCTGTCTGTTTCAGGTTTTATGGGGGCCATGATCTCCAACCTGGCATTTGTATTTCGGAACATATTTTCAAAGAAGGGCATGAAGGGGAAGTCCGTTAGTGGAATGAACTACTATGCTTGTCTCTCTATACTGTCTCTGTTGCTTCTTACACCTTTTGCTATCGCCGTGGAGGGACCGCAGATGTGGGCTGCAGGATGGCAAACAGCCATTTCTCAGATTGGACCAAACTTCGTATGGTAAAATGAAATTTCTTCTACAAACTATTTGTTTGTATTCATACTGATAGCATTTTCATTTTGCAAAACTTATCATAAAATTCGTGAAAATCCCATTTGGCTAAACTGTCTAGACTCGTCTCCAGAATTGATAATAGGACTTTGTGCTTGCATACATCTCCAGAAATATTTAGGTGTAAATATCATTCATGGTTGGCCTAACAAATTGGTTAGAGTGGAAGTCCACCTTTTATGTGGTAGAATCAGATGTATCAGTCGTTATCTTACAGGGGCTGTGAGGAGTCCTAGTCTGTCTTAGTTGCTTCTTGTTTTTGACTTGCGCTAATTTGTCCTGTATTCTGCTTCTCTGTATCTAACATTTGGTTTTCTTCTTGATTTCCACTGAAAAAAATATAAATGTGTGGCTCTTTTTTTGTGCCTAATAATATATAATAGGTGGGTGGCTGCTCAGAGTGTGTTCTATCACCTTTACAATCAAGTGTCGTATATGTCCTTGGACGAGATCTCTCCCTTGACATTTAGCATTGGAAATACAATGAAACGTATATCAGTCATAGTCTCCTCCATTATCATTTTCCACACTCCCGTTCAACCCGTCAATGCACTTGGAGCTGCCATCGCAATCCTTGGCACTTTCTTGTATTCCCAGGTACTTTGCTCTTCTCTTTCTTAAATAAGCTTCATACTTCATAATCTTCTACATATATATCATTTTCAAAAAGACTAGTCTGTGCTTTTAGCCGAATCCTGGGTGGAAGCTAGCGAACAAATTACCCTTCTCTTGATTTTTCTTTGTTTCTAAGATGACATCTGAACAAGCTAGTTTAGTATTCATGTGCTCACCGAGTACTCGAATCCTAACCTAGAGAAAACACATTTCCAAAAATCTGTTCAACAAATATACAACGCAGTGGGCCTTACAATTCCTGGCAGTTTTTAGCTTTCAATTCACACGAGGAGTTTGGTAGGTGAAAACATGCATAGGTGAAACCTTAGAAACCCTTGTAGCATTTGGTGAGCATGTATGATTACTACAGATGCAGCTATCTAATCGTTTTGCCTATGGAATTGAAGTTATCAATATCTTGGGTTTGATGTTGTAGCTACCTGTGTGGTGTTAGGTGAGTGAGATGAAGTGAACATTGTCCTACCCGTTGGATTTGGACATTGTGGGGACCAATTCTCACCTAACTCGGGGGATCTACTAAGATCCCCATTTTGATTCCTCCTTGCGAGGTCATATGTTTTTTTTATATATATATTTTTATTTTTAAGGTATGAATTGACTGATCCAACAGATACATTAAATTTGGAATATGCTCTGGTCCTGTTCCTATATGCTTATTAACATAATAAATTTAGACGATTGCTGTACTTATATAATTTTAATGATCCAAATGCAGGCAAAGCAGTGATGATGCTTGCTCGCTCGGTCCGACCGATTTGCAGTAATGATGATGGAGAAGGATGAAGAAGTGTTGAGTTTTATAGGATAGAAGCATCTCCTTAGTTCCAGTTACCAGCGCTGTTTTGTAGATATGGGAAATAATGATGAGGGATAAGAACACCCCTAACTGGTGATTAAGGAGGTTTTCATGTTTTTTGTGAGGTTGAGGACAAAAAATTTTCCCCAATAATGTCTCATAAATCAAAAGTTTGGTATTACCTGACTTCAATGAGACCTCGTTTTTGTTCCATCTACTATGTAATTGAGACAAATTATTAATTATTCTAAATAAATCATCTCTTTTGTCAAGATAACATTTATATCTTCACATTTCCTAATAAATATGTTTATAATATATAAATGCATTTGTAAAATTGAAAAATGTTGGATTATTTATTTATTGAATATCAATTTTTTAAACCCTACTGTTAAGTTCTATGGGTGGGGAAAGTGTGGTGTGACAATTTATTATTTCAAATTTCAGTATACTTCATAGATTTAATTAATATGATAAATTTTACATAAATGTCTTTTCAATTAAAGTCTTTAAGAAACACCCAATTTAATTATTAAAAGTAAGTTATATTTGACACAAAGTGTTAAAGATACTAGACTTTTGTGGTTTAAATAATTCTATTTTTTTTAATTTTTTGAAAAGAATTATATATATTAAACTTTTGTTGAAAATTAATGAAAATGAATTAATTAAATTGGACTTAAAGTAATGATTTATTATAATTATTAATTTTGAATTCAATTTAATTTATTATAAGTGAGTATCAAGATTAAGCAAAATCGATATGTTAGCATCATTTGATTCACCTATCATGTTAAGTATGTTTCATTGTTTTTTTCAAATGAAAATTTAAGAAAAATTATTTTTAAAAATTAAAAATTACAAAAATAATTTTTTTTAAAAAATGAGATCTTTAAAAAAAAATCTAAATCACACACGAATCCTATGTTAAAAGCTTTTATATTTTTAAAATAAACACTTTCAAGAAATCTCAATCAGTACACTTTTTCATATCGGACTAAAATTGGAACAAAATAGGTCGGCTATACTAAATTTAAATACTGATCAGTATCGTACCAATTGTTATTGGAAATATTGGCCGGTATTGAAAATTAAAAAAAAGAAAATTTTTGCAAAATTTTCAAAATTTTTAAAACTCTCCCCCTTTTTCTTCCCTCTCTTATTTCAAAGTTTTTTAATTAGTTATTTTATTTATTCAATTTTGTGAATTTTTAATTTTTGCTTTCAAAATAAAAATAAATATTTTTATTATTAATAATAATTATAAGTTAAATAAATCTTAAAATAAATTATTTTTATTTAAATTTATTTTAATATTTTATATAGTATTTATTACTAAAGAACTGATAAAAATATTTTATTTTTTAAAATAAATATTTTAAAATTATTATTTATAAACTAATATCTATTTTATAATTTTTTAATTATTAAATCAAAATTTAGATATTTCAAAAATATATTTTAAATATAATTATTTTTATTAAAATTTATTAAATTAATTTTATAAATTAAATTAAAATTGTGATTATTATTTATTAATATAATTTTTAGAGAAAATGTTAAAAATATACAATTCAACTATATTCCTAATCCAATCGAGAATTTCTTTTCATTACTTTATTTTTATTTATTATTTATTTATCATTTTTTTCATTCTTTTTTATAACTAGAAAACTATTGCCTTCCCAATCTCATCTGGCCGCCTTTTCATTTGCCTAAATTGTAAATCTTTTTTTTTTTAATGATCTACTCAAATTGACCTATTGAAAGACAAACATAGGATCAGTTTGGTATAGTTTGGACTCCTTAATATGGGATTCCAACAATTGTATAATAATGAACTATTTTATAATTTAGAATTATTTTATAAATGATTTAAAATGGTACTTAATATTAACCGACACCGATATAATACTATACCAAGTCTCAAATTGATACATCAACGCACAGCGTAATGTTCTTTCCGGGTTTCTACTTTCTGCAATTAAACTGCTTACCACCTACAACCAAGGAGTCTAAACGTCTCCTCATGTGATTGAATTGTCTCCTGCAGTTGTCACTTGTAAATTCTTGATGATCCCTATGGCATAACCATCCATCTCCCGCAAATTCAATGGAATAGTATGAAAGAGAAGAAGAGTTGAAATTGCAGGCAATCATGAAGCTGACCAAGTCTTTAGAAGAACTACATTTTACAAGCAGATCTCTAATAGACCCAAATTTACGTCTCTCCTTTGTTCTTGTAAACTAGACTAGAGCCAATTACACTTGCATTCACAAGCTTCATAAAAATAGTTTCACACAAGGAGAAACTCAGCAATTTTTATGATGGTCGTTCTGATAAGTGCTGTTCATGTTCCATATTATAGTCTTAACTCATCTCCACACATGCAGCTAAATACCGTGCAGCAATTAAATGAAAGTTGTGAGAACTTAGATCAACCCATCGGGATGTCATGGAGATAAAAAGCATGAGAAAGATATAGATTTGTTTATGCAAGTATTTTGAGTATTTCCGTGGAAATGCGAGAAAGGAACAGAAAGTTTGAAGCCTGATTTCCCTTTAGATCAATTTGCTTATACATGTTAAAATGGAAAATTACTGTCACATACAACAGCATGATGGGATCAACCCCCTTATTCTCTGTATCATATTAAATGAACTTACAAGAGAAACCATATTAAACTTGCAAGTACTTAATGGCAGTCTGCACATCCTTGTCCCCTCTTCCACTGCAATTAACCACAACCTTCGCTCCATCTGGGAGGGTTGGGCACAGTTTCTCCAAATAAGCCAATGCATGAGATGTCTCCAAAGCAGGAATTATGCCCTCTAAGCGTGATAATCTCTTGAAAGCTACAAATGCATAACCAAATAATGATTGAAAACAAGAGCGAACACTAAAGAAGTTGGAGCAGAAATCATAGAAGTTGTGTAAATGGTCAAAAATGAAAGCAACTCTATCAGCTGCACAAAGGTGTTCTAATACATCATATTGACTGACAGCAGAATACTCATATTGAAAACCTTTCAACCATCATTTGCAACACTCAAACAAACAACTGCTTTGTGGTATGGACCAATACTTGAACTTAAGTCATTCCAACGTGCATATTTATATGCAGGAATTAATGGAATTTGACTTATTTAATTCCCAAGGTCCACAAAGCAGGAGAGAAGTTGGAAGATGCAATGCAGTGCAAGATTTTCAGCATTACTCTTAAAGAAGCAAAAGCTCTAATCACGTTTAGCTTATGAACCAGATCATTAGAAAAGTTTAATTTATTGAAAGCATCATGAGAAGTTCTTCAAAACAGTAAGAAAGTACAACAATCAAAATCGCCAGATAACTTTGGATCAAATGACCACTAAAAGTTGATAAATAAATCAGTAGATGTTTATCGTAAGGAATACCTAACAACAACCATTAATTAGTAAAAAAAAATTCTTATAAAACTAAAATTAACATCAGATTCATAATTCAATACCTGCCAATGCTTCTTCATCAGTAACACTGTGGTATTCAGCTCGCCCTCTCTCTTTCAGAAAACTGTGCTCAGGTCCAACCCCAGGGTAATCCAAGCTTATATAAAGGAGGGATAATAAGAACAGGAGGTGAAAAAGGAAAGAGAGAAAGTTAAGAACATCAGAAATAAACTAATCGCATGAGCAAAACAATATTCAACATGATAAGTGAACCAAACTTACCCTGCACTAATAGAATGAGGTTCAATTATTTGCCCATCCTCATCCTGTAATAAATAGCTCATAGCTCCATGCAACACTCCAACTTCACCTTTACTCAAAGTTGCCGCATGTTTTCCACTATCCAAACCGAAACCTGCAGCCTCCACTCCAATCAACCTCACATCCCTGTCCTTAACAAAATCTTCAAATAGTCCCATGGCATTTGAGCCCCCACCAACACAAGCAACAAGCACATCTGGCTTCCCACCCCATTTTTCTAATGCTTGTTTTCTTGTTTCAATGCCAATAATCTTATGGAACTCCCTCACCATCATGGGATATGGGTGTGGCCCAGCAACGGACCCCAAAATATAATGGGTTGTCTCCACATTAGTCACCCAATCCCTTATGGCTTCAGATGTTGCATCCTTCAATGTGGCTGTCCCAGAATGGACTCCCCTGACCTCCGCCCCAAGGAGCCGCATCCTGAACACGTTGAGGGATTGTCTTTCCATATCTTGGGCCCCCATATAAACAATACACTGCAAACCAAATCGTGCACAAACTGTGGCAGTTGCAACTCCATGCTGACCAGCTCCAGTTTCTGCAATTATACGCTTCTTCCCCAAACGCTTGGCAAGTAAAACCTGACCAATTGCATTGTTAATTTTATGTGCACCTGTGTGGTTAAGATCTTCCCTCTTAAGGTAAATGTGAGGCCCTTCACCATTAGGACACCTATAATGCTCCGTAAGACGCTCAGCAAAATAAAGAGGAGTTTCCCTTCCAACATAGTCTTTCAGAATTGCAGCAAGCTCTTTCTGCAATCAAAATATTTTCAATAAAAAATTTAACAAAATCATGAAAATTGTAGATAAAAATTCTGACTATATTTAAGAAAAAAGAAGCAACAAACAGAAGAACTAAGAAAAAACAATGGTTCCCAAATAACTCCGGCCAAATAAACTCATAAGTTATAAACAGTGATGAATCATCAGAATTTCACAACAAATCATGAATAAAATGTTCGTAGAAAGATTTCAAAGTGAAAAGAGCGCAGCACAAGTAAATA
This sequence comes from Erythroxylum areolatum, assembly GCA_024520975.1. Classification (NCBI taxonomy): domain Eukaryota; kingdom Viridiplantae; phylum Streptophyta; class Magnoliopsida; order Malpighiales; family Erythroxylaceae; genus Erythroxylum; species Erythroxylum areolatum. The sequence continues at coordinate 77,597,429 of JANIJH010000225.1, read as the reverse complement.
TCTAACAAGAAAATTTAGTATTGTGCTAGTGCTGCAAGTAATTAGTTTCGAAGCAAAGTCTTAACCTTTATCCTTTCAGAAAATCTTCTATATTGTAAACATTTCTTTTTAGCTTCAGCTAAATTGGAAAACCTTAGAGAAAAAGGGAAAAAAGTTTCGACAATCGAAGCAAATCATACTCAATTATACTAAAACTGCTATGATATACAAAAGACTTTAGAATTAAAAACAAGAAGGCGGATCCTTAATGACCAAGGAACTATTCTGACCAAGCCAATATATCAATCTCTTTGTACGTCATCAGTGTAAGTGTAAATAAGACTACTTGGACAAAAAATTCTCTGCAAAAACTTAAAAAAGACATTCTTTCATTGCCAGTAAAAGTTCTACCAAAAAGATATAAAAATGCATTTTCTACTTAACAATGAACTATTTCCCTTATACAAGTCAGTAAATCAGACATGACCTCTCCACCCTGTCATGGGAACATATCAAATGAGAACCCCATTAACACAATTTGAGAATCTACACTAAGAGTAAAAAAATGCTCAACCTTTCCAAAAAGAGTTTAACAAAACCAATGAACCAACAAGCAAAATCCATCCACCGAACAAGCTACCAAACAACAACAAAAAATCAGATTCAAAGAAAACCCAAAATACAAAGAAATATGTAGAGAGATATGCCTGAAAATCAGGATCGTCCTTGAGAGAATTGAATGCGGTTTCAAGCTCGGACAAAGCATACATAAGCGTCTCCGGCACGTACTTGCCGCCAAACTGACCGAACCGACCAAACGAATCGGGTCGCTGCCACGAATCTGGGTCGGACTCTTTGTCCTCCATCTTGACAGACGCCTCTCTGGTGGTGAGAGTGCAAGACACTTGCAATCTTTGAGATGAGCAAGATGTAAATTTGGCGAACTTGACAGAAATAAGGGGATTACTGTAGGATTTAAGAGATGGGGAATCGGGAATGTGAGGTCTTGTGACGGCGGCGGGCACGGCGGCTGCGGCTTTTGAGGCGGTGACGAAGGAAGGAGCCATGAAGAAACCAGAGAGTACAGCTGGGTAGGGATTTAGATGGGTTTTAGTTAGCCGTTGGTTTTGCATATCACCAATTAAATATTAGTTTTGTGGGGACCGTTTTTGATGACGTGGCAGTTTCCGAAATTGGGCATTGTTATGTCACCAAAATTAGCTTTATTCCATTGATTGTGATTGATGTGAAATAGACTAACGAAAAAAGTATTATGTATATACATAATTTAGAATTTAATTTTGTATCAACATTGTATTAACTATGGTTTCGTGTGTTCAATGAACTCATTGATTTAATAAAAACATAGAGGTTATTAGGGAGAGGTTACCTTCTTTGTATAATAGAAACTGGTCCTAGGGGGGACTATTTATATTTATTTTTTAGTTATTTATAAGGTCCATCAATATTTGGAAATTTACTAATAAGATCTTCTATTTAATTTTGATTCTATTATGGGAAGGTGGTATTGATGGCAACACATTAAGTTTATTTGATGCTTGCGGAATTTAAAAATTGCATAATAATGATTGAATAAATGTTAAAATTTGAATTTAAAATACAATTAATGTAAAATATAATCTTAAATAAGTTTTTCTATAATAAAAACGCTAAAATATAACCAAGAGGAAAATGATCTACCTAATTAAATTTATATATTAAGTTTGTCTTACATGGCATAATTCAATAAGGCTTTAATGATATGACTTTGCAGTCCACTTAATAAGTTTCTCTTTTGGGTTGAAATAAATAATCCTAAAAATAGCAATTATGCCAATCTTTGTTTTTCTTTTATATGGTAATAAAATTCACACGAAACCATAGAAAGAGCATTTCTTGTTCATTTAAATATTTTCTCTATTGCCCCCCATTAGAGCTAACCAAAAACTAATTCTTCGTAATCATAAAAAAGTGGCCCTTTAATAATATGCATAAAATACACATAATTTATATCAATTCCTTATATTTTGTTTAATAAAATGCTTGCAAATATGGATTATAATTATATATTTGTGTTATGTAGAGTATATTGGAAATTTGAATCAAAATGTGTTTGAAAGTAGAAATTTAACAAATAAGGAACAAAAGCTTAGGAAAAAAATTTGGAAGAGGTCTAAGTATAAGGCATACCCACGCCTTAGTCAATATGATTGCTGGAAAATATAAACGTGATTAAATGGATGAAACCCTTCTAGAATCAACGAGTCCAACAATTTTTATCCCTATTTTGCTCTATTTAGGAGTTTTGATTATATAGGAATTGTTTTGGTAGGATAATTTTGGTGAAATTGGTATCTTTAGAGTTGATTTTGATCTTATTTTTAATTATTTATTTTAAAGAAGATTAGATAGGATTTTGAGATTATAGTTAATTAAAGTTTAATTCTTCATATATTATGAGATCTAATTATTCTTCTTTGCTCTTTTATATATATATCTTCCAAGATTTTTTTAATTTTACAAAAGACCTATTGTTCAATTATCAAAATAATATATTACCCGTTGAAACGATTAAATATGTAATTGTTTTATTGTTTTAATTTTTATTAGTTAAATAACATGGTTCAATATAAGATATTCAACTCATGTTATGTGAATACATAATCTAGTTTAAATAAATTGTGCTTGTATATTTGTTGGCTAAAATTGATGGTCTCTTTACTTTTTAATGCTATTAATAGACTAAATCTTAAGAGCATATTTATTCATAAGAAAATTAATCAAAGAGCTTGTTTTGTTTGGAGAGGAAGGAAGAAGAGATGGCTTTTTAGAGCTGGTTATAAACCATAACTAGTTTATTAAGGGATAGAATAGTTTATCTTTTCATCAATGATCAATTCAAAGAATAAAAACTAAAATTATACATTGGTCCAAATGTTAATTGTCATTTGCTTTTATTAAACCATATTCTTGATTTTTTTAATTTTTCTTTTAATTTATTTCAATTTCCATCTTAAGATCCCTTTCCTTTATTTGTATTTTATTAATTTGGAAAAGGAGATAAGCTTTATTATTCATTATGAATTCGACCCTGCTTATTGCTATATGCAATTCATTTATGATTTGAGGATGATTATAATTATTGGATTCGACACCTACTAAATTTGGTGTCATGGTCGGAGATTGGTATTAATGAGAATTTGTTTCTTTTATGCCTTGAAATTCTTCTGCAAGCAAACTTTAATATGGTTCTAAAATAGATAAAACAATTAGGAGATTAAGGAAGGAAACCAAATTATATAACCAAGCAACTTCCTATTTGTCTCCCGAATTAGAACTAGCATTTGACTTGATAGTATTATTTGGTGATTTTAAAGTTAAAATGACCATGCTTGATTAAAAGAGAATCATAATAGAACTAGGGGCACTAAATTTAACTTAAAAACTCTTTGCATCGAATATCCAAACATAAATTTAAGCTTTTAGCTAAAGTCTAGTTTGATTCATTTGTTACCTACCTTTTATGGCCTTAAGAATGAAGATCCTAACAAGCACTTAAACGAATTTCATGTGGTATGCTTAAGTATAAAATTGTAAGGTGTATCTGGGGAGCTAATTAAGCTATGTGTTGTAAGGTGTATCTGGGGAGCTAATTAAGCTATGTGCTTTTCTATTCTCCCTAAGTGATAAATCTAAAGATTAACTGTTTTATTTAGCTCTTGGGTCTAATACTACATGGACATATATCATGAAATTGTTCTTTGACAAATTCTTCCATGCCTTAAGTGTTGCCAGTATAAGAAGAAAAATATGTTGTATAAAGCAAAAAGATGTTGAGAGACTTCATAAATATTAGGAAAGATTTAAGCAATTATGTGTAAACTACCCTCAACATGGACCTTATGAACAACTCCTTATTTAATACTTTTATGAAGGATTGTTACTAATAGAAAGAAGGATGATGGATACAACTATTAGAGATGCTACAGTGAATAAAACCCCTCAAGCCATTAGGGTTTTAATCTCCATTATGGTTTCTAATTCTTAATAACTCGACTTTAAGCAAAACTCATATTCAAGATGAGTGAATAAGGTAAATGTTTCTAATCTTGAACAAAAAAATTCTAATGTAACCTCTCTTGTTCAATAGATAGCTATGAGAAAGATGTAACAAGTTAACGATTGTAGGATTGTGCTACTTCTTATCACCCAAACAATATGTAGTTGATACTTCAAGATGATATTGAAAAGCATGAAGCAGTTGGAGGATTTTCTAGGTCCAACGAAAAGGAAATATGATTCTTACTTAAAAACTTATAATCAAGGAAGGAGAGATTACTCCAACTTCATTTATTGAACAAGGCTACCAAATTTTTAGAATTTTCAAAGCCGATAAGTTGTTCCATTATAATAACTCACCTTAAAGCTAGGTTTGTCTTTTAAAGATATGGTTTAAGCACCCGTTATTAATTCACAATAGTTTCAACATAAGGCAAAATTAAGCATCCAAAATTTGAAAAATCAAATTAATCAACTAATGTCATCAGTTAGTAGATTAGAGAATTGACGTAAGTTGTCTTTATAGCCCATTATCAATCTAAAACAAAATACAAGTGCAATAATCCTACAAAGTAAAAAGAGTTGAAGAACACAGAAAAGGTTAAGGAATAACCCATGATTAGGCATTAGAGGAGGATATAAAAAAGAAGTGATAACTCCTTCACAATAATCTAATCATGTTAAAGTGGTCAATGATGAACAACTAAGAGCATTAGTGACTAAGCTTTTTCCCACAGAAAGATTTGCCCAATCCAAGAAAGAGAAGGAGAAGAAGGATATTTTTGAACCTTTCACAAGGTTAGCATTCTTGTAATTGATACAATAAAACAAGTATCTTGCTATGCAAATATTCTAAAAGAATTATACATCAATAAAGGTAAATTAAAAGGTAATAAGAAGGCAAGTAAGAGGGAGAATGTATCAGTAATTTTCCAAAGGAAATTACTCTCTAAGTGTAAAGATCGAAGTACGTTCATTATCCTATATACGATTGGTAATGTCATATCTTTGTCTATTCATAAAATTTTGAATGTTGGTCTACTAAAAAAGATAGGTAAGGTCTTCCAACTTGCCGATAGATATCTTGTGTACCCTATAAGAGCTTTAGAAGAAGTTTTGGTGTAAGTCAATTAGTTGGTTTTTTCTTACTGGCTTCTATATGATTAACATGAAAAAAGATAATTCTCCTAACTTTACATCTGTTTTGTTAGGGAGGCTAGACATTTAGAATGAAGATTGATGTGTATAGTGGTGCATTCACTATCGAATTTGATGAAGAAATCATTAAATTTAATATTGATGATGTCACGAGATACCCTAGTGATCTATCATATGTCTTTTTTATAAATGTTTTGGATCCTTTAGTGCATGAATTATTTGTTTAGATGATTAAGATAATCTAAAGATCACACTTAGCAAAAACCTTATAATAAAAAATTTATAGAATTTGGAGAAAGATTTTGTTATTCATTTTGCTATTCAATATATGATCTTCGAGCTACAATCACTTAAACCTATAAGGTATGATTTTGCCTATGTTGAATTACCATAATCTTATAAAAATTTCTTCATTCTATCTTACAGAATTGGAATTGAAATCTTTGCCAAGTCATTTGAAGTTTTTTTTTTTTTGGGAGAGAGTGAAGCCTTTTTGTTGGTAATCTCTAACAAACTCATAACTTTAGAGGAGGAAAAGTTGATCCATGTGCTTAGAGAATTTAAGGAGGCTATAGGTTAGATTATGACTGATATTAAGGGATTAAGTCAATCCATTTGTATGCATATGATATTGATGGAAGAAAGTCGTAAAGCTTCAAGAGAAGCTCAATATAGACTAAATCCACCCATAATGGAAGTAGTGAAGAAAGAAAGTTTAAAACTTCTTGATGCATGTATGATCTACCCAATCTCTAGCAATAAATGAGTAAGTCCTATTCACATTATTATAAAGAAAACAAGTATAACTATGATAAAAAATGCTAATAATGGGTTAGTTCACAATCGTGTTCAAAGTAGATGAAGGGCTTGCATACATTATAAGTAGTTAAACATTGCAACTAGAAAATATTATTTTTCACTTCCGTTTATAAATCAAATGTTGGAATGTTTGTCTAGTCATTCTCACTTTTGTTATCTTAATTTTTTTCAAGTTTTTATTAAATCTTTGTTGCGTTAAAAGACCAAGAGAAAACCACCTTCATATATTCGTTGTACCTTTTCCTATTTTCATTTGTCATTTAGACTTTGCAATGCAACTACTACATCTAAAAGATGCATTGTAAGTATCTTTTTAGATTATGTTGGGCCAATTCATTGAAGTATTTATAGATGTTTTACTGTCTAAAATGATTCTTTTAATGAATGTTTGTCTAATCTAATCAAGGAACTTGAAAGATGTACAGAGAAAAATCTTCTTCTTAATTATGAAAAATGTCACTTTATAGTTGACCAAGGTATTATTTTAGGATATATTCTATCCCCTAGGGGAATAAAAGTAGATAAAGCAAAGATAGATGTAATTAAATCCTTACCTTACCCTGTTAGTGTATGCGAAGTTTGTCCTTTTCTTGGTCATATAGGATTTTGTTGATACTTTATGAAATACTTTTTCTAAGATTGCTTAACTTTTATGTAGATTGTTGTAAAAAAAGTAACATTTAAGTTTGAAGATGCATGTAAAGTAGCATTTGATAAGAAAACTGACTTGTTAACTTCCATTTCAACCACTAAATTAGAACCTTCCTTTTGAGATTATGTATGAAGTGAGTTACCATTTTGTTGGTTCTTTTCTTGGACAAAAAATTGGAAACATTTATTAAGTTATTTATTAGGCAAAATGTCCAATTTGCCCCCTAACATTTGACAAAAAGTGTAAGATAGCCTTTGTCATTATCTCTGACACCAGTTTACCCTCTACTGTTTCCAATAGTGCAATTTGCCCCGAAAATGCTCACTTTGTCACCCCTCTATCAAATAAACATTATGTCCCTTTAAGTTAGGCCACGTAGGTATATTAGATAAGGTCAAGTGTATATTGGCAACTGAGTGTAATCAAAATGTTAAGATGAATTAAGGTTGATCTAATTGCATTAAAATTTCCAATTTTTAAAATTTTTCTATTGTTTCTTTTTTTTTTTATGTTAGGTTATCATTAGTTACTTTAGATTAATAATATAAGTTTATAAATGACTCTATATTGAGATTGGTTAAATTCATAATATGATTAAATGAAAAAAACTTAACTTTCTGAATGTGAGGAAGTTGAATTTTGTTTAAGTAAAGATGCTTTGATTTGACTTAACTGATTCGCACAAAATTGGGTCTTCATGTAAAATATGTCTTTCGAATGTAGATAACTTCTTTTATTTTGAATTTTTAGAGCTTGAATTTTATCTTTTAAGGATTATATGTAAGATTGCACAAGCATTAAAATAATAAAGGCACTTAGGATTCAATTTTGAGTCAAATTGTCTACCTTTTTATATGTTAATCAATTAATGAACCTATTTGAGCCTCATATGAAATTTAAGCTTTTTCTTGGTAACCCTCTCTTAAAGAACCTTGAACATAAAAAGAAAGATAAGTATTTGCTCCCTAATTAATAATTTGCAGGGCTTTTCCTTAAGTTTTAATGTTTTTGGAAATACGAAAATAGGTGTTTAAGAGATGGTGAAGTGTATGAAAAAGGTAATATAAAAATGAAAATCTTATGCCAATTGAAAAAGTAAAAAGAGAAAAAGAGAAAGAAAGTGTTAAAAATCAGTTGTTATAGATTCTTGTTCTTGAAAAGAATGAAAGAAAAGGAGTGGTTGCAAGAATAGTAGGAGTTAGTGGAGTGAGGATTGATGTTTGCAATTGCCCTATTAATTGTGAATACATATTTGTTTCTCATATTCCCTTTCCTTGGTTAACCTACTTAACCCTTTAACCTTATCACATCCTTGTTCAAAGTCCTTTTGACTTTTGCTTTTATATATATATATATATATATATATATATAAGTAGTGGAGATTTGATAATTTTTAAGCTTATGGTAGGTTTAGTTTCATAAAAATATGATGAGAGCACTTTTAAAATTTCAAACACTTATGTAAATAAGTAATATCTTGTGAGGATATGTCAAATTGAAGTGTTTGAACTTAATGAAAAAGGTAGAATAGTATTTACTGTGTCTTGTTTGTATAGTGATTTACTTAATAAGTATTATGTATTTTAGTTTTGTAATTTGATTGAGACAAAAATTTATACATCTTATAGTTTTAACTAAAGCTAACTAATAAGTTTAGATCAATGTTTGTAGGAAGCATTTAAGTAAATCATTAGAAGACTATAACTCCTCCACTAGAGACACTTAGGGGTTTAAAGGTTTGTGGCTTACTCAATTTATGAGAACACACACAAATTGCAAGTTCAAACAATTTATGACTTTATTTTGTAATCCTAACCATAAATGATATCATTAGGTTTAATCTAATTAACTTTGGGAAGGTGTGACAGCCTCCTTACATTAACTATCATTGTTTTGGAGTTTTCTCAGCTTCAAGGGAGGACTCATAACACGGATGTAGGCAAGCGTGATAACTTCTCTACTTCTTTGCTCTCGTCTTTCTCATATGTTAAGGATGGTTTGTTTTAGTTTTGTTTTTGTTATGTTTAGTGTAAAAAAAATCCTAGTTAGGATTAAGGATGAAGCTTGGGATATATTCTTTAATTATTTAATGCATGATTTGATTATTTATTTACTTTAATTTATTTTTTATTTTTGATTATTAAATTTTTGTCAGACAACTATAAATTCAATCTTAAGAATTTTACGAAGAATCAAGAGATGAAGTAGGATCCATGCACTATGAGAATAAGTACCTTTTAGACTATTATGATAACAAATATACTAATTATGCTTAATCAGTTTAATTAAGTTGAATTGCACATCGAGAGGTAGTAGTTAACTAATTGAAAAATATGTGTACCTTGAAAGAAGACATAAATACATTAAGTTAATTGTTATTTTAGGCATGTTAATAAATTTTACATGATAATTGGAATTCCACCTAAGAGAATCCTAAAATCCTAATGTTTGTTTTATTCATTTCTTTTAATTATTTTAATTATATTTTTGTTATTTTAGTAATTCAATTATCTTTTTAATAATTTTATTTTAATAAAATTGACAATATAATTAAGATTAATAGATATGATATATGGGATTCATTACTTTAATTTAATAACTTGTTACAATTGACTTTCTAAGCATATATTATAAAGCAATAGATTAATAACTAGTGTTCCACATCTCTTTCTAGGATTTTGTGGGCCATTTAAACATCGGTTTCCTTTTTCCTTGGTTATTATGGTTATATTAGTTGCATTTTTTTAGAGTTCACGTAACATGTGTCTAGGATGTTGTATGGTATAAAAATATTTTGATGCATGGATGACTTTAGACTGATTTTGAAAATTGGGCTTCTATTCTATATCCCTTCAACCAATGTGCTCGCTAGATTGTTACCTTTTGATATAAATATTATACATTAGATAAAGTTTTATTATACTGTTTATTAAATATTAATAAACATTAGGTCAATTTCAGATTTTGTTCAAATCATCATAAATTGTGATTCTTTACCGATAGTTGCTTTGTTTGTTGTTTGCTCTAAAATGAAATCCTCCTCGAAATAAGACGTGTTGGCCATTGGCAAGATTTGAATCTTCTGCCTGCCATTGTCAATCCTTTTCTTATTTACCATGGTGCTTATATTTTTAGAACTTTACTTTCATTTAATTTTCCTAGGAAAATTTTCATCGAGTTTAATACTTTAACCTTCTTCCCTTCCATGCTAGTGGGCGTTAGCTTTGTAGTTTGCACAAGTTCTTTTGATTAAACACGTCAAAAGATATTAACATTCATACAAGTTGTATTTATTTTAGCAGCACGGTGAAACTCATAACATCTCATGCATTAATGGTCAGAAACATGCTCTTATTTAGCTTCCATCAAATTGATACTGTGAACTACCTTATGTACTTTGATTTTCATGAGGGAGTTTCTGTGTGACAATAAATTGGATGGTTACAAATAATTCTCCTTAGATTTGCTCCTACTATTTTACTAGACATTTGCTTGTTCATATCCTTGATTTAAGTTTCGTACGTAAGTTTGACTTGCTTCCTTTTCTATTTGAGTTGAACTGAAAATTGAGAACTTGCTTCTGTAGGTCATTAATCAGATGGAAGATGCCCAAGTGACATATTATTCTATAGCATTCTTTTTTATCACCACAACTTTCTGAGCACTTAATGTCTCCTGTGTAGCAACCCATTCCTGCATGACTCAAACCCGACATCGATGGTAATATTCGAGTCTGTACCCTGCAAGGGTGGCGTGCTAAAACACTTAACATATTCATAAATTAGTATAATTTTTTTTGAACCACAAACACAATATGTGGAAATCGATACTTAAATTAGGCCCACATTCATTCATAAACATTTTCAAGTATCACAAAACCATCAACAACATTTTTCATAGCCATTTGGGCCCTTTCACAAATACAAAACGCTTGAGTTATTTCAGAAAACCAATTTATACAAAAAGTTGCAGAATATACGATTCAATACAAAATAGAGAAATGTAATGCAGACGTGAACTGATCCCGACCTCTATCCTTCACTTGAATGTTGTAGGTATATTCCCGTTGACCTAACGGAGTATTCTTCTGATCCTGAAAAATAATTACAAATTTTGGGTGAGTTTTGCGAACTCAATGAGTGATCATCATCGATGGCTTACCCAATCACATAACACATAATTCACAATATTTCATATCCAATACAATTTAATCATTCAAATTATGCATATGTAGTGCACATGAGATCTACTTTCTATTGTTACTTTGTTGTGACCGAGTGCCTAACTGTCCCATATAGGGCTCATTAAACATTGAGTCTGAGGCTCTAAATCACTTTTGAGCTCGAGGCTATTTTTCAATCGTTAAGCTTTAAGCTCTGATCGGTGGCTACTCTGGTCATAACTCATTTATGTTTCATGCATTTATGCAATGGAATGCATCACTCACATTTGCATGCTTTTATTCAATCATATTCACTTATCGTCGGACCGTGGTCTGGCATTCAACATGTAATTGAGAATTTACACTTTCACTTGCATGTAATTACCCATTCAGAAAGCATTTATTGATCACTTCAGTACACTTAGTTCATCTAATTCACATTCAATGAGCACTTCAATATCCAAGTCAAACATCACAATCATCGAACCTTCTGTTCGGAAACCAACATAATCAATCACATTTTTCAAAATCATTCAGTGGTCAAATAATATAAAAATTCAAATAACAAACAATAAAGTGAGACCATCTCGGTCCACTCATAGTACGCTCCAGATTAGCATTTGCTTTCAAATTCTGAAAACGCTTGAATGCGGACACTTGACCTACACAACCCATTTATGCAATACATAATTCACACACGTTACAAAACTCATTTATGCACAAATAGCTATATGGACTATGTAAAATGCATGCTCAGTGACAATC
>JANIJH010000225.1:77568670-77584772 GCA_024520975.1 Erythroxylum areolatum | reverse complement strand
TTCTCACTCAATCTTTCTCAATTCATTTCAGATGGCTATGATTTTTAGGTGGAGATGTAGGGTAATGTCTTACGAGTTCTATGGTTCAAGAATCAATTCATTCGGGTGTCTAGAGAAGAAGTTATGGCCAGACAAAAAAAGACAAAAGAAACGAAACTCAGAAGAAGTAAAACACAGAAGAAATAAAACACAGAAGAAGTAAAACACAGAAGAAAACGTGTCAGCGAAACACAGAAGAAGACACATCAGCGAAACACAGAAGAAGACGCGTTAGCAAAACACAGAAAAAAGCGCGTTAGCAAAACACAGAAGAAGATGCGTCAGCAAAACATCGAAGAAACAAAACTAAGAAGAAACGAAACACAGAAGGAGTTCATAAACAGTAACAGAGAAGAAGTTCATGAACAGTAACACAGAAAGAGTTCATGAATATAGACGATACAAAATACAGAAGAAGATGATGTCATCACAGAAGAAGCAAAATATAGAAGAAGCGAAAAGGTAGAAGATAGTAAAACTCAGACGATACAAAACACATAAGAAGATGACATCATCACAGAAGAAGCAAAATACAAAAAAAGCGAAAAGGCAGAAGATAACAAAACTCAGACGATACAAAACATAGAAGAAGATGACGCCATCAATGATGTCATCACAGAAGAAGCAAAAAGGCAAAAGATAGCAAAACTCAGACGATACAAATCACAGAAAAAGATAAAGTCATCAATGACGTTATCATAGAAGAAGTAAAATACTGAAGAAACATCTTCGCTTACAAAGACCTTGACTTTTAGCTCAGACGTCTAAAATTTCTACACTTTATTTCATTGGAAAGATAAAAGAAATTCTGACAACTTCTGAGAAGACAAATTTCTCTAATCAAGCCTAGATTAATCCAGATTTTCCCTCAAATAGAGAACATGACTTTTCTACATTCATTCAATGTACTGCACCCAATTCTCAACTTTATGACAAACTTTGAGATTCTTAAAGACCGTATTTAAATTCGATGTCTCATAAGAAATGTAGCCATATGTTTCTCGTTTAATCCCAATCTAGAATCATCACGTCTAGATAACTAGAGAACAAGTTATGGCTAACAAACTGAAGCAAACTCAGTGAATATTTCCATATCACTCTTTCAACTCCCTCTACTTCTCGTTTTCAATAAAATCACAATAAAAAACAATCATACCTGGAAGTTGTCAATGAATGCATGTATAATTATTTCTTATGTACAGGAACATTTACTATTCAATATGTATGTGTATGCCATATTATGCATGAGCATCGGACGTGTTTCCTACTTCCTCAGCACTTTCTCCCATCTATTAATTTTTCCTTTACTAGGGTAACGAAATGTTACATCCTAGGTTACCTTTCGTAGTGGCAAATTTATATATGTTATGCATAAGAAGTTTGTGGCATGATTGCTGGTTATAATTATAAAAAAGGAAATTATTAACATGCCTATCGCTTTTGTATGAATTAGAATGAAAATGTTCTTAAATGTTAAACATATGTCTGGTAGATTATGGATAGTTCTAGACGAACTACTCGAACAAAACATACACGTATTATTTAGATTATAATTATAGTATTATTGTGATTTAAAGGTTTTTGATATAATGTATTTATAATTTTCTTATATTATTTTGATTTTGTTTAAAGTATTTATGGATGATTTCATTGTTTATGATGATTCTTTTAATTCATGTTTGGCTAATCCAACCTAGGCACTTGAAAAATGTATAGAAAAAAACTTTTGTTCTTAATTATGAAAAATGTAATTTCATAATTGTTTAGGGTATTTTTTAGGATACATTTTATCCTCTAAGAGAATAAAAGTAGATAAAACAAAGATAGATGTGATTAAATCCTTGTCTTATCTCGTAATTGTATAGAAAGTTCATTCTTTTCCTGATCATGTTGGACTTTATGGATACTTTATTAAAGACTTTTCTTAGATTGCTTATCTATAAATTGTTACAAAAAAAAGTGAAGTTTGATAATGCATGTAAAGTATCATTTGAGAAGATAACGGCGTTACTAATTTTCACATCTATAATTCAACCATTAAATTAGAATCTTCCTTTTGAGATAATGTGTGATGTAAGTTACCATGTTGTTGGTGTTGTTCTTAGACAGAAAATCGGAAATGCTTATCATGTTATTTGTTATGCTTCAAAGAACACTTGATATTGCACAAGGTAACTACACTATCACACAAAAAAGAACTTCTGGCTCTTATTTTTGTTTTACGAAAGTCCCCCCATATTTGCTTGCCACTAAAATAATTGTTTATTTTAATCATGCAATTCTCAAATACCTACTTGCCTATAAGAAAAAGGTAAAGCTAAGACTTATTCAATGGATACACTTATTACAAGAGATAAAAAATGTGTAAAAAATTTTAGTAGTAAACTACTTTAGCTGATTGGTCATAAGCGAAGCACCATCACCATTAAATGAAGATTTTCCAAATGAGCATCCCTTTTTCATTCTAGAAATTATACCTTAGTATAGTCAACTAGTTAGCTACTGAAATATTACCAAGTGAATTACCTGGAGTTTTAAAGGATAAAATAAAGAATGATGTTAAATCTTAGATTTGGATTGATCTTTACTTATGAAACTTGGTTCTGGTCAAATATTTCAAAATTGTGTCATTCAACACAGATCCCCTCAATTTTATATATTTTGTCATTTATATACATTTGGAGGGCACCTTGGTCCTCAAGAAGAAAGGTTGTAATATCTTAAAATGCGATTTTTTGTTTTGTGATTCATACTTATTTTTTAAAGCTTGTGAATATTGCTAGAAAACTAAGAATTTATGGCACAAAGTTCAATTGTTACTTAACTCTATTCTTCTTTGTGAAATATTTGATATAGAGGTATCAATTTTATGAGTTATTTCCCTCTTCTATATAACAATATTTTGTTATGGATTATGTTTCAAAATGAGTATAAACAAAAGCTATATTCACTAATGATTCTTTAGTATTGGTTATGAATTTCCTTAAAACTAATATCTTTATGATGTTTTAAACACTAACAAGTATAATTAGTGATCGTGGGATGCATTTATTATAAATATTTTTAAGGTTGTAAATATAATGTATTTAAAACTTAGAGTTTTTGATGTTTTTGCTTATTATATGTTTTTAATGGTTTTTTATGCCATAACTTCATTTACTAATATCATAAAATTGTAATTATTATATAAAATAATTTTCTTTATTAATATGGTTTCTTTTTTTAGATTCTTTTCCTAACTAGGACATAGATATTATAAATAAGACTCGATTATAAGAATAATATTTCAGTAGTTTTTATGGTCATATTAATTAGTATTGTCTAAATATTTTTATACGCTAAAACATAGTTCAAAGTATCTGAATAATTTACACCATATTAATTATGACAGTCACTAAAATGATGACCCTTAATTTAGATTACAACGAATACCTTATTTACATATATATATAAAGATTCAATAATGTGAATATAATTTTAATGGTTTTAATGATTATCATAATTTATATTTTTAATTATTTTTATGCATCACATAAAACATAATTATGTAACTATTATTTATTATAGTAAAAGACATAAACCTTCATGTAATTTTAAGAAATCTTTAAAAAACTTCCTGATTTTTTTTAATTTTTAATTTTTTTAATTTTCAGTTATTCAGAAAAACTTCTTCTCTTAGACTTCAGTTAAAAATAATAATAAAATATATGCGTCATAAACTTTACACTTGTACTAATTAAATACTATTTACATAACAATTTAATCTTAGTTTTAATAATTCGAATCAAACTAATTATATTTGACTCAAATTAATAATTTATTATAATTATCTTAAATTATTAATTTAAGTTAAATTTAATTGATTTAGACAGAGTTTAAGAGCTAATTTAGGTTATCATATTAGTGAAATATGATTAGTCTATGTTTGATATTCATAATGCATGTGCTTCATCGTTATTTTTAAATCGAAATCTAAGAGAATAGTCTTTTTAGAGAACTGAAAACTAAAAAGAGTTTTTTTTCGAGAATTTTAAATATTAGGAGTTTTTTAAATAGAGGAGGTATATTTCTTTTATCGAATTTACTATTATTTTAGTAATTCTCATAATAATTTTAATTAATATTAGTTAAATTAGTCTTCATATTAATAAATAAATAATAAAATTGTTTAATCAATATCAATTATGATGACTATAAAATAACTAAAATAATACTTCTCAATTTTTTATTTATAATTTATTTATTAATTTACAATAATAATTTAATTTAAACGTGGTTATGAGCGCGTGCATCCAAACTTTTTTCTGTTCGATTTTGTTATCCCCCCAGAGGTCATAGTTCAATGGTAGACCGGTGCGTGCTTCTCGTGCATTATCGCTTTGAATTTCTTTGTTTGTCAAAAGTCTAAACATTGCGCCCTTGTATTTTCTAATCGGCACACCCTTTCGTTACAGGCAAATTAACCTCACTTCCATAAGTAACTGCAACTATAAGACAATGGGCCAAGTCAATCACAACCTCACTGCTCACTGAAAAAACTCAAAGACATGGACATGGACAACAACGTAGACATGTTCAGAACGCTTAGCGACCCTCTTTTGATCATCATCCTCAGTTTCTTGCCGTTCCATGAAGCGGTTAGAACTTGTGTACTATCCAAGAGATGGTCTCACCTATGGCGAGAAACTACCAACTTAGATTTCAACGAGAATTTCTTTGTTAAACGTGGTGCAAATGAAGCAGAAGAGGTTGAGAAGATTCAAAGAAATGGATTCATTAGTTTCGTGAGGCAGTTCATTGTAAACTACCCTCAAAAGGGTATCCAAAGATTCAACCTTGCGTGTTCAAAGCCAAAGGATTTTCCTGAAGATATGCAGAACTTTTTCAGTTTCTCCATTTCAAGGAATGTGAGAGAGTTTGGACTAGATTTCTCTTGTCCTACTTGGAGAGAACATGCCTTAGATAACCATGACCCAGTATTTGAATTGCCACTGCATTTTTATGACTATAAAAATCTTAAGTCGTTAACGTTGTTTTCATGCAGTTTCGACATGCACAAGTTCGCAAACTTTAACGTGCTTAAGAGACTCTCTTTGGGGTGGATTCAACTGAGTGTGGATTCTATCAAGGTTTTGTTAAAAAGTTGCCCAATCTTGGAGACTCTGAGTCTAAAGAAGTGTTGGAAGATGGAACATTTTGAGATTAGCCTGCCAAACTCGAATCTTAAAGAATTGGTTCTTGACAAGTGCGAGTTCGTGCAAGATTGGTTCTTGTTTGATGGACCGAATTTCCGAGTCTTCAAGTACTCGGGGAAAGTGGGTTACTTTCATATGGAGAACCAAAGTGACATGGTAGAGGCAGACCTTGATTTTTCAACGGAGACAGAGTTTGGCGAAGTGGGAACACTTCTCTATGATCTCCTACAAGAGCTTTATGCCGTTCAGGTCTTGACTGTATGCAGCGTATTTTTACAGGTTCGACCTTTTTCACGCTACAAATTACAACATAGTATTGCTCCAGTGTCTGACATGAAATGTCTTTTCACTGCAACGACTTGCAGCTAATTCCCAGTGGAGAAGAACCGTTTGGACTAGAGTCTCCACTGAACGTTCGCCACCTTAACCTGAAAAGCGCATTGCACCCTAACGAATATTGGGGAATCAAGTTCATGTTGAAAAGCTGTCCTTTGCTGGAGAAACTTACAATACACATAGGCCCTGCAAAAATTTTTTCCGTTAGTACTCTCCATTAAAAAATCTATGCACCAATGGAGTTTAACATGCACTTGTAACACCATGTTCTGATTTCCTCTGTTTTGATCTTAGGATTATGAACCTCCATATGACTTCAACCCCCGAGATTTTTGGTCAAAGTATCTGATAGTTGAAAGCTGCATCACAAGAACGCTCAAGGTTGTGGAGGTGAAGGGATTTAAAGGCACAAGGAATGAGCTATACGTGATCGCATATATGATTCAACTTGGCCAAGTAATGGAGCAACTAAAGATCTATATTGCTAATGATGGAGAAATTACTACAGAATACATACAGAGAGCTCAGGTACTTTTGCAGCTCAGAAAGGCATCGGCGAATCTGCGCATTTCATTCTGCTAAATGATCGCCTACTCTTTACCATTTCTCAGACACATAATTTAATCACCATTGGATTCGCAAATATCATGTAATCCTGTTTATTTGAACTTCCACAAATTTGTAGACAGATTGGTTTATGTGTTAATCCATCTTTTGATCTTATCCCTAGCTTAAACCATTGTTTTCTTTTATTTCCAATTCTCCATTAAAATATTCCATTCCTTGACACATTAAACTTATCAAATTCTTTCGGGTAGGCATTTCGTTATCATGGGGCTCATTAGGTTGACTTACACGAGTGGTGAAGAAATTAAGAATACAGGAAAGGAACTGCTTGTCCTATCCTAATTTTTAACCAGAGATATGGAGTAATTGGTTCAACAAAAGAATAGAATCTGATATTTCTCTTACTAGAATTTCGTTTCCAAATGTTACTCTTTTACTTTCATGTTACAGTAGTTGCATTACTTTGTAATAGTGAAGCGCTTGCAGATGATGTCTTTTTAAATAAAACTAGATTCCATGTGTTGTGTGTTAAAACTTCAGATAAGTTGTTTTTAAGTGCTCAAACAAACCAACTGGCTTGGATTCCTCTCCATACCAGAAAGCTAAGATGGGGAAATTAGTTTGACCATTTTGGAATATTTAGAAAATAAATTGTATACTCTTTTTGTATTTCACATCTTTCCTTCCTCTGGATTGAAACTTGTACACAACCATTTGAATTCTGATGTCAACACGTGGTAATATTAGCTACCCTTGAATCCAGGGTAAAGCTAGGTGAATCAATCGTACCCAAGAGCAGAAAAAAAAATTGACAGAGAGGAAAAGCAATCAGAAATGGAAAACAAAAGAGAGAAAAGTCTTTAGGATCAACCTGCTACCTGCTATGCCTTTCTGATTTTTCCTTTTCCTGTGTGGGCTTATATACATGAGGATCATCGTCAAGGTACGCTTCAGAAGTCAATGATGGGTTCTCCAATAGTCAAATTCCTCTCTACCGTCCATGGTAAGTTAAAGAGCTTGGCCATGATGAATTTGAATATCTTGGTCACATTAATGTTATGTTTAGCACTTGAAAAGAAAAGGGTCGCCTTCATTGCCTTGGCATATGCTCTTGCCTGTATTATACACAATTAGAACACAAAAAAGAGCCTCTTTTTTCTTTTTACTTTCTTGAAATGCATAAATAAAGCAGACATCAGTATTTTAATGAATGTATAAAGAAAAAGAAGGTTCTTTCCAATCTTAAGTTCAACTTTATTGAACATGTGGCCCCCAAACGCTTATCTTCAAACGCGGTTAGAGGGAAGGAAATTGTCACAGATGTCAATTGTTCGGAAATTGACAAACGATGACTCAAGAGTCAAGAGAACTCTTAAGTCGTCCCCAAGAACATTCTTCCCAATCTAATAAAGGAAACGTCACTGTTCATTTCCATCAATAAATACATGTTTATAAAGTAGATACAAGCTGCCTGAAGACAACGCTTTTTTGTTTGAGATGCAAAACTTACCACAGACATTTGTTTGCATAATTATGGATTGATCATCTGATGCATATAAATTTTAAGACAAAACAGAAATAGACAAAAAAGTGTATATAAGGTTCTTACCTGAGTTATTATTGTCCACTGCAAATCTGGAGGGAGTTGGACAAAATCATCAAACTTAGTCCCTATTAGTATAGGAATGGCTGTCTGCAGAAATCAAGCAAGGATAACAAGTTTAAGAGACACTAATGCTATTCAAGTTAAAGTACTATGGAATATTGCATATTAGTTCTTCAGGGGTCCATTCCATCAATACCATTCAATAGGAATGATGAAATACTGCTAAGCATCCTCATGAATTGTGGAGGCTCCAGTTTCATAGATTAGTGACACAGAACTGACCACCCATTGAGTTACGACTATATTCATCGGCAAGTATTGAACTTTAAATCAATTTCATTTATGGTTTGATGTCTACATTGCACATCAATCATGATTATCAACTAATTGAGGTTAACAAGATATCCTCCATCCCTTGTTTTTCTTTTCTAGTCTCTTTCATACCAGTAATAATCTCTTCATTTAATTCTAATCATTGCAAATTTTCTGATTCCGAGACCCTGCTCTGAATGTGATAAAGATTTAACAACAAAATCCTGAACTATGATTTTTGACAGAGGAAATAACCAAACTTCGGAAAGGAACTAAACAAACAACGCAAGGGAATCCGTTATATCTACCTGGTTCCATTTTCTTGCTTCACTGTACCATCCAGTTACACTGCAAAGACAGGCAAAAGCATGTCTTTCTATGTTAGAAATTTGGAATCGATTGCTAACTAGAAATAGAAGGGAAAAGTTTGATGAGCAAAACCTATTAAGAGTGCAACGACTTGTAAGATCAAACATATAGAAAATTGCTACTGCATCTTTACATGCTATGGGGACATGATAAATTGAACTGTTGTCACCTGCATCGAATTGAATATAAATCCTTCAAATTCATACACAGAAAACCAGTAAACGAGAAAAGAAACAAAACGAAGCTCTAATGGTTGTATACCTCCCACGTCCCATATACTGAAAGCAATCCTGACACCTTGAACAAACAACGTTTTGTCCATCAAATTCAATCCCGTCATCTGCAGGCAGCTTTTTTCCTCTTCATCCCCCACATACTTGATCTTCACATAAACAACGACAAGAAGAGAAAGTAGACTGATTAGTTCCCAGATACTAACTCATCATTGTCTTCTGAATCCAATCCGTGCCCAAAACAAAGCAACAAATTATCCTCTGAACCAAATATGAAGAAGAGAAAGCAGAAACAGGGGAAGGAAGAAAGGCAACAAATAATATGCTTTACCACAAAGCTTGTTTTTCCAATTTGGCAATCACCCAAAAGACTAATTTTCAGAGTGACTAAATCCGAATCCGCGTTATACCCACTACCAATTATTCCTTTGGGGTCCTCTAGAGCTTGCAAACCACGGTCTTCGCCGGCTTCAAGCGGCGGAGAAGCAGGTCGACTAGTTAGCCGGCGATACCTTGCTGGCCTGCCAATAGAGCAAGCGAGAATCCTATCCCAAATGAATCGGAAAAATTCTCGGAAAACAGATACACGTTCAAGCAAACTCCACTTGAGTTTAACATGAACAATCTTTCGACAAAGCTGTGTCATGTTTTCGCGAGTTATTCTAGCCATAAAGATGCGAGTCGTAGGAGTAATTCGCTTCAAGTTGTGTCATAGTTGGTTGTAAATATATGTCTGTGTTCCGCCTTTTTGGTACGTCTGGTTTTTTAGCTATGGCTAACCGAAGTTGTATGGAGACTTGTGCAAGAGAAGAGACAGTTGACCGGTATATTTATTCACTATATTCCAAAACGGTCCATATTGCCGGCTTCTTGGGTTTTACATGGTTCATGTACAATTGGGTCAATTTCCCGGGAGGTTCTTAGGGCATTGTGGTCATTTGGTGCAAAAAGGGCTATTGGATAAAGCAGAACACAAAGCACGAGCATCTCGTGATGGGGTAGAAATTCTGGTGCGATGTAATCCTTATACTACTAATTGCATAAAGCTGTCTTTCGTAGTCTACTTATAATATGGACAATCTAAATTAAGATTTTAACTTTAGGAGCTAGTAACTTGTAAGATACCCTTAGATGTTTCCACTCCTTGGCAGTTGTATGCAATAGTTATCATTTCATATTCGTTTTTGTTAGGACTAAGAAAACAAATCCAAAGTTGTTTATACTTGGAAATTTGTATTAGAAATTTAATAATACCATAAAGGGCTTCAAAGCAAAGAGTTCCAAAATATATCAGGAGACTAATTTTCTTTTTTAAGATAAAATAATAACACTTAATATAAATCTTGCTTAAACACAGAATCTAAGAAATTTTTATAATATGTAATCTTATTATTTCTTTTTTAAAAAATATACATAGAGTTGTACTAGATTAGGTGTCTTTCCATTTTGTTTTGACATGTAGAAGGAAATTTCTCTTAGATTCTTCATTTGAAGCTAGCTCTCACCCACTCTTTGTTTCAATTCATGATTAGTTATATAAACTAATCCAAATCCTTTTTTTATGCACTAACTTTAATTTAATGATCACTACGAGGACTACTGATTCTTTTTTTTTTTTAAGTTCTTCGCAATGATGGATTCATATTTAGAACAAACAAAAGCATAAAAATCCCAATTATGGTTTCATAACTTACAAAGAGCCACTTGATCGAATATTAATCCGAAACGTTGTTCTTTGATTGGTGGTTTAAACCTTTTGAAGAAACGTGTCAATGCAACTAAACCTACTATATATGTTCCTGTGAGGGCGGTTGAGTGGCGGGCGCAAGGTGGGTTTTTAAGATTCATTACTTGTAATTAAAATTTGAGTTTCAATAATTCTACCTATCTCTATTTCTCGATAGAAATTATTAATTCATTAAAAAATATATTTGGCAAGTTATTATTAATAATTTATTTTATATTCATTTCGAAATAATAAATTCGTCATACTACCTAGTTGATTAGAACGAATCGGCATCCACAAGCATGGAAGGTGTCCTCTACAAGGGCAAATTCGGACCAGGAAAGAATTGCACTTAAATAATCCAACCTCAGGCTTTAGCAATTTCCATGTTTGAGTAAGGTTTCGTTAAAGTGACCATTTTATCACAATAGTTTAAGCTGTTATGTGAGACCAACTCAATTGATTTTATATATTCTCTAATACATCCTCTCAAGTGAAAATCCTTTGAGCTTAAAATTTGCACAAACCTATTTTATCTTGTACTTAATTTAATTAGAATAGGTGGGTAGTAGGATTCGAACTCATGACCGTTTAGTTATAAAAGCTCTAATACTATATTAAAATAATCGTTTCATCACATTAACTTATATTATTATACGAGACCAACTCAATTAATTTTATACATTCTCTGATAAGCTTGTATTGCATGTCCAAACCCCAACCTCACGCACACACTTTGAAAGGAAACGCATTAGGTACACCCCCACCCCCAGAACTTTTTACTTCAATATGGTCCTCATGATTACGAATATTGGAACAGATGGCCGACTAAACGTGTCAGCCCAAAGTAAATTACAAGTGCTCAAAACAACGGAAACTGGGATAATGAATTGTACTGTGGGGGGTCCACTTTCCACTACTTGAAATGTGTATCAATAATAACCAAGAAAGATTAATGTATAATATATAATTTCATCTGGCAATGCCATTGTTGGGGTCGAGGCCTCCCAAGAGAGGACACCTAGACTAGACCCACCAAACTTTCGTGTACTACTTTGGCTGCTATAGCCTATAGGGCCTATTACCTATTAGCGGTGTTGGTTAAGATATGCGAAGGGACACACCAAACTACGATTATTATAGAATAAAACTGAATTATTATTGAATTAAGCTACTAAAATTTAATATGTCAATCGTCATAATCTTCAATTTTTATATGATTACATGGAGTTTCTCTTTTTTTTATGATTTATAACCGAAACAATTTGGAAATATTGGAATAAATAAATGAGTTATAGGCATGTCATCCTTTCTTGGATTATGAGATTCATTTGGATTACTAATTATCAGTTACCTTGCCTAAACATAGTCGGATAAACCACACACGTGTAGACATATCGAAAAGAGAATGAAAAGCTTACAAATGCAATTCAATTCAATCATGAAACCGATTGATTGATTCATTCATACTTGATAGACCCTTCAAAGAAAAGCTAACAAGAAAATGTTTGCTATATGTCATTGTCAATTTGTTGAATAAAACGAACCAAAGTCTTTTAACTTTTCTTGAGGCAACTTAACTTTAATTATCCATTCTTTGATGTTTTTAACCCAACGAAACCTCCAATAAAATATACTAAGCTCACTTTTCCATCCATCAAGATTTTTTTTTTTCCCCGTCCGAACTTGTTTTCGTCAACATTCTTAGTCTTGAGACGAAGGAGAATGCAAAGCCACAATTATAATGGATTGGATAATCATTGAGACCACATGTTTGGTGTACATAGCAAAAACTTGCTCAAAATGTCATCTTATATGACCGAGTTTGACAAGGACCTTATAACTTTGAGTGGCAGAGAACTTTGGCAATGAATGGATATTTTTTACATTGGCCATTAGACCATATGGATGATGGTAAGCAAGCAAACTTTGAGCAGATAAATTCACACGTTCGCTTAGCAAACTCAAATGCAATAGTGCAAGAAATCATCCATTTTTGAGTTGAAATTTCAATTACTTATAGGTTTTATTGGGTTTTATTACCACAAAATTTATATTCAAATGTAATTTTCTAAATTAATTCATAAAACAAAATTCTAATAGTCTTGAACCGTTAGATCATGATTTTCTAATCATTGAAACAATTCCGATGGATTTAGAAGGAACATTCTACCGTCCAAACTAAAACTGATTAATTAACAAATAGGAAGAGTTAATCATTAGTTTTTCTTTCCTTTTCTTTCTTACCAAATCCTCGTGCTTTCTTATGGTTCTCTTAACAAGAGTTCCAAACGCCAAAGGAATGGGGCAATCACCCTACCTTCTTTGGAGGTTGGAAATGAGTTTTTCTTCAACTTTTTGAACTTGTGGCCTAAATCCAAAGATTGGAAGGCCGGTGAAAAATATTAGTCAAAAAGAAAAGAAAGCAGATTCCTTTTCAGTATTAGTTAGAGCAGGAAAAGGAGCATGCAGCCTTTGATCATGTTACCAAAGTAGCAATCTCAATTCTCAATCACCCCATTAAATAAGCCTTATAAATACAATACCATTTCTTAAATCAATCCATAGCTCCATTTATTTATACGAGAAGAGGACAGGTGTGGTCATCAATCATGCTTGTCTACTATACCCTAACCGACAACATAAAAATACAGATAGATACTTAGGCTTAAGATATTCTTTGTTTCTATCCTGAATCTCTTCCTTTCGCACATTATGGTCTATTTTTTTTCTTTTATTTCAAATTTTTTGGTACTAATTAAACTAAAATAAATGTCTGGAGCTTCGCGTATAACTTAATGGCTAATCCAAAATATAAAAAATACTCAATTTGGTCAGTAATCATATATCTGAAACTTCAAAAACTAGACTATAACTTATCCAACTCGTATTGTATACATCAAGCTATGGGATTGGCCAATGCATGACCAAACATATATAGTCTCCAGACAAACTACATGATATTAATATACACCTAACGCTATTGGATTTCCATGAAAAGATTATGATTTTTCTTGCCTACGACATTTATTTTTTCTTCTGATTATCCTCTTTCGTGGATTCTTATCTCCCACGTTATACACATTATGCTAATTAGTTGTGAACCATAACACAAATATTGGTTAATTATATTTCAACCACTCATTGTGCTCATAATATCGAAATTTATTGAAAGTGCTTGTAAAATTTTAAATTGTATATCGTACCACGAAAAATAAAGAAAAGTATATCAAAAATTCAAGGTTTTATTTATGAGATGGTGATTCAAATGATTGAGTGGAAGCTTCCAAAACTCTCTTAAAAAGTTGAGGATTCTAATAATAGGATTCCAAATCCTCTCTCCCATTTATCCATCACTTACTCTCTTCCATTCATGCACAGCCATAAATTTTAGGAGCCCACTAAAATCTATGACTGTGCATGAGTGAAACAGAGTAGGTGCTGGATAAATGAGACAGATGATTTGGTTCCCAATAATAGGACTATTCGACACTCTATGCTAATGATAGGAAACACTTTGTACTAAGAATGCAATTGAGTATTTAAGCCAAGAATATCACTTGATTATGAATAATAATAATAATATTCAGTAAAAATTTCGTTGACAGGCGAAGTTCGAAGATGTTCAATAATACACAATCTTATTTCTAATTAATAATGATATTGTTTCTAAATAACCTACAAGAAGTTAATCATGAATTATGAATTATTGATTAAGTAAGGAACTTATTCAGTATATATAATTCATGAATTGTTATTATTATTATTATGTATATTTCAAGGGAATGATTGTTCCCTTCCTTTACATTTGAGTTATTAGGGGGTGTTTGGTTCAAGAGAATAGCAATTCTATTTCTAATATATTCCTTGGATATTATTAAACCTATGTTTGGTTATAACCAAACACAGAATACTCATGCCCCAGGAATGTCTATTCTTAATTTTTTACGAATAGGTAAAACTAACTACAACATATGTTTATCTAATCGACGATTACCTATTGTTCTTTGACATCTAAAACTCGTTCCTTCTTACAAATTTATTCTTCGACGTCTTCCACTTCCTTCAACAACCCCCCCCCCCCCCCCCCCAAAGCTTCCTCTTTTCTTCTCCAGATTCACGTTCTGCCCTGAAATTAAAATTCTTAACAAGAACAGCAACAAGTTTGAAGCTTTCCCAGTCTCAGTCATAGAAACAATCTCTACTTCTCTTTAAAACCTCTACGAGGCCTAGCTGTAGCCGCACTTACTCTTTGAGGTCCTCTTATTCAGCTGCTTTTGGAGGTAGGGACAAAGATGGGGAGAAAAATAGCCACTACAACGATGACGAGGTGATACCCACTTCGGGACTCTGTAGGTCGCTCTCAGAAATACTCGAAGAACTCAACAAGAAAGTCCCTGATTCTCTCATTCGACAAAGCGTTGAAGATGGCTTCAGTGCCAGATATGTTCCCTAGTATATGACTTACTTGCGCCTACTAGCGTATGTCTTTTTTTTTTTCCATATACGTGAATGTGGTTAAATGTCTTTGCTGAGTTTGGGGTCTTACTGCGAGGACTCTTAGAAGAATTTGGCTCTTGTTTTCATTTTTCTCTTCCTTTCCACGAAGTGAATCTGTTCAATTACATTGAAAGTTAATAACTTGGTTTTGGGAAAAATCATAACGAGTGAAAAAAGGAAAAATAGGGACTTCGATCATTGAAAGCATTTTTGGGATTCGGATGAACAGCTGCTTAACCCACAAAGCAAAAGTTAGAATCATTGAGGAACAGTAATTGTGGCATGCATGTTTTGTTTTTTTGAAGCATCAAACATAATTGTGGTGAACTTTTTAACATTACGTTATGGTATAGTTTTTGTCTGTGCTTGGTGTCAGATCCTCGTACATAAAGTATTGATCATAATTTATTTGTAAGTAGAGCAATTAGTAAGTTCTTAAACTGATATTTTAGATATCCATTTGTTGCAGGCATCTTGAAAATAGGATTATGAATTTACATGCTCCAGGTAAGTTAAGTTGGAATGTTGCATTGAGGTAAGTTATTCTTTTCCTTATCTATTCCATTCCTTGAACCAAACAGGCCGTAAAGGAAATCAGATTAAAATCTAAATAATGGCAAAAAATAAATTGTAAAAAATTAATAAATTACTGTTTTTGGGCTCCGCCTTTGATCTTTTCTTCATTTTCTTTTTTTTTTTCTGCTCCTCGGACTTCTTTCTCTGTCTATCTTCTCTCTTTCACCCTCTCGTTCTCTCTCTAGAATCTCAAATCACTTGCCCATAACCCCCATTTGATAAAGCGCAGGTTTATTTCTTCGTTTGATCTGTTCACTTTTGTTTCCATTGCCCTTGATTTTGTTGGAAAATATACGCAAGATCGAATCTAAGCACAGCGGAATGAATTTAAAATTTTTGCACAGAATCAACTTTAACAGAATTAAAATTGAAACATAAAACAAGAAATTGACAAAGTTAAACTAACCTTTTCTTGATTTCCCGATACAATATCTTGCTTCTCCGAAGTTGTTAATTCCACGAGCTGTTCAATCGTCCGGCCTCTAACGGTATCCACAGATCTTTTCGGAAAAAACTCAAATCAAATTTGAGAGGAAAAACTTGTTAGAAGTGCTAGCTCCAATTTGTTCTAATTTTTCCTTTTTATATGAAAAATCTTATTTTTCATATCCTTGGATTTTATTAAAATTACAACTAAAGTCAA
>JANIJH010000225.1:77526251-77544352 GCA_024520975.1 Erythroxylum areolatum | reverse complement strand
AACAAAGCCATAAATGCACTGACAATTGTTGAATTTTGTAGCCGTCATATTTGACGATTGCTAGCTAAGAAATATTCTCATGAAGCATCTCTTTAGTCCTAGATAAAACTTGAAACAAAGCCATATATGCACTGACAATTGTTGAATTTTGTAGCCGTCATATTTGACGATTGCTAGCTACTGAAGTTTAAAGACGACCATCTCAGGAACTCATATTTAGGCACCAAACCACTATCAATACAGTAATGTTCTGGGAGATATAACTAGGGAAATTTAAAATGGTAAGGAATCCTATTTCGATACTATGGGCCTACCCACAATAAGAATCCCATTTGGAGACAAACTCTTATGCACTTTCCATTGGATTTCCCATTTGTACACTTGTATTTGCTTTGTTTTTTCTTCTTCGTCTTGCGTGTACAATTTCCATTCTTATTAATGCTCTTGACTGATTGCAAGGGGGCACGTATAGAGGGGGACGAAAATTTGTGTTCCAAAAGTGCACGGCCATTTTTCCTGTTCGAAAAGAGCATGCCATCTCAGAATTAGTATAAAAAAACCTTAAAGTTCATATACAAATAGGAATGAAACAATTGTAACATCATCCTCATCCTGTTTGATTTTTTTTGTTAAAATTTTTCCTTTCAGATTATATTTCTTCTTGAATTTAATATTATTCAAAAGATCATTGAATTTTTTCATATTTTATTTAATTCAAAATTTAGATTATAATTTTAATTATCAAAAAGTTAATTATATTAAAATTAGTCTAATCTGAATTTAATAATAAATTTTATTAAAATAATTTAAACAAAAATTTACTAAACATTATTTTAAAATATTTTAATATTATAAAGAGATTTTTAAATAATATTGTATTATAAAACTATTTTTCTAAAATAAGTAAAACCTAAAAGTACATAGAAAGTTTTATTTTTATATTAAATTCAATATTGAATATTTTATTTTTTTTTCTTTTTTATTGTTAGTTTGAATTCTTATTAATGTTCTTTGTTTAAAAAAAAGAATTGAATTAAGCCAATAAAAGACAAATCAAGATGAAATACAATCTTATCAAGAGGTTGCGAGTTCCAGAACCAAAGTTACAACACTATGCTACCTAAAAGCCAATAATTGCTACAAACAACCATCAAGTACCACCACCACATATCAATACAATTTGGATCTAAAGAGAGCTTGTCACAAAATATGTTGATAAGTAGTCTAATAGCATTTAACAACTCCTTTGTGAATTTCTCAAAACTTCTTTCTTTGTTGATGAAAATTTGTTTGTTTCTTTCATCCTATATATTCAGCACAAGATATAATAGAGCAATATAGAAACAACATTTGATGTCTTTCTTAATATGTTGAACATTAAAGCTCCAAGTGACAATTTTTTGCCAATCATCTGGTACGGTTGGTGATAACACATTTTTGGAGTATTAGTTTCCATGCTTCTTTAGTGAAGTTGCATTTAAAGAAAAAGATGAGAGGCACTCTCCATTTGGCATTTACAGAGAGTACACTAATTTTTCTTGCTATTAAACTTGTTTAGTCTTTCAATGGTGGGTAATCTATCGTTGATGGCTCTCCATAGAGAAGTGGTAGCTCTAGGGAGATTAAACTTACACCAAACAAGTTTATACTATGGAACACAACTGAGATTCTGTTGAAAAAGCTTCCTACATGATGCATTACTGAAAATTCCACTATTAGATGGGCACCATCGATTTCTATCTTCCATATTATCATGTAACAATGACTAGTTGAGTTTATTTTGTATATTTCTATCGGACATTCTTAACATGAGCTCATTCCTGTACAATAAAGTATCCATAACATTATGATTTTTAGGAATCCTACCTTTAGTTTGTAAAACTCCTACATTTATTCAAGGGCCTCTTGCAATCTAACTATCATGTTAGAAAAAGGTTTTGTGTCCATTCCCAATTTTCTTGCTAACGTGAGTTCTGATTGTGAGACTTTCCTTTAGAATATCTGAAGTGTTTCTTATTGAAACATTAATTTCCCATATTATGTTACCTTTGATGTAATATTCAAGTACTCATTTATACCATAGAGATTTTTTTATCATAAATTAACCGCAATAATCTCTTCACAAGTATGAATATATTCAATAATATCAAGGGAATTATGTTCAACCCTTCATACCTTTTTAGATTGCACACCTCAGATCACTTGATAGCATATCTATATTCACCATCATTGGATCCAGACCATAGGAATCTTTTAAACATTTTATCAACTATTTTATTCACAGCTTTAGGAATAGCTAGATGTGTAGCACAATGTATGTTGATTGAATTCAAAATATCTATGATTAATTAAGCTCTAACAGTCAATGATAATTTATTTATATTCCATCCAAATATTTTTGCCTGTATCTTGTCTACTAATGATTTGAAGCTTCCATAACTTCATCTTGTGGCAGAAATTGGGATTCCAGGGTAAGTGAAAGATAAAGGCAGTCCCTTGAAACTAGTAATGCATCTCACCATATGCTCTTGATTAAAGGAACTCTTGGAGATGTAGAAAGAAAACTTGTAAATATTTACATAAAGTCCATTCAACCTGGTAAACATCTTATTGGCCTTTATCACCATTATTAATGAAATTATATCTACTCTTGCTAAGATTATTAGATCATTAGCAAAGATAAGGTTAGTGATACCCATTCTTCTACACTTTGATTGAAAATTGAAATGCTTAGTTCTCTCAACAATTCTCTTCAAGAGTTTGTTAAAAACTTCCATGATAAGAGAAAAGATATATAATGAGGTTGGATCAACTTTTCTAATGCCTTTGGAGTTGTTGAATGTCCATGTGGGTCTTTATTAATGATTATTCTGAATATAGGAGTAGTGAAACACAATTTCATCCACTCTATAAAGCATTCTAGGAACTCCAAAGTTTTTATAATGTGACAAAGGAATGTCCAATCTGCATTGTCATGTGCCTTCTTCAAATCCACTTTCAAGATACAATTCCTTCCACCTTTATTACTGGAATATCCTTTTATGAATTCTTTCATAAGCAAAATATTGTCTCTAGTCCCTCTACTAGGTATGTTAGCCCCCTGTGCATTGTAAACATGGTTAACTAGCACTTCTTTGAGCCTATTTTCCAAGACTTATTTAATTTTATAAATGGAGTTGTAACAAGCAATAGGCCTCAAATCCCTCAAATGTTTATGTTCTTCATCTTTAGGAATTAGAGAGATGAAATTTCTATTAATCTCCTTGAGCAGTCTCCTCTTATCAAAAAATTCAAAAACAACATCATGTACTGTATCTTTGGTGATTGGTCAGGCTTTTTTATGAAGAAAAGCATGTTGAAACCATCTGTCCCTAGTACTTTGTGAGGTTTTAGACATGTAACCACGTAATCAATACCATATCTTGTTACTGGTTTGGATAAAGTTTTTGCCTCTTATAGGGAGATGCAACCTTCAATGATATTATGTAATAAATTAACTGAAGACTAAGCATGAGTAGGAGCATTCATGTAGCTAGAAAAGTAACCATAAACTATTTACAAAACATCATTTTACCTTGGCCAAGTATTTTCTGAATCAATAATAACTGAAAACAATAGAACATTCTCTCGAATAACTTTAGGATGATAAATCATATATTGATTACTTAACTACCTTCATATAGTTCATGCTACATCCAATGACTTCCGATTGAACGATCCATGATTGAATAGGTCATAAGTATTTTCAAAACATATCAATCCCTATACAAGATAACTTTAGAAACCTTAAGTCAAAGGATCACTTATATAATCATCACAATAAGAATTTTCATAAACATACAAATAATGTTCCAAATGAATTTCTCATATTGAGCCTGTTTAGTGAACTTGTTCTCTAACAAATACCGACAAGTTTATTTAAATATATTTATACTTTAATCTATGAGATTAACAACTTCTTTCATAAGAAAAAATATAACGTATGCTAGTTTTTTTTTAAATTCTATTAATGTCCAGTCTTAATAGAACAATAACTAGGAACAATTTAGGAATAATGCATAAATGCAGTATGAATCTCATAATTATAATCTTATTAAAATTTCATTTGCAATATATAGTTATCTTATGAGCTTTATCATACACATCCAAACATGTAAGATAAAAAATGCTTTTTAAATAATTGTCACTAAACTAAGAATAAACCGATTGGCTG
This sequence comes from Erythroxylum areolatum, assembly GCA_024520975.1. NCBI lineage: Eukaryota > Viridiplantae > Streptophyta > Magnoliopsida > Malpighiales > Erythroxylaceae > Erythroxylum > Erythroxylum areolatum. Next base: position 77,540,139 of record JANIJH010000225.1, on the reverse strand, counting down.
TAATGCATAAACTAATATAATGTTATGTGAAAATTGAATGAATACTCAACTTTATGTCGGGTTTGCAATATTGTTATTATAAAATTAGCAAAATTTTGAAGCTGAAATATAAGTAATAAAATTTCTTAATTAACGATAAAGTTAATAAATCAAATAAAGATAAAGTTAGAACTATTTTTTTGTATAATTATCTTAATTTCTTTTCTTAAAAGACTTCGACAATCTATAATTTACATTAAGAAGTCAAAATATTGAAAAAAAATTAGCCCTATCGATTTTTGCAGAAGAATAGAACTATAGTTGCACTTAACATTCAGACTTGTAAGTTTAAATTTTAGTTTTGGCTGCAGTTTTGATAAAGAAATTCTTATTGGTACCAATAAATCGACTCAGTTGGCATCTTATCGAGTGTAGTGGAATGATGCTTTCAATTTTATATTCCACGTACGTATTCAGTGCCGGTGTTAACTTGCCAACATCCTTACGGTTTGTTTGGTATGAGAGAATAAGAATTCTATTCCTAACGTATTCTTCGGTAATTATTAAACCCATGTTTGGATTAAAACAAACACATAGTACACATTCTACATCAATGACTATTCTTCAATTTTACAGAATAGGTAAAACCAACTGATACCTATTTTTAGTTAATCGACATATCTGTAATCTTCTTCTCTATCTAAAAAGTTAATAATAATAATAATGATGATGATGATAATAATGATGATGATGATGATAATAATAATAATATCAATAATAACAATAATAATAATAAATTAACATTAATAATAATAACAACAACAACAACAACAATAATAATAATAATAAGGACATTTTGGTCTTTTGTTACTTATTCTAAGTTTAAATTTTCAAACCAAACATTGAAATAGAAATTCTCAATCTATTTTATTCTATGAACCAAACAAAGTAATACACATTCTTTTATATTCTTCATCTTTTCTATTCCTAAGAATAACTATTCTATTCCCTGCCTATCCTATTCCGTGAGCCAAACAGGCCGTTAGTTAGTACATAATTCTTATTAAACTTGGGCCTCACTCATCAATTTTCAAGGCCATTATAGTCTACCTGGTTTGGACTATCCTCGGGACTACCTTATCAATTATCAGCCCGGCTTATGCTGCCGCCAAATTCAGTTCAGGCTTCAAGGGACCAACCCGGCTCGACCTGACTAAACTATAAAACCGCCTAAGATAGCAAGCGTCTAAAACCCTGAAAGCTTAAAGCCTTGCCCAATCCATAGAAAGTACGTTTTTGGTTTTTGATACGACAGATCGCAACATGGGCAGTGATGTCGAAATCGAAGTTGTAAAAGAAAGATTGCAGTCGTTTACGAGTCAGCTTCAGGCTGAGTGCGGGGTTTTTGAGAGAATGGTGTACAAGAACAAGAACCAGCATAGAAGGTGCTCTTATTTTCAGTATCTGCTTAAGGTAAACACTTGCTAATTTTTGTGTTCGTGGATTGTTTATGCTATATCTTACTGAAATTTTCATTGAGTTTCATCTGGCTTCCGAGTATATTTGAAAATTCTTAATAGGGTGTAAAGCGTTATTTGTGTCAGGAAGTAGAAAAGGGAATTTTTGTCAAGCTTATGAGGTGTTTGTTTTATTCTCTTAGGTAATTGAAGCTGAGGAATTTGAGGAGACAGAAAGAATTGGAAAGTTTTGGGCTTTTTGGTATTGTATTTGTATATGCAAAGAAAAGCGAACTTTTAAGTTGGCTGAATTATTATGAGTTGAACTTAGTGATGGCTCTTTCTTGATATGATATGTGTCTATGCATCTGCATTCTGAATTTGTTAAGTTAACATGACTTACTTTGGGATGTAGGTAAGAAGGGATTTAAGGCTTTTGCAAGCAGTTAAATTGAATGATATCCTGAATTCCTGCTTTCAAGTTATCACCGGAGAGAAACCAAAACAAAAGATTCACCTTTTGGAGAGGTATATTGATTTCATTCTAGACCTATGCCTTGTTCATAAGAAATGAAAGGTTGTAGTGCACATACTATGATATTTTTCAAGACTTCCAATAAGAGGAAGATTTGTCCATTGTGTAACGTTTGCTATAAGTAAATCTTGATGATGGTTTCTTGAAATTTTAAATTATGAAAATATTACCTCACAGTTATTTTTGTACGTGGAACATTGACATATGTACAGTTTGAAGTGGAGAAAGTGTGATGGTGGAACTCCCAACTTTATGGAGCGACTCTTAGGAGCTGCACGCTTACTCTCACAAGTATACTTTTGCTTGTCTCATCTTTCCATTTCACTTCTTTTTTGTGCCACATTTATGCTACAGCTACTCCTATTATCATAAAAGCAATACTCTTTACTTTTCTTTAACTTTCATCTTTTAAATCATAACAGTGGTAAAGAGCTAAAGAAAATCTTAATCAAGTATGGCGTTTACTGAAATAGTTTACTTCTATTTCTGTTCCAGATGGTTGAACCCATGTTGAAGGCGGCTGTGTATCCATTCCTGTTTGTTGGTTAATTTTGAACTTATGGTTTGGAAGTATTAATTTGAGATAATTTCTTAAACTTTTTGTTGGTTAAATAGTTTTCTTTTCTTTTTCCTGTTTGTCACAAATCTTCTATCAGTCAGCCTTTGTATTTTCTACCATAGCCCTTGTTGCTTAGCACCTGGGCTTCTTTTCAGTTTTCTCTGTATGCTGTTAGCTTCCGATTCTAGATTTATTTTAATTCTTTGAACTTCGTATATTCTTGCAAAACCATACTTCTTCTTTCTGATATTTTTTTCCACGAATGCTAGATTTGTTTTAACTTTTGGACCTTCTTGTATTCCTGCAAAACTATGGTTATGGCCTTTTTCTTTCTGATTGTTTTTCCATGAACTTTTTTTTACCTCTTGAAGCAACTCTTTTGAATCTTTACTATTCATCTTCTTTACTATATGGATGAATTCTCATTGATATTTGAACCATGCTTGAGAGGCATCTTGGTCCACATGATTTCTTCATATTTTTTCTTGACTATCCAGCAGTGATGTATCTGTTTTAGTGGCACGTTCTTTCTTTATGGGGTTTTCATTGACAATTTTGGCGCTACTTGCACGCCTACGAATTTTGGTTCAACAAGTAAGTTCATATTTCACAAACTAAAGAAGTTCTATTAAAATTGAAGTTATGTTTAGTTTGGAGCACAACAAAAAAGATGGATCTTTGATTAGAGATATAGAGGTTTTGATTAGAGATATAAAAGTAGATGCTTGAAATGCTTGTGTGGATAAGGAAGTTATGTAGATTTGTTCATTTTATATCAAATCCACCTGATTGGACTACTAGATAGGTTTCTGGTGCCATGGTCCTTACTCTTCAGGACAGTAGATGTTAGTTTTATAACCTTGATCATACAGGAGCTAATGCTAGTTGTTCTATGTGCATGAAATTTATCTTCATCTTGTTTCTATAGATATTACTGGATGTTGTGTCTGTATTCAACGTGGTTTCTTCCATATCCCAAAAGAAGCAATCTGTGAAGATAATTCAGGGAGGAGTCGAGGTCTGTTACCCCTTTGCGTTGTGCAATTTTTGTTATCTCTGTGCAGTTTTACATATACATTTGTTTTCTGATTCTCTTTGCGCTTCAATTGAAATATAGGTATTTAGAGAATATTATCCAGTAAAGAGGGATTTTGTCACTCTAGAATGCATATGGCAGACAGATAAGTTTGTTTTACTGGAGGCAACGCCGAAGAACAATTTAATAAGTCAAGATGAGGGTAATAAAGATGCCTCTGTTGGAACCTCAGCTCCCCGATATGAAAGCATCGAGTCTTTTCTTGGAGGTAAGAATGTTTCTAGTGATGACTTATTCTGGTTTACGTTCTTTAATTTTCAGCATCATTCTAGTTTCCTTTTCCCTTCTATCTTCTTGTGTTCTGGAAAACTTAGCTAACCATTTGCTAGCCAGCAGCCTGTCTCTATGGCTTCTGTATTTTTTCTTATCTGTTGTTCTTTGGAGAGGTTATCTTAGCATCTAGCTTAAAGTGCATCTTTGCACAGAGTGTGTACTAATCACTCTTTCTAGTTCATCGTACCTTCCTTGTAGTTTCCAAAACATAATTGCTTCTGGAGTAATGAGGTTGACATTGCTATATCAATTACCATGACTTAACAATTATTGCTATTGGATTCGTTTTTGAAGGCTACAACAAATTTGTTGCTTAATAGTTCAACTTGTCTATAGGTGTTTTAGGTACTTGTCTAGTTATGAATTGTCATCTGAACCTAAACTGTTATATTGATGAATTGAAATCATCCCATGTTAACTGCTCAATGCTATAGAAAACTCCTCGACCTGTGATTTCAGAATTAAATTGATCGTCTCTGGCTCTGACTTTTGTACTTAATAGTGATTTCAGTTTGTTCTGCTTGTAAATGTTTTTTTTTTGGTTCTTACCCTTTCTCCGTCTAGTAGTGCTAAGATCTGTCTCTTATAGATGATTCTGACACTGAGAAGATAAATGAGGATTCCCCTGCCAAAGAAGGTTTTGCTTATACGGAGGACGACAAGAAGGGATTGTTTGCAGGGCGTTATATTGAGACTGATCATGGAAAGCAAGTTGAACAAGGTATTGAAGTGCAGGATAATCTGGAGGTAGCAGGAACTCCAGTCAAACAACTTCCGCCTGAAGTTGAGCCTGAAGGAGCCTTAACTTCATCTCCAAGTCCACAACCTTTGACATCAAAGTCTACTGCAAGGGCAGTGGCTTTTGTCTCAGTTAAAAGACCCGCCCCCTTAGCAGAAACTTCTGTATCAATTAAAAGACAGGCGATATTGACCGCAAATGGTAAAGATGTCCAAGACGATGAAAGTAAAATGGACACCAGCAGTAAGGATTCATTTTTCGACCTGCTTACTGCTGGAACCCAGAAACGCAGTCTCTTCTGATGTCTGTCGTGATAACTTCTTATGCTTCACTTGGATGTGCTTGTCTTGTAATTATGAAGAATTCCCATTTTCTTGTATGGGAAGGACTCAGATATTCATTAGGAAATGTAATATAGCGAATATTGCTCATATTATATTTAAAGCTTAAGAATTCAGACGTAGTTGATAGATTTATCGGCCCATGGTAGAAATTGAAGAACCAAGTATGCAAGTGATTATACCCTAACAATATGTTCTTATAATACTTGTTAATTTAGCTGTAAGCTTACCACTTAAGCATTTATTTGAAGCTGCTCCAAAGGATAAATTGTTATAAAAATAAAAATAAAAAAGTATTTTCCAAAACGAAGCTGCATGTCGTTCGTAATTGGCATGGGGCTAATGATCCATCAACGTTGTACGGCCTTAAATCAGAAAACGTCGTCGCATTACTGCGTCGGTCGGTGGTAGTTGGTTGTTACCACTCGAGCAACAGGGCAGAACAGATTGCATTACCTTACACGAGTGAGGACGAGAGTGCCGAGTGCGTTCAGTTGTGGCTGTGCGATTCAATTATTTATACACATAAAAAGAAAAGCAAATACAAGGACAGAGACACAGAAATGGTTCATGTCACAACTCTAGGCTGCCATCAACAAGCATGGCCACTTCTCCTTCGCAGTTCCTCTCCTCCTATGCCCAGGTACCCACAAAAACCTACACACCACCCATTTGCTTATCTTAACATGTACATCTGATCTTTCCCTTTTTTGGTTCCTTAGAACCCATGTGACAGATGATTGATGAACCGGGCTGCCTTTTTTTTTTTTATCTAAATAATTTTATTTCATTATACCTCTTGCAACTCCATCAATGAAGGAACTTAATCATTGGTTAAAGGTGGTGACTTTGCGAGGATGAAGTACTTCATTTTACTTTTTACCTTCGCACCTCCAGTTATGGGATGTTGAAATGACATCTTGTTTTCATGGTTTGATTGTAATATAGATCGATTTCTTTAGATGATCCGGGCGTATTTTTCTTTTCTGAACAAGTAAAAGGAGAATTAACTTCAATTGAAAAGTGTAATGAAGATCAGTGATTGGTTCCACTACTTTGTAGTATAGATGTTTGTCAAAGATTTTCTCTTCCAGATACGAGTTTCGCTGGGGCGAATTCAGGAGCATTATTTGCAACAGTTAGAAATTGGCTTATTGCATAGTTATCAATTGCTGCAATGCCCAACTCAGATTCTTTGCAGCCTTGAAACAAAAGAGGCACTGCAATCTCTCTTCACACAAATATTATTCAGACTTGTGGAAGCGTGAAAATTGACGTACATAGGGTGTACTGAATTTTTTTAATTTTCTTCTGTAGAGTAGTGCCGGCAAAAATGATCATAAAATGCTCACTAGATAACCCCATCTCAACTAAAGGAGTTGTTAGGCTTGTGCTATCGGGCTTTGTTGCGTCAATAATGTGTGTCTCTCAAACAACTCAGGTGAGTTCATATTTCTTGCACTCTATAGTATCTCTATCCTGCATCTTCATCTTAGTTTGTAAACTCATACCATCCTGAAATATCTAATTTGCTAGTGGCTTACTGGTTACTTTCTAATTTCGGATTATAAACTAGTAACAGTTTGGTATCACTTTATTTCCTTAATTTCTTATCAATCGAACATTAATTGGAATCTTTTTTAGTTCATCATTGATGTTGCTTAATCATTTGTTTGACTATGTCAGAGGTATAGTGCCGCCTTCTTGCATGGCCATGTTAGCATGTTTTGAAGTAGACATTCGCCAAATTATTCAATCAAAAATTTCGACAACTAACAAGTAATCACAGACAGAACTAATTTCCGATTGGAGCTCCTGAACTTAGGAGAGGCAAGATTGAAGGCTTGATAATTGATATTTAACAACATCATGAGCTTGTGATTTTCAAGTAAATTTCTGACATCTATGCTTACCTTTTCGTAGGTAGCTGCAGCAGATGTATCTAATTTCCACAATATATGTCAACTTGCAAATGCTGCAGATAATATAATAACTCTTCCACTTGATGAAAATTCTGGTGGACCAAGTGGAAAGTTAATGATGATGAGAGGTATGACAGCTAAGGATTTTGACCCTGTCAGATATTCAGGAAGGTGGTTTGAGGTAGCTTCTCTGAAACGAGGATTTGCTGGACAAGGCCAAGAAGACTGCCATTGCACCCAGGTAAACTGTAAGACTTGTGTTTGCTGTTAACTTGCCGTGAAGATTTTCATCCTTGTATGAACCACTTTACTTGCATTTGTGCTGCTGTGTGTGTTGAAGATGTTGATCGGTGTTTAGAGGTGCAAAAAATGCAGTTATATCATGGCTTTTACCTTAGCAGTTCTTTACTGTTTTCCCTTTTATTACTTTTCCTTGTACCTTTTCAGGGTTCCTATCTTTGCCTAAACCATGCTTTACCCAGTCAAAAACTTCTTGCCCTCAATATCTTAAGCTGGCTCATGTTGACTAGTAACCTACAGGGTGTATATACATTTGACATGGATGCACCAGCCATTCAGGTAGATACCTTTTGTGTTCATGGAGGACCCGATGGATATATTACTGGCATAAGGGGAAAAGTTCAATGCCTGTCAGAAGAAGATTTGGAGATGAATGAAACCAATCTGGAAAAGAAAGAGGTGATTAAGGGGAAATGTTACCTCCGTTTTCCAACATTGCCTTTTATCCCCAAGGAGCCCTATGATGTCATTGCTACCGATTATGACAACTTCTCACTTGTTTCAGGAGCAAAAGATAAAAGTTTTATTCAGGTATGAGAGATGGGAAGCGAATCTTACTAAAAACTATGCAGATTTATGCGGTATATTGATTTCAAGTTACTAACTACATGTTTTTGCAACTCACAGAAAGAGAGGATCATGCCACTAGTTGATGTGAATTGATCTTTTCAAGATGCAACTACTTGTGAAGATAGTGATACCTTCTTTTGATTTAACTTCTTTCACGTTAAACAATTTTGGAAATTGAGAATGTACCTTGTGTAATTTATATTCCCTATGGTTTATTTACTTGGTTAACTATTGTAGCAATTATGGACAATTTTCTCAAACATGACTTTGTCAAACACTGTCAAGTTTGTGTGTTGATTGAGATCACTAACTTTTAACATTTTTTATTCTTCTGATTCTTGGTTAGAATTTATGCCTGGAAATGAAGTAATCCTTAAGGAATCTCATCTTAATGTTTCCATCTTGCAGATATACTCAAGGAAACCAAATCCTGGGCCCGAGTTTATCGAGAAGTACAAAGCTTATTTGGCGGATTTTGGTTATGATCCAAGCAAAATCAAGGACACTCCCCAAGACTGTGAAGAAATGTCTAACAGTAAGCTGGCAGCAATGATGTCGATGTCTGGCATGCAGAAAGCACTTACAAACCAATTTCCTGATCTAGAATTGAAAGCCCCTATTGCATTTAACCCCTTCACAAGTGTATTTGACACATTGAAGAAGCTTTTGGAGCTTTATTTCAAATGAAATGATACCTTACTGTATCGTATTCGCATTTCTATTTCATACAGAGCAATTAGTGCTTCCAATGTTGGCCATTTGTCTATGATTTGTGATGCATCCTATATCAGTTTTGAAGCGTAAATTAGAATAAACAGGTGTAAAAAGACTTCAAATTGAAAATTTTTTAAATTGATAAGATATTTACTCACTGATTCCCTCTCCCTTCAAAATAGTTCAGAACTAAGAGAAAAACAATAAAGCAAAAAAAAAACTATCTTGAACAGTTATTTCGCTTGCATGAAAGCTAAACCAGAATTCTGGCAATTTGATTAAGAAGAACATGTTCATCTATCTTAATCATGACTTCTGAACTGAAAACCCAAGGATGAAGTCCTTGATCTCTTCACTTGCTCTATCCAGCGCAGTTCTTCCATCGGCATCCTTGACATTGTAAGTTGCTCCTGCCCTTAAAAGCTCTTCAATTTTTGGCTTGTCCCCTTCTGACGCAGCCAGCATCAATAAGATGTCCACTGGATGAATGTTTTGGCTTAGAAGAGCCTCCATCTTATCATACGTACCTTCAACAGCAAGCATTCCCATGTAGTTGAAGTACTACATGATACAGAAGCTTTTCAGTTAATGAGGTTGTCCATACACATTGACCATACCAAGATTCCAAAAAAAACATCATCAACCATTTCCTAATTACACTAGCAATTGAACCAGATAAAAAGAAAAAAATCCAGGACAAGGGTAGAGGATGGTCAATCCAAGTATTTCATAGTTGTACTCAAGTCGGTAAGCCCAATTCAGAGTACTCATTGTATCAAGAGCGTAGAATAATCAAGAAAAAAAAAACAGATTTTTGCAAACGCAACAATCCAATTCAGAACAAGTTTTAGAAAATTGACGTGATTGCAAGAGATATCTCACTGGAAAAATTTAGAAGCAAAAGCTATACCGCCGATCTGTGGAAGTTCCCTATTAATTAAAAGCCAACAATGGTATTTCAAAGTGTTCTAAACAGAGAATGAACATATCTTGCAAATAAGCCTTCTCAAACTATTTGGATTTGTGTTTTTATGATGAGATAGAAGACACAATGAACAAACACGAAAACATATCGATGCTATATCCTATAGCAATTAGGCTAGGCTAGTAGCCCTGCTTGACTCCTAAAAGATACAAGAAAGCACCAAATCTTTCACCTGAAAGCTCTACGATATATGAAACCATCAGGGAAGCATAGGAGAGGATGAGACTAAGAACAAAGTTCAGGAGTGCACAAGTTCTTTGAATCTCAGTGAGACAGGTCTTTAGAGGCATTTCATAGAAAGTACTATTCTTCCTTGAGTTACATGACCTGGCTATCCTCGAGATTCATATATGCACCTTTCATAACAACCATTGGGTGCGTTGATGCCAGAAAGTCAGGCATTGGAGCAACTTAGTATTGGAAATGGCTTCTCAACAATGCAGCTAAGAGTCAATGATATGCAATTTGAGCATCAATGTGGAGCTACCTTGGCCCCCAAAATTACACTGCCTATACATACAGGTGCCACTCATAACTTGGCAAAATCAACGCATTAGATAAAAAAAAAGAATTAATTGAAAAATAGACCTAGTAAAACCTCATTAACCTTCTAAGCTCTGAGATCACAGTTGGCAACTACTATTTTGCACCTAAATGCAATTAAATGTGTTTAACTTAATCATTCAATTGACAACTGCAAGATTTCCATCCCAAGTACAGTTTCATTCACACACAGCCAAGAGCATTCAAACCCACGAGTCTTGCAAATGCAATCAAACCAACATGCAAGCACAACTCCAGAAGTTCAAAGACTGAAACATGCGAAAAAGCATACGGGAACCATAAAAGATTAGAAATGAGTCAGGCAATTCCCTTGAGAGGGGGAGGGAGGGAAAGGGAGAGAGAGAGAGAGAGAACCTGCTCAACATCATCTCTATCAAAGTCATCACGGGACTGACTGCCATAAATGCCAGCACCTTCAGCATCAACACCATTTTTACCAAACCTGAACCAGCACTTCACTTTTGAACCATTTGACGGTCCAATATTGAAGGGTCTTGCATAACCAGCCTTACTTTTGAGACCCAGAAACTGAGAAGTGAAATTGGGTGGACAAGATTGAGACTTTACAGCTTTGTTGGCGAAAAAATAGCAGCTTGTACATGGGATTGTGGCCATAACTTCTGCTCTCCCTAAGCCACTCAGCCAGTTGATGGATATTATCAGCTGTTCAGTTCTTAACTCTATCCATTCACAAAGTGCAAATGAAATCAGCAATGGGCCAAATGGCTAGAGTTTGCTCATGTGTCAGATCACTTAGCTTCAAGGTAGATCAAGCGGTTCACAATTATTTGCGAGTGTACAAACTACAAAACCGCTGATGAATTTTTAAAAAAAATTATCTATTCAATTTATCGATTACATGCACAGTTATTTTAATGTATTTTTAAGATAAAAATAAATATTTCATGTATAACGTGATAATATATACATTAAATTAAGACCTTTAAAAGCGTAATTATACTTTTCATGTGTGTTGAATTACGAAATATGATCGTATGCATAAGCCTTCAATACAAACTTTGGAAATTTAAAATTAGGGACATATTCCAATTTCTTATTTTGTTGTTAGTGTTAATGTGAATATATTTTTATTAATATTAAACAAATTTGAGATAATTAATTTTTTCTTTTATACAATATTTATTATATTTATTAAAGTAAATAATTAAATAAGTAAAACATTTGTATAATTTTATTTAATAAACTATTTTTATTTGATTTAGGAAACATTTGATATTTAAAAATTATTTCATAAGAAATTATTTTAGAATTTAGTATTAGATTAATTATAAAAATTTCAAACTTTACCCATTTTTGCAACAACATCCAATTTTTAAAATGTAGTGTTAAAATGTTATAACTTTTAATTTTTAACAAAAATAGTCTGATGTTAAATTCTACATTAACGTGGATGATATGGTGATCGATGTTAAATTAGTACTTTTACTACAAATTATATTTATGCTACATATGAATTTTATTATTTAATAAATTAAAAATAATTATTTTAAAATTTTTGATATTTTAATTTATTAAATAAATATTCATACGTAATGTAAATACAAAATTTAACATCCAAATGATAAAAATATTAATTTAACGTGGCTCTCTATGCCATTTACATTAATATAGAACTTATCATCAAACTATGTTTGCTAATTAAAAATTAGAATATTTTAGTGCCATTATTTAAAGTTTATTACAAAATTTTGTAAAGTTTGAGATGTTTTTACAATTAACCCTTTAGTGTTTTATGTATTTTAAAGATATTTTTAATTTAAAAATATATTTATTAAACAAGTATCAAATTTAAAATATTTTATTTTGAAATAAAATCTAAATTTTAAATTATAAAATTAAATTCAAACAATTCTTATAAGTAATTATAAATGAATAAATGAATAATATATTTAATTAATAATAAATCAAATTATTATATTTTTATTAAATTTGAAAATGAAAAAAAACGAAAGCCATAATAGAACGAAATAAATAGGAATGTCAAAAATGACTCGACCCAATTTTGGCCCGACCATTACTTCCAAAACGATATCATTTTAGAAAATTTTCTTTTAAAAAATAACAGGCTAGGTCGAGCCATACATATCTACCAAACTGTTACAAATGAACACGAAAAAGGTATAAAAGCATAACTATCATTTGACCGGTTAAATGGAATTAAATTACATAATTATGTAGTCATCTTCTTCGAGGTATTTGAACTCTATGAATATCTTTTTAAAAGTAAATGTTGTTGAAAATTGAAATGTTAGGATATATATTATTATCTTTTATTTAATTTTGACATTATTTATTAATTGGACATATAAGATATTAGTTGAATAATGACTTGAATTCAAGAGCTATTGGTGATAATCTTGATGTGGTAACAGAGTCCTGTCCTTAGTCATTGTGGATCTTGACAAGAAGTGTTGGGAATTATGTGTGTGATAATCAAGGTTTACAGGTGAAAATTTTAGAGGTGTGGCCAAGGGTTTTTGTGTTGTGTTTTGAGTCTTGCAGTGGGGTTTTGGTTGATGTGGAACTCTTTTCTTGAGTGTGTTTCTTATGTGGGTTGAACATGTTGAATATTGTCTCAAAGAAAGTCATAAATGGAAGCTTGCAAGTCAGAAATCTTACCTTTTTAAAGTCAGAAATTGAATCTCACTTTCGATGATTATTAACTCAACAATGGTGGCTTTATTGGAGGTTGGTGCACCTAATGTTGACATTCATCCATGAAGTTCTCTATAAAAGAGAAGCAAATGAAGGAGGAGAAGAGAGAGCACAAAGAGAGCAAATTTTCTGATGTGAGAAGAGAGAAGAAATTGTTAGAGTGAAAGAGTCATTTTCGAAAGAAGAAGAAGATAGAATAGTGAAAGGGAGAGAGAAAAAAAACTATTTATATATTTGTTTTTTGTTTCTCTTTTCTAGTAGTAGTGTATGAGCTTGGGTTATTTGGGTCTTTTGAAAAATTGAGTGATAAACACTATTGTATGCTCTCATTGATTATAGTGAAATACTCAGTCGTCTCCAAATTGGACGTAGGCATTGCCAAACCAGTATAAAAATCTTGGTGTTCTTATTGTTGTTTTATTTTCACTCCGAATTTATTAACGTTTCCGCACAACAAGTGGTATCGGAGCTCCAGTTTTTCGACTGGGGTATTGTAGGAGTGAAAATATATTAGAGCAACAGTATCGATGAACAGTATCGGTAAACAGTGTCGTGCTACGGTGTCGGTAATCAGTGTCTTGCTACAGTATCGGTGCTACAATCCCCGTGAACAATGCTAGTGCTACAGTACTGTGAACAGTATCAGTACGTTTTGTGAACAGTAATGAGTAGATGGCTGGAGATAAAGATGAGCCTGTTAAGAGGGAGTCATTATCGTCATTGTCGACACCTACATCCAATAGACATCTAATTGCTACTACAAGGTTAGAGGTTGATAAATTTAATGGCTCTAATAATTTTAGTATGTGGCAGTGTGAAGTTATGGATGTATTGTATCAACAAGAGTTAGATATGGTTCTGAACAATAAACCCGAAGATATGGATGAGAAGCAGTGGACGCGAATTAATCTCCATGCTTTTGCCTCTATTCGATCATTCCTTGATAAGGAGCTAAAATATCCTTATATGAAGGAAACGTCAGCTAAAGAGTTATGGACAAAATTGAAGGAAAAGTATATGACCAAGAGAGCAGAAAATCGGCTCTTCTTGAAGAAGCGACTCTTCCTATTTCAGTATCGTCCAGGTATTTTTATACATGAGCACCTAAATGATTATAATAAAATACTTGCTGATTTAGCAAACCTTGATGTGAAAATTCCTGACGAGGATAAGGCACT
>JANIJH010000225.1:77391230-77403880 GCA_024520975.1 Erythroxylum areolatum | reverse complement strand
GTGTGTCTTACATCAAGTTAACCCTTCTATTTATAGTACAAAATTTCTAATAAAATACTATCATGATAATGGAAGTGATACACTAACTATTAAGTGGTGCATTTGGTGCACTAAACACAATTAGTAGCACACCATATTATTTACATCTTTTATAACAATATTCAAATTATTTGGCGATTTTATGTTATCACCCACTAATTAATTATTGCAGTCTTGCTTTATAAAGATATTCTCCGCTAACCTAACATTAACAAGGTCAATAAAAACTTCTTAAAATATAAGGCATAGAGAAATTCGATAATATATTGTCTTATTTTTATTTAGTAGAGAGATTTTTTTAAAATGTTCCACGTGAAACTATAAATTACTAAATCGTTTGCTCGTTAAAAGAAAATAATGTTATTAAGATATATAAAATATACTTCATCTTATAAAAAGTAAGTATAACAATTAAGAAAAAAGATATAAAAAAGTAAAAAAAAGTAAACATGAAAATTTAAGATTTAATTAATGGTCTATATAAAAACGTTAGAATTAGAAGGACGGTTGCATATGAATAAAAAATTTTAAAAAGGAAAATTAACAACGAATTTATTTGAATAAGTTAACAAAGTAATAAATCTCAGGTAAATTTAAAAAAAAAACACTATGAACGTGTAAAAGATCATTCAAATTTATCTTATTAACACTCAATTTGAACTATTATTGTGATGAATAATAATATCAGATAACATAAGAACATGTTAAATTTTTAATTTAAGAGAAAAGTAAAAAATATAAAAAATAACAGAAAAATAAAAAGAAAGAAAACTAAAAGATGTTAATAAAATTGTTTCTTTTTTCTATTTTAAGAACACTATTAAGATTAAAAAAAGAATTCCAGAGTATAAGAAAAAGTAAAACAAAACATTAATATCTAAATAACACATGAAAGGAAAATAAATTATGTTTACCTTTTGTTTGATTTATAAATTAATAGATAAAATTATTTATTTTAATGAATAATTATGTTAAATTTATGTCAAATAAATTCATAACATATAGTATTAGTAAAGGATAGTATGGAAAGAAATGAAAAATAATTTATAGTAGTTTGACTAAATAACTTTTAGTTTATATTTGTTTCAGAAACTTATTTGAGAATTCAATATTTTCTTAAATTGTAAACAGAAACATATCTTCTTTCTTATTAGTGAAGAAGATTCTTATAAATGTTTGACTATCACTCGTTAAAAGAAACCCTTTAAAAAATTTACAAAAAGTCGATAAGAATCCTTACAAAATTTATTTCAAGTAATTTGTCTAATTATAACAATTGCATAACTATACAAATAAAAAAATCTCTCTTGCACAAAACAAAGGCTCAATATATATTATTTCATAAGAAGTACTTTTGATATATTATAAAGCTAAAAAAGCCTTAAGAATATATATCAAAAGTACTTCTCATAACTAATTTGGTGTCAATTTATAGCTGAAACTAACTCAATTGGTCATTACATAAATAAAGTAGTTGTGTAATGACTAATTTATAGTTATATTTAGCTACCCAAATACCTACTTCATGTTATCTTATGATTGTTTGATAGGAGCTTTGTGGAAACTTATCCTTTAACTTAATAGACAACACAAATTTTATATCTTTTTCCTCCTTTGTCTTGCTTGTTGGAAAAATAACGCAAAATCAAATTTTAACGCAGCGGAAATAATATAATTTTTTTCCACATAATTAACTTTAACATAATTAATTTAGAAACATAAAACAAGAAACTGACATCGCTATATTAACCTGTTCCGATTTCTTGTTACAATTTCCTGTTTCTTCGAATTTATCAATTCCACGAGCTGTTCAATCATCTGGCCTTTAATGATATCTACATATTTATTCAGAGAAAACTCAAATCTAATTTGAGAGAAAAATGTAAGAAGTGCTAGCTTTCAAATTTCAAAATTTTCCTTTTATATGAAAAATCTTATTTTTCATGTCCTTGGATTTTATTAAAATTACAACTAAAGTCAAACTTTAATTATAATTATGAATTAATCCTTATAAGATCAAATATCACATATTGGCCCTTAAAGTTTCTAAAACTTCTTAATTAAGTCCAACTTAATTTAAATTTCACTTTCTCCTTTATAGACCTTTTTATGTGTGACCCATTAGGTTCCTAATATGTTGGCCATAATTATAAATTATAATTCTAATTCATAATTAGAATCAGATAAATTAAAACTCATTTTAATTTATCTTTAATTCCCTAATTAAATAATTTATAATCATAGATCATGATTGACATATAACAACATGTCATGACCATTTAAATATTAGGAATGTCAAAGTGGTTCGACTTAACATGTATATGCATGGCTATAATGTATAAATTAATCCTTTCGTTATCTAATGTTCCAATTGGAATTAGAGTATGGAATTCATGTTTAATCTAAATAATTCAATCATGCTCGTTTTTGCTAATTAGTAAATGATTTATGATTGATATTTGAAAAGAACTTTTCTAAATTTTAATTTATTCTGGCCAGAGATTCCCAAAATCATTACTAATCAAGAACAACAGAATATTCTCCCTAATTACTTTAGGATAATGAATTCTTTATTAATTTACTCAACTATCTCTACATAGTTCATACTATATCCAATAACTGCCGAAGTGAACTAGTCTAAGAATAGAACATAAGTATAATCAAAATATAGTAATTCCTAAATGAGATAATTTTGGTAATTTCAAGTTTAAGGATTAATTATACTACCATCATAATGAGATAATCCACAGACACAAATGTAATGTTTCATTCAGGATTCTCATAATTGGGTCAGTTAAGTGAACTTGTTCTCTAATAAACACCCACATGTTTGTTTAAGTATCTCCACATTTTAATCTTAAGATCAATTACTTTCTTCATAAGAAAGAAACAAATATGTGCTAATCTAACCATTTCATCAATACCCCATCTTGATGAAACTATGACTAGGAATATTTAGGAATAATACAAAATGCAATTTGAATCTCATAATTATAATCACATTATAATTTCTAATTGCATAATAATTATTTCAGGGATTTTATCTTTATGATTAATAATTAAATAATTAAAAATAAACAAAGATAAAGAATGCCTTTTATTGAATAAAACAAATTTTATACAAATAAATATATAACCAAAATTGGTTGCAAGGGTATAAACCAACATTGCTATCCGATCCATTTTATCCTACATACAAATGATCATATAACGTGAAATTTATTGAAGTGACTAGGATACGATTATGAGAAGATTTATAATAATTTCCTTAAATCTTTATATAATTGATTCTTTTTTTTTAATTTTTCACTTATAATTCCTTACAGCTCTATTATGTTGCTTATTTACTTTACTCTCGTTTGATTACTTAATTTGCTCTTTTAGGCAACAGAGCCAAATTAGACCTAAATGTTTTTATGAAAATTCAATTCAAACCTTAACATTTTAACTCGTTCAAAAGGGATCTTAAGATTTCCTAAAAATTAAAAAATATCTCCAACTTAACATTTTCATTAATCCTCCATTACAAAAGATATAGTTGATATATTTTATTAATTTAAAAAATGTAGGTCTTATTTTCCCTAAACATTGTCATCTGACATTGATTTTAAGTAGGCCTTCATTCGTTAGACAACAACATTTGGCTTAAACCTAAATGCTGTCATCTGATGATGAAGTCAAACAAAAAACAACGTTAGACAATAATGTTGTTGTCATTTGACGATGACTTAATATTGAAGTAGATCAATAATATTTGGGAAAACCTAAATGTTTCTTTTTATGTTTGTGTTTGGTTAAAACCAGATGCCGCCCTCATCCTCCCTCATTTTGCATCTTCTTCTTAATTTTTGGCTCAAATCCTTAATCCCAACATCTTCTTCTGGGTTTTTTCCTCTTTATTCATCCATTATCTCTTCTATAACAAAGGTATCCTCCATGCCATTAAATTGTTTAATTTGGTTTTCTTTATATGTTTATGCTTTCTAGTTTATGGATGATTAAATCCTCCTCAAGCATCATTGTTAACAATCCTTTATGTTTGGTATGGACAAAGATGTTATAAGTTGCTAAGGAGGTGGCAACTTGTTTTGAGTTATTAGTGTAAATTGGAAGGAATTGATTATAGTTTTGAGTTATTTTCTGTTATGAATTCGATGGAACTTGATTATAGTTTGAAGGATTTATAAATTGGACGAATCAAATATAGCAGATGCAGTAACTTTAAAACTTTGAACCTATGTTTATACTAGATGTGAGGCTATTAGAAAATTGTGGATTAAATGTTAGTTGTAGCTGAATGTGCTCTCAAATTACCGTCGGGAAATAAAACTGTTGTGTTGTTTATAATCTTAGAAATTTAAGGATATATCAACTAAATGAAATAATTTATAGTTGAATATGACACTAACTAAAATAATTTATAACTAAATATGATCTCCTATTGCCATTATTGAAAGTTATCATCGAAGTTATTTGTTAAGTGAAATTAGTTTTACTAGAATCACAGTTGGATCATCTTCTTTTAGGAAGATAATTAATTCTCTATTGATTCACATAATCGATATTGATTAAGAATAGTCAAAATTTTTGTCAAATATGTGAGATGAATGAAATTATAAGTAATAAAATAGAAAAACCTAATTTTAATGTCTAAATCACAGCAAACTTTAGAAAATAATAAGAACCAACATTAAGTTTCCCTCAACATTTCTTATCATCATTTCAAGTTGTCCTATGTTAAAAAAAATGATGGCCCTTTGTGCATATATGTATATTTAACAAAATGAATGGCCTTTAAGAATTTTTTTAAAGCACCATTTTCTTTATTATCTTTAAAATAATCAAGTTATTCATTAATTATAATGATTATGAAACTTTTGTTATAATTTTATAGATTGAATCCTCAACATTTAATAGCTCTAATTATAATAATATTAACAAAGTGGTTTACTTTTGTGGTCTGGATGTTTCTTTAAGGACATCATGGAGTGATAATAATCCTGGCAGACCATTTTTTGGATGTCTCAATTACCATATTGGTAATTGTGGATTTTTCTAATGATATGATTAGCAATTTCGCAAGCAAGCTATCAATGTGAATCAAAAATTAAAGAAAATATATATCTGCACTAAATAAGGAGGATGAAAGAAGAAGTACATATGACCTAAACGAAGATGATGAGCAATTGAAAATTATGAAGCAAGACATTAAGATGTTGACTAGTTTTCATTATTCATCTTTTATATGGTTGTAAAATTTTAGTATGACTAGTACGAATGTACTTATGCTTTTTATTATTGAATGGAGATAGACAATTATGTGCTAGATTGTATTCAAGTATAGTCGAATTCAATAATGTTTTGATACAAAAAAAATTGAATGTAATAAGCTAAAACACTTAATTGGTTGAAAACACACATTAGTTAGATAGTTGATATATTACTTGATCTAAAATAATATTAAATCTCCTTGCATAAAATATCTATCATATATAAATACTTATCAAGCATTTATAATATATATAACCAACCTCTAAGAAAATCAACAATGTTGATTCAATTTGAGTAGCAAATGTATGATATAGTTACAAAATACATTAAATCAATGTCATATATTGAAATGTATTGATACATCAACTCAATTATCTGGTTTGACAACTTGTTGACTACCAGTCCCAATTGTCTTTTTTCTCGTACTTGTAGTAGCTTGTAATTTTCTTGACGTGATGTTAGACTTATCATTAAACCCAAGAGCATTTGGTTCAAATGACAGTTTGAAAGATCTTGGATCAATTTGTCCATATTTCTTTTGAGTAGTATTTGTAAAACAAACAACTTATAAACCAACCTATTAATGAATATGCATATAAGTTTAAAATTGATCATCCTGCTAATGAACACCCATATAAGTTTAAAATGAGTACAACTTACATTGATTCATTATTGACTAGGATTGCATTCATTAGTAGTTGACGATTTGAGTTTGTTAAATATAAAGTGTGTAAAATGATTAACATTGTAATTTGTAAGATATAAGAATCATTAGATTACCACGGTATAGTTACCGATGATAATACTCTAACACAAGGCCTTTTAATTGAAGTTGTTTCAACTTACAAAATAATATGCATAACATTAATATTCATAATTAGCTTAAATTTAAAAACATAAAAAGGTATTAATCACTTACATGTTGTTCATTAGGTCTTGTTACATTACATGTCCTACTATTGTATCTACAAGCATCCTACTTCTTACTTTTCTGTGGCAATACCTTACCTAAACTTGGTACATTATTTGTTCATTGTTATATCTCCTCCTTGACTTCTTTGGCCTTTCTAGCATCAACCTTTTGGCTAGTCATTGTACTTCCTTATAATCATTTAATGGACAAAATATCACACCCTAATAAGCTATAACACTTGATCTTACACTATTAAATAGGTACTATTTCATAGCAGTCATTCACAAATGCCTCTGATTTTTATTTGGAGTGATTGATAACATTGATAGCATGTTTGCATGGGTAACTAAACAAGTCTAACATTCTGTAGCTATAACAATTATCTCTTCCTAGTCTTATAATATGCTTTCCATCCCTTTTACTAACCTCATATGTTTCATAACTGTTCCACGTAATTATCCATTGCATTGACTCCTTATTTCTTTTCTAGCTTATTCACAGCTGTAGGTGCAATATCTAATTTCTAAACATATGCATATACCCTCCTTTTAGCATGTCTCCTTATCATCATTGTTCTTATGATTTCTAGTATACTGATTGCTGGTCTGTCTTTTGCTAGTATGATCCATCCTTAAAAGCCTTGCTTAAGTTATTGTCAATAATTAAACTTTTTGACTCAAATGATTGTCATAACCTAGCCTTATTCTCTTTTGGATATTCAAGCAAAGCAGAAACATATCCAAGTCTAATTTTTTTCCAATTTCTACAATTGCTTATTGAAGTCCATGACTTATATAGGCCATATGCATGCCTAAAATTATCTCCTCAAGTATTTACCACCCCATTATCTATATCAATTATGGTAAATATGTTTGGGGCACATTTTGTGACATTCATTTAGAAGCGTCTCCTCAGTTGCACTTATTAATTCTTAGATACACAAGTTACAAAAATAACTGTCAAATAATGAGATAGAATAACAAATCATACAATAGCATAAGTAGAAAGACACAAATACACAATTATGTACCTTTTGCATTTAAGAAATTATTATGACTCAATCTCTATATTTCAACCCTAAATCAACTAATAGGAATGAAAAGAACCATCTCTATGAATCAGTATTTTCAACTTTAACAACTGCTCATATTATAAGATGCATACCTTCCTCTCCATCCTTTTCAACTAGGGATGTTAATGGGCCAGGTTGGGCTAGACATTTGGTTGGATGGCCCGCCTTTTTTTTTTTTAAATTACAAAATGATGCTATTTTTTACAAAAAGGCATTGTTTTTGCTGTTAGCCTGGTTGGGCCGAACCATTTTGGCTTATGGAAAATAAAAAGAGAATTTCTTTATTCTATAGTTTATTCCAAAATTCTTTGTTTTGATCTATAGGATGAGGCTCATTTTTTTATTTCGATTTCGATTTGTTTTGTTACTAAATTAAGTGAATTTACATGCGCACAAAAAAATTTGCGGAAAAAAAGTTACATTTTCTAATTGATCGTATATAATTTTATAATTGTTCGTATAGATATAATACGCCTTCTTTGGTTCATTAGTATTGTGAAGCAATTTCAGCTAGGTTAGTTATGCTATAGAAAAAAAGAGAACTCTTGGATTTTTTATCTCCTGCTAAGAAAATGTTCATTCTTCAATTGATTTCAAAATACTTCAATTGGGATATGCAAGAAATAGGTCAATTCCGTAGCTTTTTGTTCAATTTCTCGTGGAGTCAAATTCTCAAGACCAACAAGGGGTAGTACAGGAATATTCACCTGTTGTCCATCAACTACGCCTTTCGGCCTGATCTTAGGCCCTAACTCACCCTCCGTGGACAAACCTTGCGGAGGAACCCTTAGGTTTTCGGGGCATTGGATTCTCACCAATGTTTGCGTTACTCAAACCGACATTCTCGCTTCCGCTTAGTCCACCCCTCCTCGCGTGGGTGCTTCCCTCTAAGGCGGAACACTCCCCTACCGATGCATTTTTACATCCCACAGCTTCGACAGATCGCTTAGTCCCGTTCATCTTTGACGCAAGAGCGCTCGATCAGTGAACTATTATGCACTCTTTCAAGGGTGGCTGCTTCTAGGCAAACCTCCTGGCTGTCTTTGCACCCCTACCTCCTTTATCTCTGAGCTAAAATTTCTTCATCTTCATGAAGATCGAATGAAAAAGAAAGGACAAAAAAAGAATTTTTTTTTAACGGTTTGGGGAATGGAAACTGAACTGCCTTTTGACTTTCCCAGAAACCAATTTTCGGTTTTTGACCCCATCTTTAAACAACTCGGAAAATAGGCCAAAATTGACATGCCTATTTGCAACTGAATTGATTAGTTATCCTTGAAATTCATTTTTCAAGAAACAACCATCCATCCTAAGTTTGGGCCTCAAATGCCTCCATCATTCTTTTATAGATTCGAAACAAATGTATAACCTCTTAAACTAAATCAATGAGGTCTCGTGTTTCTTTGACAATTGTAGTTTCATTGTTGATTTAAGATTGCCCTATTTTAACTCCTATATATAACCTTACAACTCAGAATATTCACATGTATAGTCTAATTCTCTCATCTTTAGCAACTTACTTTTAGCAACCCCTCACATAGTAAAAATCACAAATATGTTTAACTTTGTGGTAATGCTTGTCTTATCTAGAAAACTGTCTCAGATATGTCTAACCAAAAATTTTATTGATACAATTTTAAGTATGTTTTTATTTTGAAACATTTGTCGTTACTATCATATGTTGCATGCAATTCTCAATTGCGTCCTTGAATGCTTCAAACTCTCATTCGCTTAGACTCACTTTTTTCCATTGGACATTAAACCCTGTTGCTATTGAATAATCAACAACAACATCTTTGAATTCTTTAGAATTTCTAAACTACATACTTAGTGTCCAATGTGACATACTGCCCCTTGATTCATGCCTAGTACTTGTGCTAGTTCTTTTAATTAACTCCCTAAGCTCATCTTCAATAGGCTACTTATCACTATCAATGAAACTTTCATAATCATTAGAATCAATCTCCATTAGTTAGTGGCTATATGGAATTGAAACATCTAATGTATTTTATATTTCTTCATTTTTGTTATCACTCCTATTACAGCTTCATTATCAATGCACATCCCCATCATTACTGCTCTCTTCATCATTGATATCTACATTAACTTCATCACGTGTAATATAATCATCAAATCTCAAATCCTCATCATTACTTGTTATAACCAAAACTTTTAGAGCCATAATTGGATTGTCGAGTTTTTGTGTAAAATGAACCTCAATTGTCCCAAATATTTTTAAAGGTTAATTAATCTAATGTAACTTTCTTTAGATTCAATGAGCCTTAAGGACTCATGGAATCTAAAACGTGAAACTCTATAATAAGCTTTATCTTAAGACTCATTGAATCTAAAGACCATAACTCTATAATAAACTTTAGCAACCTGTAATTATCCAAGTTCCTTCCCTATCTCACAAAATTGTCTATAGCTAGCTAAGATTCACTTTATCAAAATAACTTGAAAATTTATTCCCAAAACTCAACTCAGATTTTTTAAAAAGTATCCACTGTAATATAATTTCAAGATTCTATATTTAGTCATTATAACCTTACAAAAGGTAAGTAGATAACTTTGCAAATGAAAAATAAACAACAATTTATAAACAAACATATACAAACACATATATAAGCTACTTTGACTAATGTTAACTAAGTAGAAAATAATGTTAATTGAGTAGAAGATACAAACAATGTATACTTTCTTTATAAGAGTTTAAGGAGTTTGCCTAAAGGAAAGCTACTCCTAATATTTATCATCTGTCTAATCTATAAATGGACAATGAGGCATTTAAAATATAATGATGATCAAGTAATACAATATAAAACTCATTATGATAAAGATCACATGATATATATCACAATAATCTCAGAGGAATACATAGTTTTTTTAAAATATTTCATATGCATTTCATCTCATATAGAAGCTCATAATTTTAAAAAATTATTGTCAAAGTCTACGGTGAAAGTTCGCAGATTGTTTCTAAATTAGTCATGATAAGTGTGAACTACATCGTGTTTTAGGGCTTAGTTTGATATGTATTTAATGGTTAATTCAATAGTTTAGTATGTGTTTAGATTAGAATTGTGTTATTTTGTTAATTATTTATGTTTTAAATGTTTTATGGGTTAGTACAAGTCTTTGGTTTGTTAATTATTTATATTTTAAATGTTTTATAGGTTAGTACAAGTCTTTGAGCTTAATTATTATGTTTTTAAAGGTACCTTGATGTGTTTGTTAGTGCTTCAGGGTCAACATCAAAGAATGGAGAAGCTTCAAAGGCACTAAGGTCAAAACAATGGCCCACAATCGTGGCACAACAGGCCATTATTATGATAGAAGCACTGGAATTAGCCCATAATCGTGGCCATCGTGATAGAAGCCCAGGATATGGCCCACAATTATGGCCAGTTTGTCACGATGGCCCACGATTGTGGCATACAGGGCCATGATTCCCTAGGTTTTTTTGGGATCCAAAAGGTTTGAAAAATCCCTCAAAATTTTTCGAACCTTTTGGACCTTAAAAAGCCCTAGGGATGGTCAAAACACAAAAGGTATTTAAAAAATAAGACAAAGAAAAGGAGGGAGCTTTTGCACAGCCACTTTTAGAGAAACCTTAGAGTGAATTATTAAGAGATAAAGAAAGAGAAGAAGGAAGAGAGAAGAGGAGAAGAAGTCGACTCGATATACTTCCCAGATCAGGAGTTTCTTGACGTTGTTGCTTCATGTCATCCATTCAATTTCGTATTTGCTGTTATTTTCAATTTCGTTATTATATAGAATTGGATTAATAGTTAATGATATGATTGTTAGATGTTGATGTTACTTCTAAGCTCACCCTCGGGATTTTATCTTTGATTTAATAAATTTGATTGTTTATGTTTTACCAGATTTATTGTGATTTAATTTTTGCAATTGTAAAATTCAGTGATAAACTGAGAGGGTGAATTAAGTAAACAATAATTAAATTGGGTTAACAAGAGTTAGGTAATTTAATAGAACAAGAATTAAATCAAATATGTAAAATTGTGCCAAGAGAGATCTTGCAATAGTTTCCGATAGTTTATTAGACAACTTCAGATCTAATTAGGGTTTTGGATATGTTGTTAATTGAGAAATTGCAACTTCCATAATATGATTAAGGTTTATAAATTAGGGTTAATGGTTATAACTCGAGAGAGAATAATAAACCATAGGATTATCTAGAACCAATAATCCAGTAATTCATAATTAATTAGGTTAGCGTTAAAGATAGATAAAATTTCCTTTCTCTCAATTAGTAGTTCCCTAGATTGATTCTTGAGTGTGTATTGCAACTGGTAATTTGTTAATATTTTCGTGATTGATTCTTGAATTGATTTGCTTGAATGAATTGCATTCTTGTTTTAGTTTTGTTACATTTGAATTTCTGTGAATTATTTTAGCCTTAGATTTTAAGATTAGATTATCCCTCCTCATGGGATCGATACCTTAGGTACTACGTGAACAACCCGTGCATTTGTTGATTATCAAGGTTAATCAACTAAAACTTACACATATCGAAAAATCACGATCAAGTTTTTGGCACCGTTATTGGGGAGGCAATTAGTTTAATTCTATAGTTTAAGGCGTTTAGTTAGTTTTTTTATTTTTGTTTAGTTTTTCTTTCTATTTATGAAATCGTGCTCTTGCATGAACATAAGATTCACGTTAAGATTAAGTCGTGCAACTAAAACTTTAAATTTAGGCATAACTCGATTATAATGATCCATTAGGAAAGCTTAGTGTGAAGAAGAAGAGGAAATCGTGAAAGCAACAATGGCTGAGAAATTTCAGCAAGATTTGGACCACGAAACGAACCAAGGATGCCAACAATAGACCTTTATATACTTCATAAGATCGGGGTTTAATGCAACTAACTAAGGAATAGCTAGGCCACCCGTACAAGTAGCATCGTTTGAAATCAAACCAACCCTCCTAAACATACTTCAACAAAATGTGCAGTTTTACGGACTAATCAATGAAAATCCTAACACACATATAGTGAACTTCCTTGAAATTTGTGATACCTTTCGGTATCATCAAATGTCGGAAGATGCAGTCAGAATTAGAATTTTCCCTTTTACCCTTAGAGATAGAACAAAGGCTTGGTATTATTCCCTCATCCTAACCAATGTCACGACTTGGGATCAGCGTGCCCTTTTAGATAAGTATTTTCCCTTAATGAAGACTATGAAGATCATCAAGAAGATTACTTGTAGCATCCTGTTACCGAAGCAATGGGCATATTGGTAATTGTGGTAGGATAGGAATTTTTACTGCATTTATTCATTGAGTATAATTTTGGCCTCTGATTTTAGAGGGATAGATCATTTTGCA
>JANIJH010000225.1:77300850-77315335 GCA_024520975.1 Erythroxylum areolatum | reverse complement strand
CCATGATTTCAATCCACAACACCTGAAATGATTTCTTAACCAATTCTATACATTTTATTATTATCAAAACATAAGTGTGATTTAATTTGTCAACCACCATTGGTCCAACACTTGACCCCTGGGTCTCCCTGGAGGATTTACTTTCTCGACTGCCTCAGAACTGCCACTTCAGTTGCAGTATTATGCCCCACTGTCCCAGCTCTTTTGGAAACCTGCATATGAGTTCCCTCTTCTTGCATACTAAGGGCACTCTTTCGCCATGTGCCTTTTCTTTTCAATTGTGGAGAGAAAGGGCACATAACCAGAGAGTGCCCTCAGTATGCAAGAAAAGAGGGAACTCAGATGCAAGTTTCCAAAATAGTTGGGACAGTGGGGCACAATCCTGTAACTGAAGTGGGCACTCCTCTCTGACCTAGGAGCACTACCTCCTCTCTTAAACTGTTCTCTCCCTTTTCTCTTTCTGTTCACTGCACTCTTTATATTTTCCACATTCTTAACTCTAAGTGCAGCTTCTATCAGCTGTTGGAAGTCACATAAATTATGTGCCACTACTTTCTCTCTGATGGCCGAATGCAGTCCCGATTCAAACCTTCGACACCTAGCTACTTCACTCATCATTAACTCAGCTACATATCGGGCCAATTGTGGAAATCGGTGCTTATATTCGCTCATCGTCATCTCCCTCTAGATGAGGCTTAAAAACGCTCTCTGCTTCTACTAGATGTACACTTCAGACAAATACTTCTTCTTATAAGCATTCAGAAGGTCCTTCCATGCCAACACCAGTGGCTTCATCTGACTTCCCGAGACACTTTCCCACTAATGAAAAGCATCCCCTTATAACAAACTCGCAGCATAATCAACTTTCTCGTCATCCTCACAATCCATCTGCTCCAATATCCATTCTGTCTTCCTTAGTCATGTCTCAACTTCTTTCGAGTCAGTAGTCCCATAGAAATCTACTACTCCATACCTCCTCAACTTGTCAAATTGTTTTCCCTTCTTAACTGGGGCCAGAGTAGCTATTTGTAGCATCTGACCCATAGCTGGACAAAGGCCTAAGTAAATGCCTGAAATAGCCTCGAATCCAAGGTAGGTACTTGCTCTAACGAAACAGGCAACTCCTGCGTTTATGATCGAGAGGGCTCACTATTGTGCCCTACAGAAGCCTCAGTATTTACTGGGGCTACTGACTCATCGGTACTCTCCTCCCTTGGTGGAGAGTTAGGTGCAATCGATCTTTGCAATATTCTTCATGTCCTTCTACGAGGTGGCATCTTACTCCTTCAATGTAAACATTAACGATTAGCTTATATTTCATTTTAATCTTAATTCCTACATGTATGTATGACATGCATGTCACTTAATGCAATCAATCAATTCACAATGCAACAAATAATCACATAACATAACAATTCATACTACTATGCATTCTAAGCCTAGGAATGTTGGACCCCACTTCCGGAGCCAAACATTCGGAGTCTTAAAACTTAAGCATACTCATTTCTTCAACTTCAGAAAAGATTTTGGGAAACTTCAAACTAGAATTACAACTTGATTTCTTCAGAACATTTGTTCCCCATTGTCTTAAGTTTCTAATGACACTGAAATCATTCAATTTGGTTCAGAACTCTAAAAGTTATGGCCCAAACATTTTTGGACTGTTATTAAATTGAAACGGTACACTATACTCAACTCCACCCAGAAATTGAAAGTCTTAGGGACAGAATTCAAATTTGATCCCTTTAGAAAATTTGTAGCTCTCTGTCTCTAGTTTATTTAGAAATAAGAATCATCTCACTTGGATCTTTATAGATCAACATATCATCATAATACCAAAGTATGTTAAGTAAAAATATCCAATTCATACTCTTCCAACCCATACCCTTATTTTGATTCAATCAATCTTTTTCAAATCAATACCAAAAGCTATAAATTTTTATGGAGAGATAGAGGAATGTGTTAGGAGAGTATTGCTTAAAAAATCATATCATATGGAGGTCAGATGAAAAAGTTATGGCCAAAAGAGTCAAAGATGTTCAGATTAGGGAACATTTGCGGGTCGTGATAGCGACGACTTGCGCGAAAATCCGCAGAGTCGCGATCGCGACTTCCTCCTTCTTCCTTTTCTCCTTTAGACCTATCTTGGTAAAAAGGGCATAACTTTCACTAGAGATATCAGATTAAGGTCATCCAAAGACCGTTTTGAAGAAGACTTCTACACCTACAATTTATGAAGACCCCAAAAAGATATTTTGCCTCCAAAAGGGTCAAAATTTCCAATCAATGTAGCTGTCCCGAATGTCCATCCTATGTAGCATCACAAAATTCTAGTGATCATATCTCTCAATTCTGATATCCACAAATTTCATACTATATAGTGATGAAAAGCTAGAAAGATAATCTATAACTTCTAAGAAGACAACTTTGTCTAGTTCAGCCTAGATTAATCCAGTTTTTTCCCTGAACTTAAAATACAATTTTTACCCCTATGAAAGACTTGAAATAGGAAATGTACAACTACAAGATAAATAAGCACATACACATTGGAAACTTCTTCAATTCTCAATTCATTTCTAAAGAAAAATGAAGTAAAATGAAGTTCATACATAGCTTTAATTATATACCAACATTTCATTAAGGACTTAAGACAAGAAACAAAATACATTGGATGCTCAATGTTTAATACGCTTATAAAGCTGTCCAAAAGTCTAGTCATTAACTTAGTTACAAAAGTCTAGTCATTAACTTAGTTACAAAAGTCTCTAACTATCTTGGAGTTTTTGACGCCTTGCAAGGTTCAACATTCGTTTTGTTTTGCACCTGAGGAGTGAAAAAAATATAGGATGAGCTACAAAGCTCAGTGGCTAATATATTTATAGCCATCGGTAATTAGTCACAAATTCAGGCATATATACATATATATATCCAGCAATTCAAGCATTCTTTATTTATTCTATCAATTCAAGCATTAGTCAATTTAGCTCAAACTCATAACACAAAACATAGACTTTAGCCATTAAACATAACACTCAATTATACACCGTACTTCACAATTCAAAGATGCAATGCACAAATAAATGGCTCGAGAGTTCCGTGGAATGAAACGGAGAAACTGAAGTTTACACCGTGAACAAAACGAGTCCAAATTTTCAGGATCTCGTGGCCTTAAGTAGGCAGTTGAGAGAAGGCTATAGATCAACACGCACGTGACTAACAAAACGGGTTCCTCTCTTGCCCAATCACAAGCAAATTTATGCTCAATTTAATCATATGCTCATACTTTCATGCTTTTTCTTCTTCTCATTTAATTCAAAATGTTATAACCTCTTTCAAGGTATACATAATCACAATGCATCATGCATTTCCAATCAAGTCACAATAATTCAATTTCAACACCTCTTGCTCTTGATTGGATTATGTTATACCTTAGACGACTAAAAACTAGTTTCTTAATTTCAAGTAATAAAATTGAAAGGGGGTGGGGGTGGGGTTGTTTAACTTAATCATTAAGCAAAATTAATAAGAAATCAAATTAAATCGACTGAATATAAAAGTGAGAAAGTCAAGATTACCAAACTCTGGTTTAAGGGAAAGAGCTCATCTAATTGTACCATTGATCATTGGTTTTAAAAAAATATTTTCACAATTCAAGTAGTTAGTCTGAAATATATTAGGATAGCCGTAATAAGTCTCAAATTTTTCTAAATTAATTGGTTCAAACCCAACATCTAAATTAAAACTTATCATCCATTGATTGGGTGTGATACTGTTTCATATCAAATAAATGATAGTAACAAGCTTAGTGAAAAAGACTAACCCTAAATTAAATAATCGATATAGCTATAATTATTTAAGTTAGTTTTCTTGTTTATCATAAGTTAAATATGGAAATTCATAAATAACCTATTTACTACTTGTGCCAATCCTTCATGACAATTACAGATCATTGAATTCATCGATAGTGATAGAATAATCAATATTAAATTAAATTGTCAAATTAATCAATATTAATCATTCATGAAATATGAGAACTCAAAACAAGAAATACTTGAATTAAAACATGAATAAAAGTTAAGAACATAAAATCTTACAAAGTTACAACTAGAATATTGAATCCTCTTAAATCAGAACGAGTTTAGCTACACATGACTTTTGCTCCAATAACAAAAATAAAAGAAAGATATAGAATTGTAAAAAAAGTAAGAAGAGAGAACCCTTTTTCTGTTATGAGGAACATCCCTCTTATGGGATTTTCTGATCTAATCCTAATTTAGTTCTATCTTATAAAGATGTCTATCTAAACAAATTCAAATTCCTACATGATAAGGATAGAAGAAAAACTCCCAGTTAAACTCCAACTCTTCAGGTAATCAATCTTATCCACTGCAACAATCTCTTCAATTTATACAAATTTTGTAATTATCTCCAATAATGTCCTAATTTGGTGCAATCTCCATTTTTCATCTCCTAAAACAAAGCAATCATTAATTTTAATATTTAAGCACTAAAATAAATTCAAAATAAAGGAGATAATATCAAATAATATGTCAAAATAAGATCTTATCAAATTCTCCCACATCGTACTTTTGCTCTTCCTTAAGCATACATCAATTCAATATATTAATCATCTTCATAACAACTTCTCATCTTGTTTCATGTCATCCAGAAATATCCAAAAGCTAATTCACATTTAAGTGTTAAGATAAAATAATAATCACGAGAATAAGCACTTATAGGACACATTGTTACAGCATAACACCTCATCAATTCCATCAAAATCAAATGAACAAGATTGACACCCTCACAAGGATTTTACTCTATATGCTCAAAGTGTTTAGGGTTCATTGAGCTCTCAAATCAAAACATAGCAAGTTATTTCCATAAGCTTGCTCAAGAATCAAATCTCCACTACAAAACAAAACAAACCTAATGTATAAATCGAAGGAACGTGGCTTAGGTAAGGTATGACAAGAAGAAGCTTTTTGGCTAAATAAATTGAAGGAAATTATACAAACTTATCCACGTAAATTTCAACTCAAATCAATCCAAAATTCACTTGATTTAGATAGCATCTCTTTCAATCACTTTTTCTTTTCTTTTCTTTTTGCTTTCTTCATTTTTCCGAATAAAAATATGAAAGAGGAGATTTTGTTTTGTTCCTTTCTTTTTTTCTCTCCCCCATTCTATAACAGTTCAATTTGAATCATCTAATTTTCTTTTCATGGAAATAGTCAAAATCCTATACAAATAAGTTTGATACAATTCCTTCAATTTAAGGGTTTAAAATCATTAAGAATATCAATAATAAAAAAGGTAAATTAGGCTTTTAACAAGGGTGTTATGTATGAAAAGAAAGGTTAAGGCTTAACTTATTTTCCTAGGGATAAAAATTAAGGTAGGCTTGTTTAGGTTAAAAAAAAAATGGTTATCCTAAATGCCCTCATTATCTTTATACACAAGTTCATAAAAATGTGGTCTCAACACGTATTTAAAAGCAAGTTCTAGCATAAACAAGCTATGTTTGATAACACACAACAAAAAGATATGTATGAGCATATATGTGATGTATACTCTTAGGCTCAAAGCTCACATAGGTGTCAAAAATGCATTAAGTCTTGAACATTTTCATTCAACAATACCAATGAGATAATTGAAATAATTTAATGAGAACACTGATCATACTTTTCTCTCTCATGCATTAAATCTTAAACCAAAAATGTATCATAACTTAAGGATTATTCATGACCAACAATTAGAAAATTATGAAGCTATCACGAGGAATAATTAATATAGGAATCAACATATCATAATTCTAAGAACAAATCACAAAGTTCATCATAATATAAATACTCGCTCTCCCACACCTAAATCATACATTGTCCCTAATGTATGCATAAGATACTAATAACTCAATAAAGATAATCAAAGAAAATAAATAATAGAGGACTCTCTTGAAGTGTGAGCATCGAAAAGGATGTGTACTATGATGTCAGAGGGCATGGAGATAAAACCCCCATGAATTGAAGTAGAGCATCCAAAATTTTCTCCATTTTCTCCATTTTACGTTCCAATCTATCCAGTCGGGAATGATAATCCTGTTGAATTGGTGGAGTCGGAAGATATAAAGTTAGTTGAATGTTACTATGCTCTTGTTGTGTTGATGATGAACCTTTCTCAGTGTGATCACAAAATGTTCTCCTTTGTGTCTTAAGTACTCCCATTCGTTGTTTTCGCTCTTTGGTGTTGAAAATAAGACATTCTCGTAAGTCTGACTCAGCAGTTTCAGTGATCCTTGCACACTTCCTTCTAGTACTGACTTCAAAGTTTGTCACTAGCAATTTTCCTCCTTTACTGCAGTCTTGGTATTAGCCTTAGAACGTCCCATTACACTAAACAAGATAAACAAAAATTACTTAAAAAATTGACATCAACTTAATAATAATTATAATTAAACTAAAAGAAAGATCAATAACAAGTAATTGATAAGAAGGAAAATAAGTACATAATTCAAAACAGTAAAAATAATCTTAAAAATAAAAAATGATGGGTCATGGCTTGTGGGACTAAAACCAAAAATAGTGAATAAGGATGGGTGTGTAGTGGATGGAGTTGTGGTGTTTGTTTATGGTATGCATGAGAGGAGGGCTACTGGTGGAAGCAAAAAGTAGGTGTGTGTTGCGTGGAGGTGTGATTGCATGATGGGTGGGTATTATTTGGCATGGAGCTATTGTTGTCTATAGGTGAGAGGTAGCATGAGTGCATTGAAGCTGTGTTGCTTCTAGGATGCATCACTGTGGTGTGGTCTGGGTGTGAGCTACTTGTGCGTAAGGTGGCTATTGGGTGGGGTGTTGTGGACTTGTGTTTGGAGCTACTGTTGTCGTTTATTACTGGATGTGGCATGGATGCTACGTGAGTGGAGGATTGTTTGGAGTATCACTGGTTTAGCTGGTAGAGTGCATTACTTTTGAGGTTTGCTTGGTCAACAATGGAGGATGGCTGGGTAGGGCTCGCTACTGTTTGTTGAATTGTTCTTTTCATTACCTGAAATAACGAAACAAGCAGAATAGATTTTCTTAGGTTTTTTATAAATAAAATAAATACTATTTAAGGAAAATAATAAAAAATATAACTATGGTTTTTCATTTTTTAGGAAAAAAATGTAACGGGACATTAGGGTTTTAATCCAAAACATTAAATCGCACAAGATGAGATCTCATTTTATGAGATTTAGTATTTTGAAATTCCAGAAAATTAAATCTCATAAGGCGTCGCATAAGGCGTCGCCTTATGAGATTTAGCAGTTTTGGAATTTTAAGGTCTTCACTCTAGAACACTAAATTACATAAGGCAAGATCTCACTTTATGAGATTTAGTAGTCTGGAATTTTTAAGACATCTTTTTCCCTTAAGCCAATAAATTTATGTTTAAAAAACAAACAAATACAAATTATAAATAACTAAAATAAAATAAAACTATCATATTTTTGGGTTGTCACCCAAAAAGTGCAATTGTTTAACATCGTTATGCCTGATGGAGTTGGTTCTTCTCATAATTCTTCGTAAGATGGTAATTCCAAGTCAACATTCTCCACATTGGAAACCATCATCTCTTTATAGAATGGTTTCAATCTATGTCCGTTAACCTTAAAAATCTTTCTGGTTTCTAAACTTTTTATTTCCACTCTATCATGAGAAAAGATATTAGAAAAAATAAACGAACTAAGCCATTTAGAACGTAACTTACCTGGCATAAGCTTTAATCAAGAATTATACAATAAGACTTTCTGTCCCACCTCAAATTGCTTTCTCAAGATCATATTATCATGGAACAATTTAGTTTTCTCTTTGTAAATTTTTAAATTCTTGTAAGCTCCAGCCTTATTTCTTCTAGCTCTTGTAATTGCAACTTCCTCTTCTCTCTAACTTTCACCAAATCTATGTTGCAACGTTGCACTGCCTATAAGTTCTATGTTTAATTTCCACTAGTAAATGACAAGCTTTACTAAAAACTAATCGATAAGGAGACATTCTTATCGGTGTCTTGTAAGTTGTACAACACGTCCAAAGAGCATCGACCAGTCATAAATTCCAATCCTTTCGACTAGGATTTACAGTCTTTTCCAAGACGAATTTTACCTCTCTATGTGATACTTTTGCTTATCCATTCGTTGTGAATGGTATGCGGTAACTACTCGATGATGCATTCCATACTTTTTAAACAACACCGCCACAACTCTATTTCAAAAATGACTTCCTTGATCACTAATAATGGCAAGTGGGATTCCAAATGTGTTAAAAATGTTAGTCTTTATAAACCCTACAAGAGTTGCAGAATCGTTAGTTATAGTGGCTTTTACTACCACCCACTTGGAAACGCAATCAACAGTCAAAAGTATATAAGAAAAACCACAAGATGAAGGGAAAAGCCCCATAAAATCAATACCCCATATATCAAATATCTCAACTATAAGAATTAGGGTTTGAGACATTTCATTTCGTTGAGATAACGTAGCTGTCTTTTGACATCTGTCACAACTTTTACAGAGCATATAAGCATCTTTAGATAAAGTCTCCCAAAATAATCCATTATCCAAAATTTTTCTAGCAGTTCTTTTGGGGCCAAAGTGACCACCAGATGCCTTTTGTGACAAAAAGCTAAGATAATTTTTTTTTCATTTTCTAACACACAATGCCTTATAATTTGATCAGAACTTTCATAAGTACGGTTCATCCCATACATAATATTTTGCCTCATTTCTTATCTTTTCCTTCTTAGACTTACTAATGTAATAATGTAAAGTTCTAGTAACTAAATAATTAACAAGGTCAGTGACCATAGAACCATACCTTCTGTTTAGAGCAATTGTTCATCAAGAAAAGTTTCGAAAATAGGTCAAATATCTTCATCTCTGATATGCTACTAAATTTTCTACACCTATTCGATCTCTTATTATCAAATCAAACTCTTGAAGTATCAAAGTCCATTGTATCAACCTCATTTTAGACTTCTTCTTTTCCAACTGATATTTAAATATTGCATGATCAAAGTATACAATAACATTTAATGTTCTTGAAGTATAAAAGATAACGTGATTTCTTTTCTCAATCATTTGGCCTAAAATAGCTCCCATTGTATAGTTGCTAACATCTCACAAGATCTCAAATGGGAGACCCCAATTCTTTTCTCACTCATTTGGCCTAAAATAGCTCCCATTGCATAGTTGCTAATATCGCACAAGATCTCAAACGGGAGATCCCAATTTGGTGGTTGAATAACAGGCGTACTTGTTAGTAGTGCCTTTAGTTTGTCAAAAGCTTCTTTGTGTCCTTCCTAAAGTCAAATGGAATGTCTTTTTATAGCAACTTTGATATAGTTATGCAATCTTTGAAAAATATTTAGTGAACTTGTGATACAATCTTGCATGTCCAAGAAAAGATTGAACTTCCTTAACGTTTATAGGGTAAGGTAAGCTCACAATTAAATCCACTTTAGCTTTATCAACTCCTGTGCCTCTGGATGAGATCACATGTCCTAAAACATTGCCTTGATCTACCATACAGAGACATTTTTCATAATTTAACACCAAATTTGTTTCAATGCATTGTTTAAGAACCTTAGATAAGTGATTTAAACAATCATCGAATGAATCTCTATAAACAGTGAAATCATCCATGAATACTTCAATGTAATTCTCAATATGCTTAGAAAATATACTCATCATACATCTTTAGAATGTACTTGGAGCATTACAGAGACCGAATGTCATTCACCTAAAAGCATACGTTCCCAAGGGACACATGAATGTAGTCTTTTCTTGATCCTCTTGAGCAATTGCTATTTAATAGTAATTTGAAAAACCATCCAAAAAATAGAAACATGATTTACTAGTAAGTCGTTCTAACATTTGATCCAAAAAGGGAAACGGACATGTAACATTTGATCCATAAAGAGTAATGGAAAATGGTCCTTTCTAATAGCTAAGTCAAGCTTTCTAAAGTCTATGCACATTCGCCACCTATTTTATACCCTCATTGGTACCAACTCATCATTATGGTTTTGTATCATTGTCATACGGGCTTTCGTGAGCACAACCTGCACTAGACTTACCCATTCATTGTCCAAGATTGGATAGATTATACTTGCATTGCAAAGTTTTAAAATCTTTTTCATTACCACATCTTTCATTTTTGGATTAAGTCATCTTTGGGGTTCCCATTTTGATTTAGCATTCTCGTGTAAAAGAATCCTATGCATGCAAATCATCGGGCTTATTCTTTTTATGTCCATTAAAGTCCAACCAATTGCATTTTTGTATTCTTTAAGTAATGTTACCAATTTTTGCTTTTGCCCTTTAGTCAACCTTTTTAAAATGATCACCGGTAATGACTCTTTATCACCCAAATAGACATATTTAAGATGATCAGCTAGGGCTTTCAATTCAATCTTCAGAGCCTACAAAATAGAAGGTAGCATTTTCTTATGATTTATAATAAGTTCAGCATTCAAAGTTTTTGAATCTATTTGCATTGTTGATAATAATTCTACAACTTCACAAGTTTAATCAATTTGCTCGTTCACTTCTGATTTAACCTTAAACTCCAACTCATCTTCAATGTTTTCTTTATTAAACATATCCTGTAAAAATGGATCCACAATATCCATATGATAGATAAATTGAAGATCATTAGGGTATTTCATTGCTTTGAAAATATTGAACTTTAATATCTCTCCATCAAACTCTATAGAAAGAGTACCCTCGTCCACATTAATTTTTATCTTG
Organism: Erythroxylum areolatum; assembly: GCA_024520975.1. Classification (NCBI taxonomy): domain Eukaryota; kingdom Viridiplantae; phylum Streptophyta; class Magnoliopsida; order Malpighiales; family Erythroxylaceae; genus Erythroxylum; species Erythroxylum areolatum. The sequence goes on along the minus strand of JANIJH010000225.1, from coordinate 77,304,552 downwards.
ATCATCTTCATAAATGGCCTACTTAATAAAATCGAAGCCAAATGTTCAACACTATCTCTGTCCATTTTCAAGATGTAAAAATCCACTCAAAATATCAAACCATTAACTTGAACTAAAACATCCTTAATAATTCAAATAGGACTTATATGCGAACGATCAGCTAGTTAGATAATCACATTAGGTTCTTGCAAATAATTCATATTTAAAGCTCGACAAATTGAGTATGACATGACGTTAATAGATGCACCTAAATCTACCATGACACACTCAATTTTCTTATAACCAATAACACACGGAAGTGTAAATATACCTAAATCTTTGCATTTTCTAGTAATTTTCTATTTATCACAGCTGATACATTCTTACCCAAAATTATTCTCTACTTATCCTGCAGCTTCCTTTTATTTGTGCATAGTTCCTTTAATAATTTTGCATATTTTGGAACCTGCTTAATGGCTTCTAGAAGTGGTATATTGATTTGCTCCTTTTTGAAAGTTTCTAATATCTCTCTTTCATACTTGTCATCTTTTGGTTTAGCCAACTTTCTAGGAAAAGAAGATAAATTTTCATTAGTTGATATTGATGAAAATGAATCATTTTTTTTACCTTTGTTGATTCGTGAGTTAGAATTTCTTCTTTTCTCCATCATCATACTTTTCTATCTCCACTGGTAAAGAAGTTACAGATTGAATTTCCTTATCACTTCTCAAAGTCATTGCACTCACATTCTCCTTATGATTCACTACCACTTAGGAAGGGTATTTTACTGATGTTTTCACTTTCAATTTACATACCGAGGTGGCTAATTGAGTGATCTGATTTCCTAAATTTTGAAGACTTGCCCTTGTTTCCTGTTGAAATTGTTGAGTATTATTAGCAAGTGCTTTAACAATTTCATCTAAAGACATACCTAAATTTGAAGATTGATGATGAGCATATGTAGGAGCTTGAGGTTGTTTAAAATTGTGATTTTGATATCATTGTTGGCCTCTTTGATTTCCATAGCTCAAATTTGGTTGGTCCCTCCATCCTAGATTGTAGAAATTAGAATTAGGGTCATACTTTTGTTGAGGTTGACCATAAAAGTCCCCTATCACGTTAGCTTCTTGAAGAGAGTCTAGTTATAGTGTAGGGCACATATCTATAGGATGCCCAGAGAATGAGCATATTTCGCATACTCTTGTCGATTGCAATTGACTTACAGCTATTTGACGAAGTAGAGTAGTTAAATATAAAATTTTATCCTCAAGGTGTGTTTTACTTACTCCAAATAATTCTAATTCTCCAAAATTCTTATAATGGTTCTGGAACCAGGTCAAATCTTTAGAGAACTAAACACTAGTTTCTTAATTTCAAGTAATAAAATTAAAAATGGGATGTTGTTTAAGTAATTCATTAACCAAAATTAATAATAAATTAACTTAAATCAACTGAATATAAAAGTGAGAAAGTTAAGATTATCAAACTCCGATTCAAGAGAAATATCTAATCTAATTGCAACATTGATCATTCATTTAAAAAGAATATTTTCACAATTCAAACAGTCAGTCCAAAATATATTAGGATAACCATAATAAGTCTCAAATTTTCCTAAATTAATTTATTCAAACCCAACATCCAAATCAAAACTTATCATCCATTGACTAAGTGTGATAGCATTCCATATCAAAAAAATGATAGTAATAAGCTTAGTGAAAAATACTAACTCTAAATTAAATAATCGATATATCTATAATTATTTAACTTATTTTTCTTGTTTATCATAAGTTAAATATGAAAAGTCATATATAACCTATTTGCTAATTGTATCAATCCTTCATGACAATTATGGATCATTGAAAACATAGATAGCGATAGAATAATCACTATTAAATTAAATTGTCAAATTAATCAATATTAATCATTCATGAAATATGAGAACTTAAAACAAGAAATTCTTGAATTAAAACATGAACAAAAGTTAAGAACACAAAACCTCACAAAGTTACAACTAGAATATTGAATCCCCTTAAATCAGAACAATTGAGTTTAGCCACATATGACTTTTGCTCCGATAATAAAAATAGAAGAAAGACACAGAATTGTGAAAAAACATGAGAAGAGAGAACCCTTTTTTGTATTATGAGGAACATCCCTTTTGTAGGAATTTCTGTTCTAATCCTAATCTAAATTCTATCTTGTAAAGATGTTTATCTAAAACAAATTTAAATTCCTATATAATAAATATAAAAGAAAGTCTCCCAGTTAAACTCCAACTCTTCAAGTGATCAGTCTTATCCATTGCAACAATCTCTTCACTTTATCCAAATTTTGTAATTATCAACAATTATGTCCCAATTTGATACAATCTCCACTTTTCATCTCTTGAAACAAAGCAAACATTAATTTTAATATTTAAGCATCAAAATAAATTCAAAACAACAGAGATAATATCAAATAATATATCAAAATAAGACCTTATCAAAAGGAGGTTTGTACCTTGGATCCCTAAAACGTTGCCTAGCTAGTCTCTGTTGGATTAGACACTTTCTAGAAAGAGATTATGGTTTTTATTCTATTGACTTTCAAACTAGATAACTCTTTAAATACCCTATGAGTGGTTATTAGGGTGCTGATTGAGGCATTATAAGCTTTAGAGAAGAGGATTAGGTCACCAACAAAAGTAAATGAAACCAACTTAATTTCCTTGCATTTATTGTAGAATCTAAAGTTGGGATTGAAGTGGATGTTATCCTTTATAAGTCTTATGGACGCTTCCATACATAATATTAAGAGTTACGAAGAAATAGGACGTTCCTACATTAGGGCTCTAGCTTCTAAGAAAATAAAAGTTAGCTCACCATTAATGAGAATGCTAAAGGAGGTGGATATAAGGCATATTTTCTTGAATTCTATGGGGAATTCCATGATTTGTAAGAGATTAAGTATAAAATCCCAGCTTATCATTTCAAAAGCTTTGAAGAAATCAATTTTAATGGCACAATTTTTAGGGCCATTTTTGTAGCACCCCACTCCCACAAGACCTGAACCTGACATCGATGGGTGATATCTAAGTCCGTGCCCCACAAGAGTGATGTGCTAAAACACTCAATCATTCATAAATCGATATAAATTTTTTTTAACCACAAACATCATATGCAAAAATCGATACTCAAATTGGGCCCACATTCATTCATAAACATTTTCAAGTATCACAAAACCATCAATAATATTTTTAATAACCATTTGGGCCCTTTCACAAACACAAAACACTTGAGTCATTTTGGAAAACCAATTTATACAAAAAGTTGCGTAATATTCAATTCAATACAAAATAGAGAAATGCAATGCAGACGCGAACTGATCCCGACTTCTATCCTTCACTTGAATGTTGTATGTATACTCCCGTTAGCTTAACGGGGTATTCTTCTGATCCTGAAAAATATTTACAAATTTTGGGTGAGATTTGCGAACTCAATGAGTGAACCATCATTGATGAGTTCATCGGATCATAAACTCATATCACATATTTCACAGATATTCATTCAATGGATATCGATCTTATAATGCTATATATGTTGGGCCCCGATTCGTAATAAGCATGTTTAAATTATTTTGAGGTTTTAGTCTGATGATTTTTAATTTGGTTGGAATAAATTGAGGATTTTATTGTATAGGATATGATTATTAAATGAAGGGATTTAGTGAAATTCGATTTGATGA
>JANIJH010000225.1:77265185-77298635 GCA_024520975.1 Erythroxylum areolatum | reverse complement strand
GCTCACACCAATGGGAAGGAATCGACGATCACCGTGGGAGGAGAGAAGAAGAAGCTTGATTTTGCCTTAGGAAAATCCCCAATTTCAAACCTAGGTATTTATAGACCTAAGTCTCCAATTCATTTCAAATTTCAGTCTCTAAATTTTAATAGCTCAACGTTTTTATTTCCTAACAGTATAACTCTAATTTTCTCATTGCCATTGGACCACTCTTTCGCTACCATACAGTCAATCGGTCTATCTCTCAGAAATTTTCGGTCCGGGTATTTTCTCCCGAATTTCCCAAAAATTTCCTATAAGCCACTATCAACTACCAATTACCCTTAAACCATTCTAAATCAATTATTTAAACTCAATCACTCCTAATTTCTCAATCAGTCACAATCTAGTCAGTTTATGCTCACAATTGAATGCCGGAAAACATCATGAATGCATGTGCCTACAAGTGCATGTGCCAATTGACTCATTCCTCTAAAATTAGAGGCCAAATGTATGATCAATCAAAATATGCGATGCAAACCACTAGCCTGTCCCAATTGACCAATTTACCCTTCCCATAGGGGATAGGATGTTACATGAAGTCTCCTAGAATGAGCCAAGGTCCTTGGATTTAGGGTTGGAGTTCCTTTAGCTTCTTCCAAAGCAATCTTCTTTGGAAAGTAAAATTTGTTCCATATATAAAAGTAGTTGCAATAGTAGTTTTGTCTTGGACGTTGGAGACTTTCAAATGCATTAATTAGTTTGTAATATGTAATACCTAAACTTTGACTAGCCTAGTATCAAAAGTAGTCACCACTCTACCATAATGATGATAATGGTGGTTGGAAAGCATTGCCATTGCTTACCCAAAAGGTCACTAGAATTTCTCTAGCTTAAGCTTGGTTTCCAAAATACCAGTCAAGACTAGTTTATTCTCTAGGGCAAAATCCTCCAGCACTTATTGTTTAGAGGAATCTTTTATCCCTCTAACATTTTAGGAGATTATTGACATGATATCTAGCCAAATCTAAGACCCTTAAACCTATTTTTCCTTCCATATTTTCTCCTTGTCTCAAGCTTGAAGTCCTCTAAATGTTGTGACTTGCAAAGGAATTACTAGCTTCAATTTCTATCTATTTGTTTACTTGGTTTGTCTAACCTTCCTTCTTATCTTGGATTCCTCCACCAGTTCTAGGTGTTAGTTTCTTAGTCTTTTATGTCTCTAGTTCTTTATGGGATAATAGTTTAGAGTTAAGTTTCCCATCACCTATCATTCTTTCGTTGTCATTTCTTTAGTTGAGCCTTTTGGTGTATGTTCTAGTCTCGTATGTTTTGAGTAGTCTCCTCTTATGAAATAAAATGAATTTACAAAAAAAAGATTTTCCTCTAATATATGGAAAGATAAAACAATGTTCATAATTAATTTTGTTTTTATCAATAATACAAGTTATATTGATCCTATATTTTTTAATCAAATTCTTTTATTAATGTCAAAACTTCTAAATCACGTTTTATTATCATGATTAAATAAAAAGAAGTAAATTCTTGTTAAATTTTTTAATAGTTATTGGGCTTATTGCAAAATTGAAATTTAATATTTTAGGTTTGATTCATCTTATCACATAAGCATATTCATATTTGAGATTTCAAACAAGAGAAAGATAATAGTGTATTATCTTTAAATATTAGGATTGGATGATTATGTAAACACTTTTTTTAAGTAACAAATAAAACAATTAAAAAAGTTATTAGGGTAAATTATACATTATAATCCTAAAGTTCACCAAAATTATCAATTTTTTATGCATTTATTCATATTCATCTAACTTTGGAAAAAATTTTAATTTTTAAATTGTCAATTGTTTTAATTGTAAATGTTAAATAAAGATAAAAACAATAATTTTTTTTTTGTTTTCTATGAAACCCAATCTTTTAACTAAAACTTTAGGGTTCAACTCAAAAAATGTTTGATTTAAAATAGATTTTATATATAAATAAGCAATTTTAAATCTAATTTTCAAACTGATCTTATAAATTAATAAAGACGCTTAATACTATAATATTAATGAATCACTGTAATATAAACTCGTTAGGAGACCATACCATGTGTTTAGTTTCAAAGTCATTTACATGTCCGTCATGTGCTTATGCATAATGTAATATAAATTAAATTTTACTATATATTGGAACTTTAAAATGATTTTATTTAAGTAAGCTTAAATCATTAAGTTTAGAAATATTAAAAATCCAAAGTTTAAAGAACGAATAAAATATAACAAAGTTTAGTTTAATTTAATTTATCGATAATATATTTTTTTGATTGGAAAAAAAATTACCATCAAAACGTTGGCAGTAACATGATGCCCAATGCTTCTATTTTTGGCTTAATTATAGAGTTCATATTAAGAAGCTGGAAGTAACATGATGCCCAAAGCTTCTATTTTTAGTTTAATTATAGAGTTCATCTTAAGACGTTGACCCCATAACTAGTCACTCAGATTAGCCCGGCCTCCAGCTTAAGTTTCACATCGTATCCCATTTCCCATGCCATGATCTGATCTCTAATAAACTCAAATTGCTCCATTTTAATTCCTCCTTTCACATCCAAGGGAGTACCAACAGCGCACCCCCTCCTAGTTCTATCACAACATTTTGGTTGAGAAATGGAAAATTTGGTAAGTAGGTGAAGAAATCCTTTTACTTTTTTGAACTTTTACATTTTTTAATAAAAAAAGCTTACGTTTTTCAAACAAGAACACAATTTTTCAGTTTTCCCTCACTTCTCCCTCTGTTCACAGATCTCACCTCTTACAAAGCTCACATGGTGGCCTCTTCACAAGTAAGAGAAGACATTCAACCAACAAGACAAGAAAACTTCACTACCCTTTACTTAGCTCCCACTCTGCATTCTCTACACTGAAAGTATAACTCTCTCTGCAACTCCATTCTCTGCTTCACTCACCTTTTGAGTTCTCTCTTAGAACCCTTTCGATTTTTTCTGTAAAAATCTCATCTTTCTCTTGCCTAAGTGGTTAACAATGAGCACATCGGCCTCTAAATCCTCTAAATCTGCTAAACCCACGAATCAAACACAATCTAACTCAAGATCTTCCTCGCTATCTACCCACCTGGCCATGGTGGAGCTCAAGCAACGAATTTTAACTTCCTTGTCCAAGCTCGCGGATCGTGACACCCACCAGATCGCTCTTGAGGACCTTCATTCTATCATTCAATCAATCTCTCCTGAAGCACTCCCAATGCTCCTTAACTCGCTCTACGACTCACTGTCCGACTCTTCGAATGCCAAGCCTTCGGTCAAGAAGGAATCTTTGAACTTGCTCTCTCTTGTTTGCCAATCACATCGCGATTTGACACTACCCCATCTGACAAAAATCATTGCCCACATTGTTAAGAGGCTTAAAGATTCGGATTCAAGTGTTAGAGATGCGTGTAGAGACGCTATTGGGGTATTGTCTGGTTTATATCTGAAGGGTGGTGGAGGTGGACAGAGTGGCGGGGATGTTAATGGAGGAGGTCCTATGGTAGGATTGTTTGTCAGACCGTTGTTTGAGGCAATGGGAGAGCAGAACAAGGTTGTTCAATCAGGTGCTGCGATATGTATGGCTAAAATGGTTGAGAACGCAGCTACAGAGGGTTATAAGGATGGTGGTGGCAATGTTAATTCCTCAATCCTGGCCTTTCAGAAGTTGTGTCCAAGGATCTGTAAGTTGCTGAATGGTCCGAATTTCCAGGCTAAAGCCGCTTTGTTGGGTGTGGTGGCAAGCTTATCTCAGGTATGAGTATTCTAGTAGCTGCATTTGAATCACTTGAAAAAATTGCGCAGATCAATAAGTAATCCTTTTCTTATTCAAGCCAGTTGACATTATATGCAGTTGCTATGTAATATGTGAAAGCTGAAATATTGTTGCATTTGATGGTAATATATAGAGATGTTTAAGTTAGTTGCAAAGAGTTCGTAGGTGGACGTGGAGAGTTCAATTCTTAATATAGGTTTAGATAAATTAGAGCCAAGGTTTATGTCTTTTGGGGTTAGCAATTATTTGTTAGATGTCGATTTATGGCCAGTCCAGTACTGGGTGTTATTCTACTTGGTATTGTTGTATGGTGTCTATATTGGTTTGGCAAGCAAAAGGCACTCTTGATATTTTTATTTGGTTAAAATGAATTTAGGATGAAAAATAAACCATCATCCACAAATTTGGGTGTTTATTACACTTGATGGTGCAGGAAATGATTTTTCTATTATCTTTACTATCTTCTTTATTCTAAATATAGGCAATCGATATTGGAGGACAAGAGAAGATTTGGCAATGTAGCTAAATTTACCATTTTATTGTTGGTTACTCCAAACTTTGTCCTAAGTTGGAGGCCAATTCAGCTGTTGGGAAGGGTTAGAATTGAATTTCTTATCATCATTTTTGATGACCTACATCAAGCAGCATTTGATTTATTAAAAAGTAATATGGAAAAGCTTGAGAAAATGCCAATTATTTTATTAGTGCTACATTTTCGTTTTCTCATTTTGCTTCTCATAAGTCCTTTTAGCTTTGATTTCTGAGACTCCTTTCCAGTGCAACCTCTCTCATTCGGTCTTGCAATATGAACAGAAAGCTATTCAAATATCCAAATTCTTTGAATTTCTCTAATAAAACCTTGAATTAATCTTCCCCTGGATCCTTTTCTCATTCCACTTATCACAACCAATTTTGTCCCCTTTACTAATTTAACCTGTTGTTCCCTTTTTCCCTTATGCAATTCAGACACTATAAGGAGACATTCATTCTGATTAATGAAACATTCAAACCTCGTAAATAAAACATCAAATGCATCCTCCTCTAGATCTTCTTCTTTTTCTACACAGATTGCCAATGCTGCAATGAAGCAGCATATTCTTCTTTCCCTTTCCAAACTTGCTGACCGTGACACTTACCAAATTGCCCTCAAAGATCTCTGTTTGATCACTCAATCCGTACCCACAGAAGCCCTACCCATACTATTGAATTCCCTATATAGTTCCTGCTCTGATCCTGCCAACAAGCCTGTGGTTAAAAAGGAATCTCTAAACTTACTATCCTTTTGTTGTCATGTTCGCCATGATTTAAAATTGAAGAATTTATCAAAAATCATATCCAATATTGTTAAGACATTAATGGATTCAGACCCAAGCATTAGAAATGCCTGCTGTCAGGCAATTGGGGATTTATCAAGATTATATTTAAAGAGAGGAGCAGAAAGTAGAGTGCAGTTGTTTGTAGGGCCAATTTTGAAGGCAATGCAAGAGCAGAACAATGTTGTTCAATTGGGTGCAGCAATGTGTATGGCAAAAATGGTGGATAATGCAGCCTCAAATGTCACAACAATCAAGCTATTCCAGAAACTGTGTCCTAGGATTTGTAAGTTGTTTAATAGTCAAACTTTCCGGGGCAAGGCTGCATTATTGGGTGTTGTTTCTAGTCTCTCGCAGGTTGGGTAAAATGTTTCTATGATATTTGTTCTGTAGATGCTTGTAGTATTATTTTTTTTCTGAGAGATGATTCTTGATTGTTTTGAATTGCATTGCATGGTTATGCAGTCCTCTGTAAAGGGATGCATTATGATGGGATTCTAATGTCACTGTTACAGGTGGGAGCAGTTGCACCACAGAATTTGGAACCTTTGCTTCAAAGTATTCATGAATGTCTTGGGAGTACAGATTGGGCAACACGTAAAGCTGCAGCTGATTCTTTGTGTGCTCTAGGACTGCATTCAAGCAAATTGATTGCAGAAGGGCCTGCAAATTCTACACTTACAGTGCTTGAGGGTTGCCGTTTTGACAAGGTAGTTTCCTTAAATCTGTCCTTTTGTGTATTAGACCTTAAATTTGCAATATTCTTGACTGCTGATCATCCTTAATATTAGTTATTCAATTTCACAAAACATTGATAGTTCTTATTACCCAAGGTTTTATGCTGAATTTCAAAATATGAGGTGCATAAGCCTTGTAAGCTCTCTTTCTATTGTCCTCTGAAAATTATCTTGTTTACTGTTTCATATCTTGTTTACTGTTTCATGTCAAGATCACCTTCATGTAAACACTTAAAACTGCAAGGGTGCATTCCAAATATGGTATTCCTTGCTGACCTTGTTGAAGAAATTAGTCTTCTTAATATTGATGCCAATCGGTATCTGCGCTTGATGTTTAAACATTTAATGTGGAAAAGTAGTTAATGGAAACTTTTCCTTTGTATCATTTCATATTTGTTTTGTTGCATATTTTCATAGTGGAGGTTCTACGCAAAATGAGGCTGATGAGAAATTATAGGCAGTATATTTATGAATATATATTTTGGGAATTTGACAAATTCAGCGTAGCCTTTGAAGATAGCTTTTGTGGTACCTTATTTATTTTTCTAGAGAGCAGAAACCGATGACTCTTAGATGCTTTCTGAAAGTGCAATATTCTTGAAATTTCTGCATCACAAACAAAAGAGATGATGACTTTATGTTGAAACAGCCTATGGTTAAGAAGGGCTATAGCTAGAAGAGTGTCAAATTGTTTATAACTCCCTGTTTTGTTTCATGAGAATGGAGATGAGCTGTATAATTAACTATCCCAGGGAAAGAATAGCTCTGTACTCAGTGTAAGTTTGAAATATTATATGAACAATTGTTTCCCATGGCTATTGAGATCCTTACCCAGGAAGGATAAGAAATACAGGTGGATAGGGCAGTCTTCCCTGAATAACTGTAAATCCTTTATTATCTTTTAAAGTGGTTGTGATATGATTAGCTAAAGTTGAAGAAAAGCTACCTATGTGAAGCAAAATTTCCCCTACCTTTGTTTGTTCTTTCACTGGTAGATTTGATAACAAAAGATTGCTCTGCTTTTGTTATCACCTCTATAAGTATGGTTCTTGAGAGAGAACTTTGCAGGTTTTGAGCCAAAAGTCCAGTCAAGTATTGGAATTGCCTGGTAAAAAGGTCTTGAATTAATGACCAGCTTGTCTCAACAGATTTGTAGATTGTTTGTTGAATGTAAGCATTATTCTCATGCTTTTTTAAAAATCATTTCTCTTATTCATGGTGTTAGAGATAAAGATATTATATTGCATTTTTCAAGGATGTAAGTACTCTTCCTTGATTGAAAAGTATCGCCCAAAAGATCATGGTAAAAGGAAGTGTTACTTTTTTGCACTAAGGTTGTATCAACTGGAAAAAATCACTCTTCAATTTCAGATAAAACCCGTACGAGATAGTATGACAGAGGCATTGCAACTATGGAAGAAAATTGCAGGGAAAGGAGATGGGGTTTCAGATGATCAGAAAGCTTCTTCTCAGGGTGAGGATTAAGTATTACGTTCATCTTGGAAGTGATCATTTTATTACCTATCCATGCTTCTCTGATCATTTTAATACAATGCTGCAGATGTTTACCGTCCTGAGCAATCAGATTTGTCAGACAAGAGCACACAAGGAACAGAGGTATTAGCAAAGGATTTGTCCAGTGGTTCCTCACCAACTAAGGATTCTGTTCCAAAAAGCAAAGGTGGAAGCATTCCGGAGAAGGCAGTTGTAATATTGAAGAAGAAAGCACCAGCTCTGTCAGACAAGGAGTTAAACCCAGAATTCTTTCAGAAATTTGAAACAAGGAGTTCTGGTGATCTTCCTGTGGAAGTTATCGTTCCTCGTAAATGTCTCAACTCTTCAAATGTAAATAATGAGGAAGAATCAGAACCAAATGATTCTGAATCTAGGAGGAGATCAAACCGATTTGGAAACATTCAGACAGATGATCTTCGTGGATCTTTCAACAAGTATCGAAACATTGAGAGAGGGGCTGCTGGGAAAGACTCTAGAACTAAAACATTTGAGGATGATGGGATTGACGTACATCACAGGGAATCATCTCATACAGGTTTTCCTAAATCTGATGGGCAATCAGATGGACCTTTAATAAACAATAAGGGAAGTTGGTTGGCCATTCAAAGGCAACTGTTGCAATTGGAAAGACAACAAACTCATCTTATGAACATGTTGCAGGTAAGTATAAGGTTTGTCCTACAAATCATCCTAGTCCACACATTTCCTATTGTTTTATCTAACTTGATGTTCAACATTGTAGGATTTCATGGGTGGGTCTCATGATAGCATGATAACTTTAGAGAACAGAGTCAGGGGTCTTGAGAGGGTTGTTGAAGATATGGCACGTGATTTGTCAATTTCATCTAGTAGGAGAGCCAATTTTGCTATGGGATTTGAGGGGTCGTCTAGTCGACCTTTAGGGAAATATAATGGCTTCTCTGATTATCCCAATGCTAAGTATAATGGACGTGCACCTTTTGGGGAGAGATTTACCCCATCTGATGCCACTGCTTCTGGCATCAGGAGGAGGGGCCCTCATTGGAGATCTGATACTTCTGATACTTGGGATTTCTCCACGTATGGTACATCCAGAAATGGACAGGTTGGCTCGAGGAGAGGTCCAAGTGGTGGTCCTATGGATGCTAGATCACCTAAAGCGGAACATGATAGTGACCAGGTTGGCAGTAGGAGAGCTTGGGATAAAGGGGCTGGACCTCTTAGGCTTGGTGAAGGGCCTTCAGCTAGAAGCGTTTGGCAAGCATCAAAGGATGAAGCTACCTTGGAAGCTATTCGAGTAGCAGGGGATGACAGTGGATCATTGAGGTCTGGAAGGGTGGCCATGCCTGAGTTGACTGCAGAAGCTATGGGAGATGACAGTATTGGGCAAGAGCGGGATCCTATTTGGACTTCCTGGAGTAATGCAATGGATTCCCTTAAAATGGGTGATGTGGATACAGCTTATGCTGAAGTTTTGTCTACAGGGGACGATCTCTTGCTCGTGAAGCTTCTGGATAGGTCAGGCCCAGTAATTGACCAACTTTCCAATGAGACAGCTTGTGAGGTGTTACATGCTATTGGGCAATTCCTACTGGAACAGAACTTGCTTGACATCAGTTTGTCGTGGATTCAGCAGGTATACATTTGCCTCAAGTAATCCAGGCTCTTGGATAAGTTTCTAAATCTTTTGTTAGTGATTCATTAGTTTTGAGTTCAGTCCTTTTTTTAAAAGATGACAAAGGGTAATAAGAAGATAGCTTCTGACAGCCCCAAGAAGTGTTACGGTGAACATCCTTAAATGCCCTTAAGGAACTTCCATGAGTTGGCCATTATTGACTAAGATGTGAGATCTAGCATATGGAATGATGGTAGGAAAAGTCAATTTATAATGGTGATTAAATTATCAGATTCAGTTTCCTGATACATATACTGGTAACTCTAATTGCCATTTAGGCATTGTCGTTTAATTGCCTGGGAAATTTATGGTCATTTTAGCTGCCGCAAGTAGCTATCAAATGATAGAATTTTCTAAGTGTTACTTTGTTTGCCTTGCTAACAGTTGGTAGAAATAGTGATGGAGAATGGACCAGATGTTATGGGCATTACCATGGACTTGAAGAGGGATATTTTGCTGAACCTGCATGAAACTTCAACTTCAATGGACCTACCTGAGGACTGGGAGGGTGCCGCACCTGACCAACTTTTGTTGCAGTTGGCTTCAGCCTGGGGAATCGAATTACAACATTTTGAGAAGTAGTTACTGTTGAATGAGCTAATAGGTGCTGCATGGTGAGTGCTTTTGTTGGATGATTTGCTTGCTGTATACATATCCTAATGTCTACAAGTCTACATGATAATTGTAAATGAAGAACTTCATGCCAACTCCGGTTGATCATTGTGCCTGTATACATTGGTGTATTCATTTCGCAGCCCTATTCTGCCCCTCTAACAAGGGCAAAATTTAAGGGATGCTGGTTGCTTTACAGGTGTATTGTTTCCTGTAAAATTGTTTGAAGTATTTTTCAGTGGAAGGTGATTGATTAAAAATTTGCCATCAATATGTTGCAAGTTGATACAAATTCATATTCAAAGCCATTGACAATGTAAACCTGAGTACTCTTAATTGCCTTATTGGCAATCTTAAGATAAATATGTTTTTTTAAAAATCATTTTATGTGTTCTGACTTCTGAATCCAATTTATATTACATATTTTAGAATGTTGAATATTAGAAATGTTACTTTCTCCACACAAAAAAAGTTGAATATTAGAAGGCTCGAAAAAGTTTCCTGTCAATTTCACGTGCGCGCCATATTCAGTTATGCCTCGTGGTTTCAGCTTCCTATATAAGAGTTGTGACTTTTTATAACTAGATCTGACATATATAATTGTAGGAAAATTGCCATTATCAATATACAGCTTCTACACATCCCTTGTGGATTTAGTTAGATAAGTAAAAATCATCTTTGGAAAGTTGAAACGGACAATGAAAATGGACAAGGAATTTAGAAATTTTAATTGGCAAGCTTTCCATGAAACGAGGATGAACTATTTTTAGAATGCTGTTATACACCGTTATATTGGACAATCTCCTCATCGCGTTCAACGGATCGGACCAAATGATAATTCCGTGCTCAAAGTTTGAGGAAACTCGATCAAACTTCCACTTGTGGAATTCGTAATACGCTACCGATTTGTCATTTAGGATAGATCAGATAGAACGACATCAAGCTGTGAAAGGGCCTGGACAAGCAGTCGCCCTTGAAGCCTCAGCTGAGTCGGTAGGCCCTTCCACGATCAGTTGGTCGTTAAATATCTTCAAAGTTCCTGTGTTCTAGTTTCATAACATGATATGCTTGTTGATGCTTACACGAACTTTCTGAATTGCGTATGTTAGAATATTGTGATTCAGTTTGAGGGTTACAATATGCAAACCTGCAATCTACGTGGGATACAACTCTGGTAGAAGCATTCGGGGCTAAAATGAGATAGTGAGAAGAGAACCATATTTTCTTAGACTCTATGAGATAGTGAAACTACAAACAGAATCATAAGTCTTTGACAAAAACGGTGTATAAATGATTGAAGGACTGTAAAAGACTCTCTCCAGCTTTGCCCAGTTGAGCAGCCGGATGAGAGATCCTACACAATTAGCCAAATGAAGACAAATTCCAACTGTGTTTAAGACGGGTTTCCTTAGCCATAATTAGTTCTCTAATCCGATTGTAAATGGATCTAAGGAAAAATGGAGACTTCATTTCCTTAAGTTGAAAGACTAATTTCTTTTCCTCCATATCCATTAAATGTAACGACTCGATCCTAATTTAAGGATGATCAAATACTTAGAAGCGGTGTGATGAAAGCATGAAGTAACTAGAGACGATTTAGATTATACCCATCATCAAATTAGAAGCTGATCCTTTCTCCATTTTCAATATGATATTCTATTAACTTGTCCAAGATTACTCTTAATTTTTTCAGGGTCTAAGAAATATCAAAGTTGCACTTTATAGCTCAAAAGTTAGAGAGTCTAAGAAGTATCAAGTTTGCACTTAATATTCAAAAGTTATTACCTTTTAATTACTCTTTATTCATCCATTTAACTCATAAGAACTCGTGATTATTATAAAGTCTCTACATTCTCTTAGCCTAAAGAACCTTGTTAAATAAATCTTATAAAGTCCATACTAGGCCTCCTGCTTTTTTTTTTTTTTTGCAAACAAAGCTCCTTTCAGCCAACCTTGGCTATGCCCT
This sequence comes from Erythroxylum areolatum, assembly GCA_024520975.1. Classification (NCBI taxonomy): domain Eukaryota; kingdom Viridiplantae; phylum Streptophyta; class Magnoliopsida; order Malpighiales; family Erythroxylaceae; genus Erythroxylum; species Erythroxylum areolatum. The sequence goes on along the minus strand of JANIJH010000225.1, from coordinate 77,287,044 downwards.
TATTGAGTGATCCATTAGTCTAAAGAAAATTCTTAGGCAACCTTTCAATAGCCTTAGTAAGGTTCTAAGAGAAGAAGATATGTGAATAATAATAAGTATGCAGGTTGTTCAGTTGGGACATAGTAAGTTGACACATAACTGTGTCAGAGAGTACTTTATTTTTTTTTACTACCAATTCTTCTAAAAATTGAATCAAACAATGGTGCGCAATCTTTACAAATCTTGAAGTAATAATAGGTATGCTCAGATATTTAAAAGGAACTTTTTGCAATTGAAGTCCTATAAAGCTGGAGAGTCCAAGTGCTAATTTACTTAAGCAAAATTTTATATACAGGTGACTTTGGGGGTGTTGACTTTGAGGCTTAAAAGTACTGAAAATTGATTGAGGGAGTACATAAGAGTATCAACTACAAGTTTATCAATTTCATCAAGCAAGATCAAGTCATCTGCAAAAGATAAAGTAAAGAGCTTAATAGACTTGCATTTATAGTGATATTTGAAAGGCATACCTCACAAAATATTATAAGAGATGAGCTTTCTTAATACCTTAACATAAATTGTAAAGATGAAGGGGAAATGAAAGTCAACTTGTCTAATTCCTTTAGCTCCTTTAAACAAAGCAGTAAGCTTGCTATTGACAAGAATGCTATAAAAGGGAGTGACAATGAATTGATTTGTCCATTAAATGTAGATATAGGAGAAAACAAAAGTATACAACACATTGAAGATAAACTTTCAGATGATCGTATCAATTACTATATAAAATTCAATCTTAAAGGATCAACTTTTGATTATTTTTTGTAATGATAAGATCTAAGTATCACCTAATCTATCAAAATTTCATCACGAATATTTATACTAGGTATACAAGCACCTTGTGAAGGATTTATTAAATCACACATCATTGATTTCAATTTTAAGCCTAAAATTGAAAGATGATCTTATAAACAATGTTACAATAGGCTATAGACTTATAGTCTTAAAAGGAAATGGGACTAGGAATTTTCGAAACCAGATAAATGAATTTCTTGTTTAATTCCTTGAGCATGATCCCTATACTAAAGAATTACTTAACAATACTGATGACATTATTACTGAACATACTCCAATAATTCTAAAAGAATGAGATATTTAAACCATCTAAACTAGGAGCCTTATTGGGATGCATACTGAAAAGGGCCTTTTTAATCTCCAAGGAAGTGACTGGTGAGTTGAGTAAATTGAATTAGTTTTGAGTTAGACAAGGGTAAATAAAAGGATTTAGCTCTTGTGTCAAAATAGAGGAAATAACATATGCTCCTAAAGAGTCTTTTTAAAAGAGTTATAGGTAAGTTCTTTCAGCTTATCTTGGTCCCAACAAGAAACTCTATTCATATCTGCAATGCCATGAATCTTATTAAAGTTCCTTCTTGCTTGAATATCTTTAAATCTATAAGCTAACTCAATATCCCCTTCTTTTAGCCAAAAAAAACTCTACTTTTTTGTTTCATTATAGAATTATGAATATTCAGAGTAAACAAGTATTTACTAAAAGCATAAATCTTATGATGTTTCAAGGAAGAGTCATCAGGTTTGACATATAGCTTCTCCTAAGTTGAGTAGAGATCCTTCGTAGCAATAGCTACAATTACTATGAAGTAGTTTAAGCTCATCACAGATTACCTAAAGATTCCTCATAAGTTTGTGTGATTTATAATCTTTAGAATGTATAAAGAGCCTTTTCACTGTAATCTCCTCAAACCTCAAGTTTGTTAAGAAATTGAAGAATTTGAAAGGGATTTTCAATCTTTTTAAGGAGTTAAAATATGGAATTCAAAGGGATAATGATCCTACACAAAAGGAGCATTGAAGAATCCAGAGTTATTAGGAAAAATAAACATCTAAGAGGAGTTGATTAACCACAAGCTTTTTCTTGATAAGCTATTTCCCTTCTTATTTATTAAATCAGGTGAAGAAGTTTCCTTTGAAGTGTAGATCAATAAGACTATTAATACCTGAACACTTTCTAAAATCATCATCAAGTTGTCTAGATAGAAGCTTAAATCAGTTGCTTCTTTGTGAAATAAGATGCAATCAAAGTCTCCCATCGCTACCCATAGCCCATTGATAGAGTTTTAGAGAGGCTTCAAATCTTCCTAAAGCTACTATCTTTGAAATGCCAAATTTTTCTGCATAGATATATATGGTATTAATAACTTCCTTAATAGGAGAATAAAAGCACCTAAGGATTAACAATTGGTTAGAATGTTAAGTATAGAGAATGATGATAATATCAAGGTTGTAAACCATTACAATTCTCCCATTATAGTGAGTTCAATGGTTAAATAAAGTAAATCATTTATTACTAAGGAACTAAAATCCCTTATTAAAATATTACTTCTTAATCTTGGTTTTCAACAAGCTAATCGTAGAAGGCTTTTCTTTCAGAAGGTAATCATTGATTGCCTATAACTTTGGCAATTTATTTGCCTGACATTTCAAGAAATGATAATTAAGAAGTAGGGGTATGCAAGACCTTTCCCTTAAATTTTCTTCTAGCTTTCCTAATTGAGACATGTTTGAAAGTTTCCATTTTTTACTTGCATTAGAAGCCTGAGCCATGAGCATATTATAAGTTTCTAAACTCTTCTTTAGCTTAGCCTCTATAATAATTGTAAACTTTATAGTATTGTGAACAAGCGCACCATTAGAAGAGTGATTATGAGAAAGTATAGTAGTCCATTCCTCAAGTTTTTTCATTACTGCATTAACAAATATATTCATATCATTCCTTCAATTTTCAATAGGAGTGTTAATGGATGAGGGATCTGGTAATTCTAAAGGATTTATAAATGGGGAAGTTGTGTTTGCCAGGTTACCTTAATAGGAAGTAACCTTAGGTTAAACTATTGAATTTTTAGCACTTCCTTTCTTTCTCCATATCTTAACTTAGTTTATTTGATAAGGTTTCTAAGGATAAGTGGAGAAGATTTTATAAGTCATCAACCATTCCTCTTCATTAAGGTTATGTTTGGTTGGGTTGTTATTTATAGAAAGGAATGAAATTTAATATTATTCTATAGTTTGGGAGGAGGGTTTATAATAAAATGGAATGGAGTAGGATGAAAGGGGAGGGTTTCACGTTATATTCCATTCCATTCTATTTCATTCTATTAAAAATCTTCCGTTCAACCAAGCATAGCTTAAGCCTTTGTTTTTAAAGTATATAATGTAATTTAAGTCTCTTTCCACCTCAAGCAAACGTTGGCATATCCTATTCTTCTTAAACTTATGATATGCTCATCAAAACTGGTTGATCTACCTAAAACACTTGTAAGATAACAAATACATATGGCTGACCAATATTTCAAAGGAATTTTATTTAAAAAATCCACAAAAGGGATGTTCATAAAGTCATTTTTGTTTACTTCATACCAATATACCATTTAAGGAGGAATAGAAGCTTAACATTCCAAAAGGACCTTATTTTAAACAACAATCATTCTCTATATGTCTCGAAACTTCAAAAGGAAATAATCTTCTTTAATTATAATTATTTGCACAAATCCCACTTTTCCTTATTAGCCTAGACCTTAATCTAAAGGAATGAAGGTGTTGTCTTAACGAAAAAATCAAAGTGGTTTTTTGTTTGGTTTCTCCAGTATTAAGCACTTCTAGGAGGGAAAAATAATAGTAGAAGTTAAGCACTTGCTCGAGGAATGTATCTAAGTTTATCTCTTGAATTATAATCCATAACCATTTATAATCCCTAACCACTTGATTCTAAGATTTACTAAGCAGGTTTAGAGAAGGAGCAAAAGGAATAAAAGTCCTAAAATGGAGCATAAGGAATAAAAGTCCTAAAATGCTCATAGGTTGTCTTAAAAAATGGATTATTAAGCACTACAATAGTAGTTTTACCATAATAATAAGTAATAAGAGAGAATGAGTAGGATGAAAGCAAGTGAGAGATATCCCAAAAGGGAGAGGCACTCTAAGACTATGAAGTTAAGGATCAAAAGTAATGTTAAGAAGATGTGAGAAATTTTAGAGTTTGGAGGTATTACAAATAGAGGAAGAAAAAGTTAGAGCTGAAGAGGCATTCTGGAAAGAAGTAGTAGCTTGGTTATATAGGAAGTAAATTAGCAAATGGTATGGAGGAATTTCTAAAGTCAGAGCCAAGTAGAGGAGAGGAGGAGATGCCATAGTGCTAGGAAAAATAACAACTTTCTAAACTATCTCCATACCAAAAAAAGAATAAAAATAGCCTTTGGAAAAGGTGGGAAAGAAAAGTAAAATCTAGTTAACAAGAAAATGAAAGTTGAGTGGGGAAGGGGGAAATCATCAATAAAGAAAGTAAGAGAGGCTAAAGGATAACATCAAGGCATGAAGGATTATAATTTAGGATTCAACTTTTGATTATAGAATATCATTTGTCTTGAAAGTTTTAATGGAGAACAAGATTCAGTAAAAAATTTGACAACTTTTGAAGAATAAGGAAGTTTAAGTTCTAAACCTGAACTTCAATGATCTATTTCATGTAGTATATCGATTAATGCTTCGACCATTAAAGGCATTATAGAAAATAAGTTTATAGAGCTATTTCAAGTTTATTGAATAGAGCCTGCAACACTAGGCCCAATGATGAAACTTTCTCTCACATTTAATGATTTTCTTCTGTATGCTTGTATATGTAGTGTCTTTTAATGGCTTATATGGCTTCTTATGTAAAATAATTACATATAAATTGATTCTCTTTCACTCTCTAAGACCAATACCATGCTTTATTCTTTGTAAATCCCTTTAATTCTAATAAATTAACCTATCTTTTATATTAGGTTTTGTTTATGTATTAAAAGATTTCTTGATTGATAGATTCATATTATTTGATGTTTGACTAATCATTTATTCATTATATGAACTATTTTTTTATGATTGTTTATCAACTGAAGTATTTTTATCCTTTAATCATATATTTTATCTTTTGGATCTGCATAACTTATGTTTTAGCCTTAAACTAAGGAGTTTGTTTTTCTTTTATGATCTTAGTTTGCATTTAATCGTGAACTCCAAAGTTTGTCTTACATGAGAGACTTTGAGGCAAGTTTACATTCATCCATAAAATTTAAATTCATCTTACACTATCTTCCTTTGCGCAATCACCTTTAAAATAAGTATTCATTTAGTTGTATATTTTAGAATTTATCTTAGTAATCTTTATCTGTATGATTGCCTTTTATATAAGTCATTAATTAATAGTGAACTTTGGAATTCATCTTACCTTATCTTTGTTAGCATAATCACTATTAAAGCATACCTAAACTTGTCACAAAGCATAAATAAAATATAGTTATAATAAAAGCATATGTATTACATGGAGTTGCCTAACTTACTGATAATAAGGGAACAAACACATTCAATTCCAGATTTGGGAGTATCTTTTCTATATTCAAATATACAACTTGTAGATTCTATCACTCTTTTGATCATGAATGTGTTAGTTTAGTTTTGCGCTCTTTGACTTATTGAGCAAACACTCGACTTCCTCTAAGTTGATAAATCTATGAAACCTTTGTTATATCTTTGTAACTATGTGCTTTATTCATGATTAAGGACTTCCACATCAGTTAAACCCTTTGCAACCCCCTTTTGTATGCTACTATTATTATGTAATTATTGATGTTTATAATTTATATGGCTTCTGTACTTAACCTCTACGTATATTGCCAAAGGTTTTTGTTCTATGTTTGAATGGTGTCAAAAATAGTCAACAAGGTTTGATTTATTACTTAAGAAGTGTAATTCGAAATGAGCACTTAATTGCTTGAACTTAAGAGTTATAGTTTGAAACTAACCCCTTACCACTAACCAATGTAGATTAGAAGGCTTTACATTGCATGGTGTTTTATGCATCATACAGGTATATAAATTTGCAATAGCGTACCATATAATCTATAATATCTATTAAGTTATTATATACTTATAAGGCATGAAATTTAAACTTTAGTTATGGTCACTCATTGAAAATGATTAAGGTGAGAGTACTATTACATTTACTTCATATTTATCTTCTTGAAACACATTTAAAGAGAGTGTATGCATACTATATTAAGTGGTTGGTCTACTGAATCAACGATCAAATGTCTACTATTAGATAATTTCTTCAAATTTTACTGCTATCAAATACTTCTTAAACTTGATCTTTGGTCAGCTAACTTGTTAGTTCCTTAATCTCTATTTTATAGTTTCGATATTATTATGTTGTTATTAATAATTCAGTCAAATTGTTTCTATGTAACACCTATTTAAAGGCATATTAAATAAGTTGATGCTCTGCATAATTTCAACTCAAAGACTTTCATTTCTGGATTTCTATTAAGTATTTTTTAACTCTTTAATTTTGTACTCTAACCAACATTTTGATATTAAAGCCAAGTTCTTTTCTAATTAGTTATAAAACTCATGGCCAGAAAAGATTGTTCTATGCGTATTTTTCAACCATCAATTCCTATCTCTAAAGGTGAATGCTTTGAATTACGGAGTATAAAATGAAAACTTTGTTTAAATATCAATATTTATTATGACTTAGTTGAAAAGGATATCTTAATATGGATGAAGAGGCTAGGTTGAGGCAAAATAAAAGGACTTTAAAGCATGATTATTTATTCAACATGTTGTTTATGACAACTACTTAAAAGATGCTTAGATTAATTTGCAATAATGTTTTTAGGCTCCTTAAAAGTAAAACACATTCTCTTTTCTATGATTTTGAAACATTGCATATGAATGGTGGAGAGTCCGTCTAAGATTTTCTATCTTAAATGTTTACAATTATTAATTCAATTGAAATCTTATGGAGAAAAAATTACTAATCAAATCATAGCTATAAAATTTTTAAGAAGCTTGCTATAAAAGTTTAGTCATATAGTTGTAGCTATTGAAGAGTCCAAGAACTTAACAGTATGCTTATTTGATGAAATGATGTGATCTTTGCAATCTCATCAGGCAAGGTTAAATAGAACAAATTTGAAAAATAAGAAAAAAGCCATTCATATGAAAGGTGAAGAGTCTAATAAAGAATCAAGAAAAATGTAGTAATTGGTTTAAGGACGTGGTGGAGGGGGATTTCATGAAATAGGTTATGAAAGAGGACAAGGTGATGAGCACACCAATAAATTGCTACTAATTGAAAACTAAAGAAATAGAATTTGTGTTTAATGTCACTACTGCAATCGATTTGGGTATGTAAAAGTTGAATATGGAAAGTTGGAAAACAAGCAAGTGATATAATACAAGAGGAGGAAGAGATCAAGTCATTTATGGCCTATTATAATGAAATAAAAACTTTCAACAATATTTGGTTTATTGAAATCATATGATAAGGATAATGTCATTTTTTAAGGAGTTTAATGAGTCATACAAAAATATTTGGTTTATTAATAATGAGTCATACAAGATTAATATGCAGCTAAGAAATGACAAACAAATGTAAGTAAGTATTGGAAAACTCATGTTAGTAAGTATTCAATTTTGTTTGATAATATCTCTATAAGATTAGAGATACAAAAATATATCAAGTTATAGCCAATGTTTGAATGACTCAAACGACATTCCCACTTGAAAATTCTAACATTGAAAATCAAGTTCTTATTGTAAAAAAAAAACCAAGGCTCAATTATGATACTTACAATATGTGCATTTGAAAAACGTTTGAATTTGTTGAGTTAAAAGGAAATGGTTTTTAGATTGTTTATAATTGAGTTTTTATATATGTGAAGGGTGATAAGAAACAACTTAAAAAACCACTTCCTTTAGGAAAGTCAAGAAGAGCATTTAGTTGCTTTGAGATTATACACTTTGACTTATGTGGTCCCATGAAAACAAAATCATTTGATGTGAGTAAATATTTTTTATTATTGGCAGATGATTATAGTTGTGTGATTTGAGTCCATATTCTACAAGATAAGTAAAAAAACGTTTGAGATATTTAACAAGTTCAAGGAATTAATTGAGAAACAAAGTAGAAGACACATCAAGATGCTTTGGATTAAAATAAGAGGTAGGTTTTTATCTCATGAATTCGTTCATTTTTATGAAGAGTAGGGATTGCACAGAAAGTTAATTTCTCCATACATACCAAAGCAAGATGATGTTGTTGAATTAAAAACTCAAATTTTTATTAAGATGGTTTGAAGCTAATTAAAAGTGAAGAATTTGCATAGTAATCTTTGTTCAAGAGTTGCTACTGCTATTTATTTATTAAATTTATCACCAATAATGATTATTCTAGGTAAAACATTATATGAAGCTTAAAGTGGGGGAAAACTATGTTTAATCCACTTAAAAATATATGTTCGTACTGCCCATACTTTGATTGACTCTTATAATTGTAGCAAACTTGATAAAAAATTAGCAAAGTATATTTTTGTTAATTGTTACTTATAATTTAAAGCATATAAACTGTATAATTCTATTAATGATAAAGTGATTACTACAAGGAATGTTGTCTTTAATGAAGAAGGGAAGAAGGGAGTTGGATTTAGTGATGATGTTAAATTTAAAATTTTAGTTAAAAATAAAGATCTACAAACTAATGTTCAACCAAAATCTGTTTCAAGTTCATCTCTTATGATATCACCAAATTAATATTTTTCAAGCATTAGCAATGGAAGCTCATCAAATAATTTAACTCTTTCAAAAGCAATTCTAACAGTAAGGGATGCCTATAAGGCTATATAAGCCTTATATATATTTGACCTAACAACCTTTAATGAAGCATTGAAAAAAAAGGAAGAGTGCCATAGAAACTACATAGAAGTATTCATAAGGTTCAATTAGTTATTAAGGAATACTCACAATAATAGGGTATCAATTTCAAAAGCCATTTTCTTCATTATAAGAGTAAGACTATTACGTATGTTTGAACAACAATTACACAACTGTAAATATAACTATGGATGATATAAAATACCCCTGTAACTGTTTCTTGAGGATATGAAAAACATATAAATTAGTTATTGTCTTTCTCTCTCTTATGCTTTTTTTCTACCTTCTCTCCTCCTTTTAGATTCTTCTTTCTTCTTCTCTCCTCTATTCTTCATATTTTTGTAACAAATGGTGTAAGAGCCTTACGATTCTTGGCTAGGAAATTCCATAAGCATGACAGAAGATAATTGGAATCAAGAGTTTGAGAAGCTTGAAGAAAGTATCCAAAAAATTAAGGAATCTCAAATTCGAAGGGAGAAATGGAGGTAAAAAATTAAAGTAATGTTTAATCAATATATACAATCAAGAGGAATGGTTGCTTCAGAAAATACTAGCACTAATGGTAAAATGATGGATAATAATGCTAAAGAAGAGAGGTTTGGAAGCAACTTGAATTTTAATATGAGTACTGTGGTGACTATAGAACAGAACAACGAGAAACACGTATGAAAATCTCAAGTTAGTAATTCATTCATCATTGATGCTGACAATAAGGAGCGGCATATATAGAAGTCTTAAGTTGGATTCATTCACCATTGACATTAATGAAGAACAACTTGGCAAAGAAATTAAAATCAATTTCCAACTTCAAATCACTAATTTAAATATTTGAAGGTGAATAACAATCAAAATGTTATTGTGCATTTAGAGAAGGGTGATGAAAATAAGTTCATTTTAGTAAAAAAGAAAACATTGTTCTTTCATTTTTATCCAGTTTGTAAATCTGCTTGATAATTTCTCTGTTAAACCTTGTGGACAAAGTTTTCTAAAGTAGGAGGAATTGTTACGTATTTTTATACAGCAATTATACAACTGTAAATGCAAACGTGGGTAATATAAGTGTAATCGTTTCTCAAGGATCTCTTGTGTTTTTCTCTACTTCTCTCCACCTTTTGGATTCTTCTTTTATAACATCCCAGATCACCCGCTTATAGATATTGTCCACTTTGGACCTTGACCCAGCTAAGGCCTCACGGTTTTGCTTTTCTCGAGGCCTTCTCAAGAAGTCACCCATCCTAGAACTACTCTCACCCGACCACATTTAATCTCGGAGTTCTGATGGGATCCAGTCTGTTAGGTCATGGAAAACACGTATGTAAGGAAAAGTTCAACTCTCCAGTCGGTTCTACCGACTCGAAACCTGGCTCTGATACCCCTTATAACATCTCAGATCACCTGCTTACAGATATTATCCGCTTTGGGCCTTGGCCCAGCCAAGCCCTCACGGTTTTGCTTTTCCCAAGGCCTTCCTAGGAGATCACCCATCTTGAAACTACTCTCGCCTAAGCACATTTAACCTCGGAGTTCTGATGGGACCCAGTTTGTTAAGCCATAGAAAACACGTCTGTAAGGGAGAGGTATTCGTACTCTTATAAGGCGTACTTCATTCCCCTCTCCAACCGGTGTGGGAGATCTCACACTCTCCATCCCCATTAGGGCCCATCCTCTTTGGGGTCCAGCCTAGCTGGCACAATGGTTCGCGAATCGGCTCTAATACCACTTATAACAGCCCAAATCACCCGCTTATAGATATTGTCTGCTTTGGGCCTTGGCCCAGCCAAGCCCTCATAATTTTGCTTTTTTCGAGGCCTTCTCAAGAGGTCACCCATCCTAGAACTAATCTCACCCAAGTACATTTAACCTCGGAGTTCTGATAGGATCCGGTCCGTTAAGTCATGGAAAACGCGTATGTAAGAGAGAGGTATTCGTACCCTTATAAGGCGTATTTCGCTCCCCTCTCCAACCGAAGTGGGATCTCACACTTTGGGCCCTAAGGGGGTGGAAAGTGTGAGATTTCACATCGGTTGGAGAGGGGAACGAAGTACGCCTTATAAAGTTACGAATATCTCTCCCTTACAGACGCGTTTTCTATGGCCTAACGGACCAGATCCCATCAGAACTCCGAGGTTAAATGTGCTTGGGCGAGATTAGTTCTAGGATGGGTGACCTCCTAGGAAGGCCTTAGGAAAAGCAAAACCGTGAGGTGTTGGCTAAACCAAGGTCCAAAGCGGACAACATCTATAAGCGGGTGATCTGGGATGTTATAAGTGGTATTAGAGTCGGTAACCGAGCCGTTGTGCCAGCTAGGTTGGACCCCAAAGAGGGTCAGACCCTAAGGAGGTGAAAAGTGTGAGATCCCACAATGGTTGGAGAGGGGAACGAAGTACGTCTTATAAGGGTACAAATACCTATCCTTTATAGATGCGTTTTCTATAGCCTAACGGACCAGATCCCATCAAAACTCTGAGGTTAAATGTGCTTGGGCGAGATTAGTTCTAAGATGAGTGACCTCCTGGGAAGGGGGTACGAATACCTCTCCCTTACAGACGCGTTTTCCATAGCCTAACGGACCAGATCCCATCAAAATTCTGAGGTTAAATGTGCTTGGGTGAGATTAGTTCTAGGATGGGTGACCTCTTGGGAATGCCTCGAAAAAAGCAAAACTGTGAGGGCTTGGTTGGGCTAAGGCTCAAAGCGGATAATATCTGTAAGAGGGTGATCTAGACTGTTATAAGTGGTATCAGAGTCAGTACCTGAACCGTTGTGCCAACTAGGCTAAACCCCAAAGAGGGCTGGGCCCTAAGGGGGTGGAGAGTGTGAGATCTCTCACACCGGTTAGAGACGGGAACGAAGTACACCTTATAAAGGTACGAATACCTCTCCCTTACAGACGCGTTTTCCATGGCCTAACGGACCGGATCCCACCAGAACTCTGAGGTTAAATGTGCTTGGGCGAGAGTAGTTTCAAGATTGGTGACCTCCTGGGAAGGCCTCGTGAAAAGCAAAACTGTGAGGGCTTGGCTGGACCAAGGCCCAAAGCGGACAATATCTGTAAGCGAATGATTTGGGATGTTACAGGTGGTATCAGAGCTGGTACCCAAGTGTAAGATCCCACATCGGTTGGAGAGGGGAACGAAGTATGTCTTATAAGGGTACGAATACCTCTCCCTTACAGACGCTTTTTTTTTATGGCCTAACGGACTGGATCCTATCAAAACTCCTAGGTTAATGTGCTTCGACGAGATTAGTTATAGGATGGGTGACCTCTTGGGAAGGCCTTGAGAAAAGCAAAATCGTGAGAGCTTGGCTGGGTCAAGGCCCAAAGCGGACAATATCTGTAAGCGGGTGATCTGGGCTGTTATAAGTGGTATCAGAGTCGGTACCTGACTCGTTGTGTCAGCTAGATTGGACCCCAAAGAGGGCTGGGCCTAAGGGGGTGGAGAGTGTGAGATCTCCCACACCGGTTGGAGAGGAAAACGAAGTACGCCTTATAAGGGTACAAATACCTCTCCCTTACAGACGCGTTTTCCATAGCCTAACAGATTGGATCCCATAAGAACTCCAAGGTTAAATGTGCTTGGGCGAGATTAGTTCTAGGATGGGTGACCTCCTGGGAAGGCCTCAGGAAAAACAAAACCGTGAGGGCTTGGCTGGGCCAAGGCTCAAAGCGGATAATATCTGTAAGCGGGTGATCTGGGCTGTTATAGTGGTATTAGAGCCGGTAACCGAGCCGTTGTGTCAGCTAGGCTGGAGCCCAAAGAGGGTTGGGCCCTAAGCGGGTGGAGAGTGTGAGATCTTACATCAGTTAGAGAGGGGAATGAAATACGCCTTATAAGGGTACGAATACCTCTCCCTTACAGACACATTTTTTATGGCCTAACGGACCGGATCCCATTAGAACTCCGAGATTAAATGTGCTTGGGTGAGATTAATTCTAGAATGGGTGACCTTCTGGAAAGGCGTCGGGAAAAACAAAACCGTGAGGTGTTGGCTAAACCAAGGTCCACACTGATTGGAGAAGGGAACGAAGTACGCCTTATAACAGTATGAATATCTCTCCTTTACAGACACGTTTTTCATGACCTAACTTACCGGATTCCATCAGAACTCCGAGGTTAAATGTGCTTGGGTGAGAGTAGTTCCAAGATGGGTGACCTCCTAAGAAGGCCTCGGGAAAAGCAAAACTGTGAGGGCTTGGCTGGGCGAAGGCTCAAAGTGGACAATATCTGTAAACGGGTGATATGGAATGTTATATCTTTCTTCTTCTCTCCTCTATTTTTCGTATTTTCATAATAAATGGTATCAAAGCTTTGTGATTCTTAGTCAAGAAATTTCATAAACATGACAAAAGATGATTGTAATGAATAGTTTAAGAAGTTTGAAGAAAGTATCCAAAAAATTAAGGAATCTCATATTCAAAGTGAGAAATGGATGTAGAATTTAAAGTAATCTTTAATCAATTTATGCAATTAAGAGGAATGACTCCTTCAGAAAATACCAACACTAATGGTAAAAAGATGGATACTTATGATGAAAAAAAGAGGCTCGGGAGCAGCTTGAATTTTAACATGAATACTGTGGTGACTGTAGAATAGAATAATGAGGAATACGCATGGAAATCTCAAGTTGGTGATTCATTCATCATTTATGCTGACAATAGGGGCAACATATGTGGAAGTCTTATGGTGACTCATTCACCATTGACATTAATAGAGAACAACTGGGTAAATAAATTAAAATCATTCTCTATCTTCATAATCACCAACTTAAATATTTGAAGGAGAATAACAATCAAAATGTTATTAGACATTTGGAGAAAGGAGACGAAAAGAAGTTCATTTTCGTCAAAAAATAAAACATGGTGTTTCTTTTTTATCTATTATGTAAACCTCATTGATAATTTCTCTGTTAAATCTTGTGGACAAGGTTTTCTAAATTTGGAGGAATTGTTACATATTTTTATACATCAATTATCTTGCTATAAATATAACTTTGGGTAATATAAAATACTGTAATCATTTCTCAAGGATATGAAAAAATATTAACTAGAGATTGTCTTTTGCTTTTCTTCACTTTCTCTCCTCCTTCTGCATTCTTCTTTCTTCTTTTCTTTTCTTCTCTCCTCTGTTCTACTATTTTCATAACAAACACTTAGCTTTGGATTATCGGGTATGACTTTATTTCCTCTGGAATCTAAAAATCTCTTGTTTGGGCCTATAATGGCATAAAATTCGTAGTTCTTTTTTGTAAGCAATATTTGACTAAACAGGATGAAAGTAAATTGGGAAATTTTGATTTTGATCGGGGATTATCGCCTGGTAGAAAATTGACTTCTTGGCACATGGTGGAAAGGAGTCTTTGAGTTTTGAGTCTATTTGATTATTTAATTATTTTCTTGGTAAGTAGCTAACCAGTAAGACCGTCGGTTTCAAGAATTTGCTTGGAGAAAGAATCATCTGCCAGAAGATGTATGCTAGTGAGAATTCTGGAAAACACCTCATTGTTCTTCCGTGTTTGTTCTAGTCATGTGCCAGATAAAATATGAATGTGACAGCCAGAGAATAAGACAAATATAAAAGAAAACATCCTAAAGTAACAGAACAAGAAACAAAGAGTAGAATATGGAAATGGAAAACAAAAGATTCATTGGAAATGGTAGAAGGGCTGGTTTCAGAAATGGCAGTATTATGCAACATGACAATAAATTCCGTGAAACAGTTAAATAATCTGCATAAATGTCCTTCCCTTTCTTCTCCTGTACAGTCAATCATTTTATCTACCAAACTCACTATGGTCTCCATCACTATGACTATCAGGAGAAGCTGAATTTACGTAGTCATTTCCACCCTCGTCCTCGTCGCTGTTCTTAAGTGCTAGGTACTCGAGAGCAGTTACAACATCACTTATTAAAGGCCGAATAGAAGCTTCCTCCTGGAGACACATAGCTGCAACTGCAAGTGCTTGGTAAAGACCTTTAAGAGGGTACTTGCCTTCTAGCAATGGATCTGCCATTAAGGTAAATTTCCTTCTGTCTTTAAGTAGCGGAGTCGCCTGCAGAAACGGATATATGCAACAACAAGAGGTAAGTGCTCATTGTTTGCTTCTGTAACTTGTTCATCAATCTTTAGTACTAGTATATCAACATAAAAATTCAGTAAGGAACTGGATCTTATAGGACTGATTCAAAATTTTTTGAGTTGTTAAAACTTCTTTAGAATAAGTATTAGTTTATTTTTAATATTATGAAATATCTATTTTAGTTTTTTTTTATTTTACCTATATAAGACAATCAAGTTTAATAATTAAATAACTTGAGTATTCCTTAATCTTTATCTTATCTCATCTCATTCATCTTCTATTTTTCTAAACCCCAACACTAATGTGATTCAAAACCCTCGTTTAACTTTCTGAAGGAAGCTGTTTTATATAAGAGCAAAGAAAAGAAGACTATTACTCAACATACCCAAGCAACTAGATTCTGCTCTTCACTTGGTCTTGAATAGTCAATAACTCTTCTTCCTGTGATCATCTCCAAGAACACAACTCCAAAGCTGTAAACATCAGATTTTGTTGTCAATTGGCCTGTCAATGCATACTCCGGAGCGCAATAGCCGTAAGTCCCCATTACCCTCGTGGACACATGGGTCTTGTCCCCAGTAGGACCAAGCTTTGCCAGGCCAAAATCTGAGAGTTTTGGATTGAAGTTCTCGTCTAATAATATGTTTGATGCTTTGAAGTCGCGGTATATTACAGGAGGATTCGCTGTTTCATGCAAGTATTCAAGACCTTTTGCTGCACCCACGGCAATTCTCATTCTAGCATTCCAATCCAGAGGCTTCTTCCCAGGTGGTAACTCTGAAAAGGGAACATTTCATTAGAAGAGAAGTTACTGGCAACTCATTAATGAGATATAAAAGAGTACAGTTGAAGCTAAAATCTCTTTTAACGCTGAAATAGCACATAGAAAAGTCCCACAAGTACTGAACCAATTTTGTGTGACATGAAATCCAAGCTTAGCATTCAGTTGTCAAGATGGATTTGGAAAACTGTGTTTAGGTTATTAATTGAAACAACTTTTCTCAGGGAACCCAAAATCTTTGAGTTTATAAACATTTAAGACCATGGTGTCTGTCTTCTGAGCAGGAAGACATCATCCAAATAAACTAATTTCTACATACCAAGAAGGTGATCCTCAAGAGAGCCATTAGGCATATAATCATACACTAAAATCCTTTGATCTCCATCTGCACAGTATCCGACCAGATTCACAAGGTGGGGGTGGTGAAGAAGACTTAAAATCAAAACCTCGACAAGAAATTCTCTATTTCCTTGAAAGCCATTTCTGTCAAGTTGCTTGACAGCAACAACCTAAATGTGATGCAATTTAAAAATTATTATCAGTAATTTAAAAGATACTTTTTGCTTAATTGCATGAGAAAGGAAAAAAAAATACTTGGTTTGTTCTTTCAAGAAATCCTCTGTACACCCTCCCAAATCCTCCTTCACCTAGCAGATTGTCAGCATTGAAGTTTTGGGTTGCTGCAGATAGCTCTCGGTATGACAGAATCTCAGCAGATATATTTCCTTTTCCTATCTTCTTAATTTCATCAGCTATGTACCTTCGTCTGCTGCTATCTGTACAGTAACATATGATCAGTTTATAGTCTTAAAATTCTGAAGTTGTAAGTTACACATGTACATTTACACACTAACATTGGTTGGTTATGATGATTATATCTGCTTGTCCATAAACCGGGTATTCGAAAAAAGAAATTTATGATAAATAACTGGGTATTTTCGCTTGCTGATCTTCTCTAAGTTTAGCAGGACAGCAGGATCGAAATTCTGAAGCCAAGAAATCAAGAAATGATCTCAAATGATCTTTTGCTTATCTTCCTTGGTTGAATGTGATTCTTTCACCTATTCAAATGCTTTATCTTCGTCAAACCTTCTGGAAATATGATCATCACATGATATAATGGCAAGTGATACAAAATTCGAGGTTACGGTTCTAAACTTCCTTAATCGTTGAACTTTTCAGGTCAACTTTTTTCATTTTTCATCCCCATATCTAATGGACAAATGTTCCACTAGTTTAATTATCCCACAGCATAATTTAGTTTTAATTTTCTAGTCCGTTAAAAGCATAGAAGTACATAAAATGCCTTCTAAGTAGGAAACGAACATGCCCTTAGATCTATTTCTGAATAAAGGCATTTGGTAATGGTGATCAAGGGACGTGGTTTCGGTATGCACTAGACTTGCTAATTTTATTTTAAGAAAACGTTAGAGCTTCACATGATCAT
This sequence comes from Erythroxylum areolatum, assembly GCA_024520975.1. Classification (NCBI taxonomy): domain Eukaryota; kingdom Viridiplantae; phylum Streptophyta; class Magnoliopsida; order Malpighiales; family Erythroxylaceae; genus Erythroxylum; species Erythroxylum areolatum. Next base: position 77,269,993 of record JANIJH010000225.1, on the reverse strand, counting down.
TCATTGATTATAACCTTCTAAGAAACAACATGAAGATCGATTGTAGAAGAACAAGACAATGTGGCGAAAGTTACAGAAATATACCACTTCTCAAAGATATGTTGGCGAATGCGTTTAAGGCTTTCCCTCCGGCGGATTCCTTGCTGCCCTTTTTTGACCTTTTACTGTTTCTTTCATCTGTCATGCAACATTGAAAACAGCTCATTTTGCCTTTCCCTCGAGATCAACAACCATCAGAATCTTGAATCAAATTAATATAGAGACATTTTTAACTACTACAAATCAATGTTGAGGTTGAGGATATTGATTCAAGAAATGGTGTCATGATTAAGGGAAGGACATGCTAAGCTACTGAGAACCTTAGCCCTGGAAGCAATAAAAATTGTTTCTGTATCTTGAATAGACACAAAAGTAGAAGTTTTCTTGTTTCCTTTTTCTTTTTCCATGAGGTTGAATTTGGTTCGTTTCTTTCAGGGCCAATAAAGTTACGATAGGGCAAAGGACTTGGTCAAATTTGTTAATTATAGCACTGGACAGGTAACTTTTTCTCAATTTCCCTGTTAAATAAAATGTAAACCCTCAACCATATCATTTATCAAGTCTATACGTAATCAGTCCTAAAGTGATCACGATCCATTCGCATCAATCTTCTCAATTTCCCTGTTAAATAAAATGTAAACCCTCAACCATATCATTTATCAAGTCTATACGTAATCAGTCCTAAAGTGATCACGATCCATTCGCATCAATCTTGCCTGGAAACAGTTTCAGACATGTTATCATACACAATCCCCTTTTGGCTGTTATCCTGAATTATAGGTTAGTCAAATCAATCACCACAAGAAATGTTGGAAGAAGGAAGGGAATAAAGTGACCAAATATATATATATATATATATATATATATATATATATTACAGCTACAGTTTCAGACCATAGTAATAAAAGTTTTCCAATTTGATGCTGGGAAGCAGTTAACGGGGTAGTTCCCTTCATTCCTTTTGTACTGTTGCTTTAGCAACCTCTTGATGAATTTCTAAATCTCTTATTTCATGTTTTGGAGGAAATATGTATCGTATTTGGGGTTCTCGTATATGTATGTATTGTATTCAGAGATAAGCAAGAGACTCCAACTAGCAGTTCTTAGATACTGTACAAGTTTTTGCTAAATAGGATTCAACCTTTTAGGAGTTTCCTTTTCTTTCTAGCTTAAGGTATTAAATAATTGCCATGCCTGTAAACTTTTTCTTTTTCCCTTTTTACAGAAATAAAATCCACCTTAATCAGACTATTCCCAAATTTATTCATACAGCATGCACATTAGCTAATCCAGCCTAATTTGCTTCTACGTGGTCAATTCATTAGTTAAATATTTTATACCTAAAATCACCTCATATCAATAGTTCCCCGCATCAAAACGTGAATCTCTAGTTGACACCACAATTTGGTCAATAAATGGTGGTGATAGTCGCCATTTTCTGTGCCAAAGCTCAGGATTTTCTATACAGAAATTTTAGTAATTACTTTAATTATGACTTGCAACTTTATTTGGACTCAATTTCTCATGCATTGGGGATGAAGCAAGGAATCCCAAAGTGCTTACATTATAACTTACTGATTTCAGGTGGATCAACTTGGACTTCCTGCAATTTTGGCTTTCTATTTGGCCTTGCTACATAATTTAGTGTGTTTTTTGTTATTTAAAATTAATTTTACAAGACATCCTGATAATACCGTAGGATTGGTTATCATGAAGAGCAAAGATTTCGTTAGCCAAATCAGTAAATTATTAACGAAACTAACATTTTGAACTGAACTATTTAGCTTTTAAAAGTTTGGTTACTCAATCAAAAAAATTTAAAAACTTAAACATCATGTTGAAAAAATCTAAAAAGTTTGACTGGGATTAGTTATCCCTAAGTTAAAAGAGATGAAAGTATTGACTAAACAATAAAACTCATATTATTATTTACATGAAAGTTTATATGAATTTAAATCACTTTATTTTCAAAAAGCACGTAATCTAATAGAAAAACTGAATTAAGCTACTAATCAAATTCATTATCACAAAATAAAATTTAGTAAATATCCCAAACACCATTTTGACGGGTAGTTTTATTAAGAATAAAAGACATCACTTTTTTTTGTAGTTTTATCATTTAAATTTTTTTTATAATTTAATATTTCAAGAAAAATCCTTATACTTATCTAGACATGTAACTTGTAAGTTTTTTCAAAATTTTTATGAAAAAACTAATATAAGAAGTTATGAAATTTACTAAACTAAAATATTAAACCATATGTGTGTTTTTTAAAAATGAGTTAAACTAGAAGGGAGATGTGTGTCTTTTACTCATTTGATAAATATGATATTCTGGAAACAAATATATTTTAACATACCTTAATCATTATAATTCTTTCTTAATTTCATATATGGTACTTATATGAAACATTGTCCTTGACTAAGTAAAGCCTAACACATGGTTGTATACTAAGATATATTCTTCAATAAAAAGAGATAGAGGAGTATACGATATAGGGTATAGGCGTGTCTAGGGTTGCGTGTTGGATAATTTTGACTTTTCCCATAAAGTTGGACAACATTTAATATCAATTTTTAGTTTTTCAATAACTTATCGATTAAGTTACGCAATTTGATCCGAATAAAGATAATAAAGTGTCCTATAAATAATCTAAATCAATGGGTTGCAGTCCAGGAGAAAAAATGGATCCTGATCAATGTAAATCAGATCCATATCAGGTCTGTGATGGAAAGCTCGATATGGGTACTATATAAAGAGGTTAAGGTCTCCTGCAGTTGCTTATGTCATTCGTAAGCTTCAAGATTTTCTATTCCGTTAAGAGAGCTTATGCTTTGAGAAAATTGTAAAAAGGCTTTACTGTGTTCTGGTGAGCAGTTCCTGTGAAGGCGACGGTAGATTCATGTTTCAACTTCAGAAAGCTCGTTTGAAATTATGGAACTAAAATAAGATATTTTTCGCATTTCTTTATTTATTGCCCTTTCACATTCGATCCATGATACGTAACTAAGGTCTCGTTACGTATTACATTGTATTCCTTTCTAGAGGCTAGTACCAAGGAGTACACGACCTAGAATATGAGTATAGTTATGCTTACATTCCTCGTTAGAAGGAATTGTAAAGAATCATTGCTAGACAAGGTTTAGGAACGATCATGCCTATGACAATTGCCTAACTAAAGATTGTAGTATTTTATTAAAGATGTAAACAAATAAGTCAGAGGCTGTGGAAGCAACACCTGACAGTGTAGTATAAGTATATATATATCAATATATATAATACACTATAATCATATTTGATAATATATTGAAAAAGGTAGTTGTTTTGCCCCTAAGGACGTAAGGCATATTATATATTTGCTACATGCATGGGCCATGTAAGGGAAATGTTGATCGAATGGTGTGGGGATGGTTAGATTTACTATCTTGTTTACTGTTTGTCTTATTTGTTTCCTTATAGATGACCTATTTTGTATAGTTTGTTAGGCAATAAAGGGTAGTAGGTTAATGCCTCCTTTTTATTGGCTTTATGGTTATTTCTTTTTCTATTACTAAGGCTATTTAATAGTCATAGTTAAGAATAAGAGGGGTATGAAAAATTATCAAATATCCTATCTACTTCCTCTCTATTTCTCCTTCCTCAATTTTCCCTCTAAATTTTACGTATCACTGGTATCAAAGCCAGGTTTCCACCCCGAGGCAAGAATAATGCTGAGTTTTGTAACAATGTTAATGACACGTTAGCCTGACATGAGTCATGTTTCCATCAGGTTACCACTACCCTTATTGCCTAACAACCTGCTACAAAACAAGCCACCTACAAGGAAATAAATAAAACAAACAGTAAACAAGCCACTAAATCTAACCATTCCCACACCATTCGGTCAGCATTCCCCTTGCATAGCCCATAAATGTACATAACACTCTCCATGTTCCCCTTGTATGGCTCATGCACTTAACAACTCCTGCCCCCTTAAGATTCCTTGTCCTCAAGGAATAAGTGGGGATAGGTACGTGCCAACCATCGTGTATTTTCCTAAGTCACATCTTCGATGGGTGTATCCTTCCACTTGATACGAACTTTCGACTAGGGACGGTAGAATCCCTTTTGAACAATTCACCAATCTAGGATGGCCTCAGGCTAGGGTAGCATAGCACCTTCATCTAAAATTGGAGGCAGGTGAGAGGAAATAGTAATAATAAGACCCAAATGTTTCTTCATCAAACTCACGCAAAACATATTGTGGATTTGGGAATTTGCTGGCAATTCCTACAAAAGGCTATAGAAGTATGTTGATATAGTTGAAGCTTTAAATAGACATAGTCCCTTACCGAGAAGGTGAGCTGTTGGAACCCCTCCCAGATGAGTCACGTGTCCGATGTCCTACGTGACATTTGGACGCGCAACCCACGAGGGAGGGATTTCTCACCACGAAAGAAAACTCAAATCCAACGTATTTCACTTACTCCTGATCGGATCCTGATAACTTCACCTTAATTTTCACCCAATAAAATTGATCTGCTTAGGGCCTAAAATTGAATCTGATTCCTAAGCTAAAATGAAATTCCATATCTCTAGGTCAAATATAATCAGAAATCTCCTCAATCGGATCTCTATAGATCGCAAAATCGCCCAAAAATGGAATTGTATTTAATAACGTCACATAATTGACTCTCTTTCATTTTATCCAAAATTTTCCACTCAAACCTGAAAATTCTAAATTTGCATAAAAGGGGTAGGAAATTCTTTTAGAAAATCAATGCTTCAA
>JANIJH010000225.1:77232774-77255161 GCA_024520975.1 Erythroxylum areolatum | reverse complement strand
TTTCAGGCCTTCCCCGACGTCTAACTCTCCAAGACGTCGTCGATAGTATTTGGCCACGTCTTACTACTAAAACGACCCAAAAAACATGCCAATTCAACGACGTCCTTATTAAACGTCACCGAATTTTACTACCTTGCCTGACGTCTAAAAGGACGTCGCGAAAGCCTTATACATTTCGTGACGTCTGATACAAAGACGACACGGAATGTGTATTTTTGTTGTAGTGAATACTTAACAAATATTATATCAAAATAAAAATGTTACAAAGGCAACCTAATTATGAAATTTCAAAATTAAGTATTGCTACAAGGAATCTTGTTTCTATCCCCCAAAAAGAAAACGAATTTAGTTAAACACGAACTAAAGAAATGACGGTTTTACATCATTCGAGGCACCTAATTGTATTACTAAAAACTAGCCCTCATACCTTCAGTGAAGAAGGATTAAGCTGTAGATCGATCCACGAGGAAGATCCCACTGCCAACTGATCTGTGCTTGTGAAGCGAGTGACCCTAGGCCAGGGGAAAGTACCAAAGAGGTGAGGTTGGTACAATGAACACGAAATGTTTTCCTTCAAATTTCATCATTCGTTTTCTCACATAAAGTAGTGATCTAAATTATCATTTAGTCTGAACGGTTACTAACTAGCTAATAGCAATGGAGCCATTCTATCAAAAAGGCCCTTCGACACAGAACGTAAAAATTTGAAACTTTATTCATCAATTTGGAAAACTAATACGGAGCCATGAAAGAAGACCTTGCTTATAGATTACATGACGAATGGTTATAATTTATTTTCTTAAGGACTAAATTGTCTCAATAATTACAATATCAATCCAAAATTTTTTTAAGAAAACACAAATTTAAATGTACCTTCTCAACAATAGCACCTCACAAAACCCTGGGTTGTTTTCTTTATAACCTTGTTTTTTTTTGCATTATGATGTTTAATTAACGTTTACCATATTTTTGTGAATAGAACGTTCTTGTGCGAAGATGAAGAATGAAGGAGAGGAACGTCCCAAGACAACAAAGAGAACCCCAGATGATAAAAGTAGTTTTATAACATTGCATACCCATGCATTTTCCTTCTGAATTCTGACTATGCTCCTCCTTGTGATAAAACAAAGCCGCCAAGAACCCAAAAACAAATGACCCTATTGGGATGTTGGCGACCACAGTGTTGTGGTTCATCCCAAATTTCTTGGAACCGAACATCTCCAGCGTCAAGCACACTGACATGGAAGTGATTGCTCCCGTACAGACGCCTATAATAGCGGTGCTCATGAAGAGGAATGTATCGGTTCCGTTGAGTAGCATTAAGAAAGCTAGTGCCATTGGAACCATGAAAGCTGATATGCATACTGGCCTTGAAAACGACCGCTTGCTCCTGGAAAGATTAAGGCATGCATTATTAGTAATCCAAGGTTCAAATAGGATTCCATATTACTGCAGTAGTGATCACAACTAGGATTCGGCTGCAATAATACCTCCTCTCAGTTTAAAATTTTAATCACAACTCATATACAAATATAAATAAGACTATGATTGCAAATTAGAATAATGGTCAAAGTATACTTAAGTTTAAATCGACTGAAAGAAGGAACCAGAAATTGAGTCACCTTGACAAGAAGTAGTCAATGAAGGACGAGATGAGACGACCAAAGAAGCCAAAAGAGGAAGACAAAGACAGCAGTGAAGCAGCAGTACACCCCCGAGATTCTGCGATTTGTCCCAAATTGTTGAGATAGACCAACCCAAGGGTTGCACCGAATAAATAAACGAAAAAGTACAACCAAAAGTTCAATCTCCTTATTATTGACCTCACTCCAATATCCTCCATATTCGAATCATGATCTTCCATTTCATCGTCATTTTTCTGATCTTTTACTACCAGCCCATTTTCCATTCTCTCCACTGTCTCTACTGTATTAATATTCCCCACTCCTTTCTCACCATTTGACCGCCATTTTCTCAACACCATATCTATGATCTTCTCCACCAATGGTATCACCAATGGAGCAATTAGAAACAGTAAAATGACAACTGCATTAACCACAGGTGATAATCCACCTGATTTGGACCTTAAACTGCTATCTACAGCATACATTCCTGTGGCTATTGTCAAAACAAACAATGCCAAGAATTTAACTCTCATGCTCTTCCCATTTTCAGCAATGAAATCTTTAAGTATAGGTACAGCCATCAAAGAGATTATCATAGGCAAGATAGAATTTAGAAGAAGGTAGATTTCGGCTATTTTTGCAGGGTAATAGAGGACTATAGCGTCTACAAGAACCGTATAAATTTCAGCACTCAACACTTGATAGCTTGTGGTTAAGCCCACAGCAATTTGATGATTAGAGACAAAGTTGCGAGCAGTAGCAATGTTGCAGACCGTGTTGATCCAACACAAACTGTTTCCTGCTATCACAGTGAGCAGAAATATTTGAGTATATGAAAGAGAAGAAACCCCGTGACCAGTGAGAAACAGATATTGGAAGCCATAACCGATCAAGCTAAGAGCTGCACCGATCAAGAGAACCATCCATAAGGGAAGGTAACGAGCTGCGAATCCCGGAATGAAAGCGAAAAGCTTGCCGGCATCTGAAGCAAATGCAAGAAAATTTAGCTGAAGTTGAGACAAAGATAGAAGTTGCTTGAACTGGGAAGAGTAAGCAGGAAAGTCTGAGTTTGTTCCACTTACAGACTGTAGCCAAATGATGCCCACAAGATTTAGCCATTGAAAAGTGGACGAAGACATGGTTTCAGGTTTAGATGGCCCAGAGTTGACGGTGGTTTCTATATGACAAACTTTGGTTCCCTTAAATATTATGGTTTCTATATGAACTTGGCTCATGCCAAACTTTGGTTCCCTTAAATATGTTGATCATGTTCCAAGTTGGAAGCTGTCTATTGATCATCATCGGTTTTGATGATTTTAAGGTTTGAACGTAAAGTTGACGGTGATGATAGAAATTGTTTGGGGAGGAGAATCTTAGGGCAAAGTTCATAACTTGGTTTTGTTCTTTGTGAATGTAGGTTTCGTCCAATGGAAATGTTGTCTGAACACAAAGTAATACATGTGGAATCTCGTATATTGGTGTATGTGAATCCATATATAGATTATGCGAGTAATTAATTTAATTATTATAGTTGGGAATAAGATGCGTACTTAATTAGCAATTAATTATAAAAGCTAAGATATATGAAATTAAGAATTTGTATCAATTATTTGAAAATTTGTATGATTAAATTATCTTAAAATTTTACTGTTATCAAATTAATTGAATGTATGATTTTTCTTGGACTTGAGAGCTTATAGAATAAAAAAATAATCATATCGTTAAAATTTGACTTGTATATGTTGTATCATGTTGATTAAAAAGCCATCTAATATCAAACATTTACTAAAATCTTTTCGTTGTGAAATAGTGTTCATGTTTCAATTTGTACAACTGAAAATGTAAATACTGAAAATTTAATGTAATGGAAAGAAAATATCATTCTTATTGAAGAAATCTAAATTTTTATTAAACCTTAATTTTATTAGCTAGACTGACGTGTGTTGATTTTAGCATAAAATACTTCACCAAAAATACTTGCTTTTAACGTATCTCACCTGGAAATTTGGGCAATCATAATTCCTTTGTAATTTCTATGTGTTGCTATGAATTCAAACAAATGAAAGGACACAAGCCTGGTTTTCTGTGTCTGAGATGGATTACATAAATCTGACTAATGAGCTACTCAGTTCATCATTAATGTAATATTTGAGGGTATATTTCTTTTCATATTAATGCTGCAGTGCAGTACATGACAAGGACTGACTTAGAAGCATTTCCATTTCAAGACAGCTTCCTTTTTTTTTTTTGAAATGCCCTTTCAAGACAGTTGCTTCGTGATGAAACTATAAGGTTGGCAGACCAGATCCTATTGTGCCGTTTATGAAGTTCCAATCCTAATGCCATTTTATGTGCGTCACAAATAACTCTGTCTTATGGTTAAAAGTGTGAAACTTATTAAAACAGAGGATTTGGGTACCGCTGGCAGTGGCCTAGAACTCAAGTAATAGATTTCCGAATTATTGTCTATTTGATTGAACTTTTCGAAAATATGTAAGCTCTTTTTTCATTACAGAAGTTTTTTTAAATAAATATTTGACTGTAAAATAAAATTTTACTTTTTTAGTAGATATAACATTTTTTATAGCCAAAATTTAATTCATTTTATCCTTATATTTTACACATAATTTTTACAATACTCACAAGCTCATCTTTACGTTTATTTTGATATTTATATAATATTATTTGACTTTGTTTTATATATTTTAATATTTATTTTTTATATTAGTTTTACTTATGTTACAATCTTTGTAAAAGATTTGGTTAAATATATTTTTATTTATATTTCATATGGTTTAAAATTATATAATAATTAATATATTGTGCTTAGCATATTGTTTAATATACTTTAAATAATATTTATATGCATAAATAATTATGATTACAAAATAAAATATAGTTAAAATTAATAAAAGTGTTTTTTATTTTTATGTTGTCAAAGTCTATTACATCAAACTCTTTCAAAAAAGTTGTTTTTTTAATTGATAATCAAACAGTCAACTGACTTTTTAGGAAAGCTCTTCTGACAAAAGCTCTAATGACAAAAACTTTATTGATATATGCTTATCTAAAGAGGCACTTACTCCACTTGATTGAGTTTTAGGCTACCTAAAACTTGATCAAGTCTTAAAGTCAGAGCCGGTGTCCAAGCTTCGATTATTTGATATGTTTTCTATTTTAAAAATGAGTTGTTTAAAATGAAATTTTCAAAATGTATATAATAAATTTTGGAAACCAACAAATTTCAAAAAAAATATTTTAACACAAAGTGAAGTACAAAATGGTCTTTGACAGATATCACATTCATTTAATTAACATAATTCATAATTGCTTAATAAAATTATATTTTTTATAAAAATTATATATATTAAATGTACATAAAATTTTGAATTGACTAAATGTGAACTACATCTATTATAAAAGAAAGTGAATTAAAAGATTTTCTATGAGAAATGTCATATTCATGTAATTAACACAATTAAATAAATATGTATCTATATAAATGATTGAAAACATTTGTAATTTAGGTTTTGATATTAATTTGGACTTTAAATGTTTTTGTTGCTGGTTATACATCTAAACATACATTTGATGAATGCTATAAATTCATGAGTCTACTTATGTAAACAAAATAAAATTAAAAAAAGTGAACCAAAAAATTATATGAGAAATGTTACATTTATTTAATTAACATAATTCATAATTGTTTAATGAAATATGTTTTTAAAAAATTTCTCTATATATATTAAATATACATAAAATTTTGAAATAAATAAGTCAAACTTATAAAAGAAAATAAGCCAAAAGATTCTATATGAGAACTGTTACTTTCATTTAATTAACAATTAAATAAATGTCCATCTATATCAATATACAATCATACATATTTTACGTTTTGATATTAGTTTGGATTTTAAATAGTGTTGTTGTTAGTTATACAATATAAGCATACGTATGATGAATATTATTCATGAGTCTAGTTATGCAAGAAATAAAATAGTAATACTGTGAAAATCATTTTATTATCAAAACAAAAAGTATCATCGTATTAATATTAGTGAATTTTTTAATGATACAATTCACAAAAAATTAAAATAAAATTATCATTTATAGCTGGATAATAGATATTGATGTTATGTAAATAAGCAAAAACAATATTTTGTAATGACATAAAAGTACACAAGTAAATAATCATATCTTCAATTATAAAAAATCAAAGCAATCACATGAAAAATAAGTAAATCTATAAAGAAAGATTAAAAATAACAAACTCGCAGTAGATGAAAAGGGATAACTAATCATTATAATCAGAATTTTTAGTAGTTCACACTACTTCATCTACATATAGAAACATTATTGTGTAAATTGTACTTGATAATGTAATAATTGCATTAAGTGAATGTTAAATAAATAATGATAAACAATTAAATATACCTTCATATCAGATATTGTTTAATTTTTTTTAGTTAAGTGATTAGTCTCCTCCGTACCTGTATTAATATAAAAAGACAATATAAGATAAGATAATATCATTAAGAATAATAGACAAAATTGATAATCATAAAGAAAAGAGTTTACCATTAATTTATTCATCATCTAACCAACATCAAGCACACATAAGAGCTTCTACAATACTAGAATTAATTCAAGCATGATGAATACTAATATCCCGATTGCCATTACTAAAAGCATATTCCGAAGTAATAGTAGATGCTAAAATTGCTAAAAGATCTCATGCAATTGCTTTCAGGATTAAAAATTCATTTTCATTGTTATTCCACCATAGTAATACATTAAACTCCATACCTTCAACTTTGGTCGTACAATTTTGCCATCAAATATTTGTCCAACTCCATCATACTGGAACAAGTTATATTCCTTTATTCTTTCATGAATTTTGCAAATGACGGCTTCACATGAATCTTAAAAGAAGCCAAACCTGAACTTAAACCTAAACCTGAACTTAAACCTGAAGTTGGAATTAAACTATTATGATCCTAATTTTTGTCCGAACTTAGTTAATAATCGTTAAACAAATCCTTCTAGAATTGTTTAATGACATCAATATGCTCGTGAGCCCAATCACCATACATCATTTCATAATAAAAATAGTCCCCTTCATCATGTATCTTCGGCCCAAACAGAAATGATTGTTATAATATGTCCTATCGTATTAGTAAGAATTGAGCTTCTCGTTCATCTACTTTTTCATAACTAAGATTATCTCATTAGAACCAAATATGTAATTAGATGTAGCTTTCTTGATCTCATACATATTGCTAAAGCAACTGTGTGAAGTCAGATATTTTGTTTATAAGAACAACTTAGTAGTATTATAAAAATATTTCCAACTTGGTACAAATTTCTTTAGGTAACTCTCATTGCACTTATGTAGGAAAGCAAGCATACTGAGAATCTCTTTATCTCAGCCTGGTGAACACTTCAAAATATTGAGTTGCAGCCTCCAACATTTTGAAGGTTGAATTCCATCTAATAGGACAATCCAATACCAACTTCTTCGTGCACGAATATGTAGTTCTCATGCAGTTTCTTTAAAATTCTTAACTCTTTTAGGTGTTGCACTCCAATACACTACACTATCTTGAATCAAATCTATTTTTTCTTTTATCATCTTCAACACATCATTCACAATCAAATTTAAAATATGTGTAAAACAACATATATGAAACAACCCCCACCACTAATAAGCTCCTAACACGTAACTTATTCTTCAACTTTTCAATCATCTCATCATTCATACTACAATTTTCTAATGTTATAGTATATAGCTTTGCATTGATATTCCAATCCATTAAACATTCGATCAACATGGTTGTCAATATTTGACTTGTATGTGGTTTTGGCATATAAATAAACATATCATTTACAAATATGAACAAATATCAATCATAACATAATCAAAAAATAAATGACAACAATATTAGATAATATAATTTACCTTAGTAGTCTACTGGCTAGAGTCTCTTTATTTTCAATATATTGTGTTGTCACTACTATGTAACCCTTCTTTTGGTTATTGGTTATTCATATGTTCGATATGATGACAACTCATCCTTCAATACTCAACATCATTTTTAATATTTGTTTCTTTTGATTCTCGTATATCTTAAAAATGTCTTTCTCTAAGGTATTTCAAGTTAGGATCTTGAAGGTTGGTTAGAGTGAGGTAAGCAACATCTTAAATCTTTTGCTATCAACTATAAAAAGTGGATGTTCATCACTGTTGCTAGCTATCAAAAACCTTAATCTATTGTTATCATAAGCTATAGCAAACAGTTCATTCTTCTTTCTTATTAGGTTAAAGGTAAAAGCGTTTGACTTCTTGATACAATCTTATTTCTATTACATGACCCCATATGTCTCTTTAATTGAGAGGTTCCACCTTTTGAACTCTTGACCAACATCTTGTGAGAATATTTACATTTGACCTTCTCTATTTTGTCCATTGATATAGTATTGTTGAAGTGATTCCAAACATCACTTCTAAATGAACTTGGTCCTTTTATATGACTTATTTCTTCACTTACTACCATATTAAAAGTCTCTATTGGTATACTCTTCAAAATCGGATCAAAACTCTCAACTAAAAGAATATGCACATTCATCTAAAACAATCAACAAATACGACTATATAAGTTATTCATTGACATTTACATGTATATATACACTTTGATAAACATTTAATTAGAAATCATCATCTTCCGTATGATCATATATTATGTGAAGTGATTCACGTTTATCTATCAATTTTCAATGTAAATCATCGATTTGATCTCAAATGATTTGATTTTAATATTTGGGTATTTAGGGTTCATGTGTTTATGTGTGTGCGTTTTTAATTTGTTTTGGTTAATAGCTGTCAACATTAAAACCTGAAGATTTGAGGGTGTTTGGTTACAGGATTAACAACAGGAATGGATAAAGCAAAACAAAGCCCCAAAGAGGAGCTTAGCCTTAAGTGATACACGTGAGATGCGTATGAAGTGTGCTTTGGGCCTGGGCTTGATTAGACTTTCCTTGGCAGTGAAGGCATGGATAAACATAATGCAACGACTACATTTTGGTCTATAAAAACCTAAAATTAGAATCAATTTACATACTTTTACATTTTTCTCAATTGTAATCAAAAAATTTGGAGAGAGTTTTGTGAGAAGAAATTATGAGTCAGAGTATAATACCCCACTGCCATAAAGTACATATTGAAATACCCTGATTACATAACCTATAATAATGGGATGTTAGAACAGCCACTATAATCACTTAGTCATGACATCATCATTTATATTCTCTTATAATGTATCATAAAGAAAAGACACAACATTTAAAAACCAACGGAATTCCTCCTTTCATTTCATAAAAACCGAATATGTACATTGTAGCTTTACAAAACCATCCAAATATGTACATCATTTAAAATCTAATACAAAACACACTACAAGAAAGAGAAATTATACAAAAATTTCTAATCTTTCAGTCTCAGTTGACCGACCTTTGGGTCATTTCTGCTTCCCAAAAGTACAAAAATTATGCTTCTTGTAGAGTCTGTCTGTCACTAATTTTCTCTCTTGATCCTGAAAAATTAACGTTGCAATTCTGGTGAGTTTTGCCAACTTAGTGAGGTAACCACCCTTAATGATTCACTCAATTCATACAATTATCAATCACATTCATATTCTCATTCACATTTATCATCGGACCTTAGTCCGACATTCAACAATCATGTTGAGTAACAATTATTTCTTCACATTAACATATAAGGAGCACTTTAAATATTACTTTCACGCATCAGAAGCCTCGGACCTTTAGTGTTTGGAATCAGCACAATCAAGTCCACATTAAAACATAACTCATTTATGACAAACAAATAATTTATAACAAACAGATAATTAAGTGAGACCATTTAAGTTACTCACAGATCGCTCCAGAAGCTATTGCCTCGAAATCCCAACAACATCTGGATGTTAACATTCCAAATGCTCCTCTATATCATGCATATACGTTTACACATATCACAAATTTGCATAATTATACACGTACTCATTTATGCACATATGTATACATACGGATTATATACAATGCATATTCAATGACAATCCCAGGTATCTTTCCATTATTTTCGTCACATAATCTCATATATCAACACTCACATATGTATAATTTGTACTTAGGGTTTGCACCTCTATAAAACAATTTGAATCTAATTTCATAACTCATTTGATCATTCCAGATTTTTCTAAAAATAGACTTTCAGGTCTACTTTTCATGATCATTCTAACAAGAAAAATAGAGTAATTTGGCCACACTTTCTTCTAAAAAATTGTTCTCCTATGTCTTAAGTTTCTAATGACACTAAGATCATACAATTTAGTTCAGTATTTTGAAAGTTATAGTTAAAATACTTCGGACTAAGTACGTTCCAAATTTTGGCTAGTGCATAATTGTGCATTCAAAGTTGTACAACTCATATCTCTCAATTCCAATATCCAAAAATTACAAACTTTATACCAATTGAAATCTAAGAGAAAAAGCTACAACTTTTATGAAGACAATTTTGTCTTATTCAGCCTACATTAATACAGTTTATTCGATAACAATAGGATATGAAATCTGTCAAGGGTAGTGCTGCAGTTTAAGCCAAAACTGATTCAATTTTCATGGTGATTCACATTTATCCATCAATTTTCAACGCAAATCATCAATTTGATCTTGAATGATTCGATTTAATATTTAGGTATTTAGGGTTTATGTGTTTATGAGTGTGTTCATCTTTGATTTGTTTTGGTTAATAGTTGTCAACATTAAAACCCAAAGATTTGAGGGTGTTTGGTTATAGGATTAACAACAGGAATGGACAAAGAAAAATGCAGCACAAAAGAGGAGCTTGGCTTTAAGTGATACACGTTAGATGCACATGAAGTGTGCTTTGGCCCTGGGCTTAATTGGACTTTCCTTAGCAGTGAAGGCATGATAAACAAAATGCAATGGCTACATTTTGGTCTATAAAAACTTGAAATTAGAATCAGTTTATGTACTTGTAAAGTTTTCTCAATTGTAACCAAAAAATTCTTAGAGAGTTTTACTAGAAGAAATTAGGAGTTAGAGAGTTGCTAGAGTACTTACTTAAGAGTACTAATGAGTTCTTAGACAATTCTTACAAGTGTTGCAAAAGCACTTCGTCTCTTGTAACCTTTTGCCTTTTCATTGAAGCTAGGAGAACCACCTATGTGAGATCCTTGGAGTAAATAGCAATTAAGTTATTGAACCAAGTAAAAATTATGTGTGCTCTTTATTCGGCTACAAATCTCAAAATCCTACAAAAGGCACCTGATTTTTCATTAGTCTCTTACGATAGAAGATAACAAAAATAGAAGGAAAATCCTAACATATTATATAATTGTAAATTCTTCACAATTTAAGCTTTACAACTCTTGCAAATTTCTATTAATTAACCTACTTCAATCTTATTATAGCTATTAATGTGGACCATAAAGTGAATTAAATATAAGAATCAATCACTCTGTAACTCTCCAACATTCTTGCTTATATGAAATCAAGATCCTCTAAACTTTATTAAGCAGAAGAGGAAGATACCATCATAATAGTAGATGAAAAATAATCTACTGAAAATACTATGAGGCATGTAAAGTTGGAAATTCCACATCTTTTCTACTTTAGAGGAACTTTTCTAAGAAGCTAATAGCTGAACACTAAAATGCATCTAATCAAATTTTCTTAAGCTAATAAGTTCCCTTCACTCTTTAGAGTAATAGTATCATGAACAAAGAAAGTAGCCCAAAGATGTATGCATAATAAGGCATATAAGGTACTCCTTCAAGTTTCACACACTAACTTACTTGATATTCACTAATATTACTTCACATTGTAGATTGCCCCAATAAAATAGTACATATGGAAACATAAAAGTGACATTGGCAATCTTAGGTCAATGTGACTAAATTTGCGTTTCAAGGGATTGGTTAAATGTTGGGTCCATTTGAATTATTTATAAGCATACACGTGGGGCATATGCTTTGGTAAAGTGATAGTAACAAAAGAAAAAGAGATTGTTCAAGCCTTTAGCTAAAGAGAAAGAAATTGATAAGTAAAATTTTTGATCTTTTTAATATTTAAGGTGCAATAACATCTAACAATTATTTCAATGTATAATGGATCCACATAAACTTGTTAAGATTTTTAATCCTTACAACTATTATGGTGCCTAGATATACCATTATTCTAGTAGGATTTTCAAAACACCTCAGGAAATCTAGAATGGAAAGGAGCCTAGCTTGGCTCACTCACTGCTTATGTACACAAAAAGGAAGGGAAATTAGAACCTAGAGAAATTAAAGGAGGGAATGGAGTTAAAGGTTACAAAATCCTACTGCTTTAACAGGGAGGTTTTAAAACTGTTGTTAGTAGAAATGTGATATTTAAGGAGCATTAATTTCCTTTGTTATTCAGGAATCTTGCAGATACTAACCTACAAAAGGAAATTCAAGAGCAACTGGGATCACCAATTACTTCAATTCCTTTCTATGTGCCACCAATAACTGAAACAAAAGAAGATGGCACACAACAACATAATGAGGAGCCTGTACAAGGCTCTACCACTATGAACAAGAAAATGAAGAAACAGAAGGTGAAAGTGAGGAGGGAACTTCACAGCTAGTTATAGATAGCACTAATGAATCTCTACTTGACTATTAGATCACTAAAGATAGACAACCAAGACAAAGGATACCTAAAAGGAGGTATAATGACTCTAACTTAGTGGAATATGTTTGTCTTATTGCGGAATCTTTTGATTGCAGGGCACCAGAAACCTATGAAGAAGTTATGAGCAGAGAGGATGTTAAACAATGGAAATTGGATAGTAAGAATGTATATTTTTCTTTAATGAAAAATATGACTTAGGTGCTAGTGCCCAAGCCACCTAAAGCAAAGCTAATTGAAAACAGATGGTCGTTTAAGCTTAAAGAGGGAGTCACAAAGGCAGAACTCAAGATATACAAGGTTAGGCTTGTAGCTAAGGGATATAGGCAAAAGAAGGGAGTTGACTAGAAAGAGATTTTCTCATCTGTTGTGAAGTTTAAGACTATAAGGCTCATTCTTATGCTAACAATTATCTATAACTGGGAAATCCATTAACTGGATATTAAAGCAACCTTCTTATATAGAAAGCTTAAGGAAACTATCTACATGAAGCAACCAATTGGTTTTATAGATAAAGATAAGCATGACTATGTCTACTTGCTTCAGAAATCCCTATATGGGTTGAAACAAGCACCTAGGCAATAGAATAAGAAGTTTCATGAGGTAGCATCTGGTATGAAATTCACTAGAAGTGCCTATGATTACTGTCTTTACTATAAGGACCTAAGAGAGACAAAAGTTGTCTATATACTAGTCTATGTAGATAATTTAGTCATCACTAGAAAGGACTTAAGCAAAATTGTAGAGGTGAAGAATGATTTATATAAGCATTTTGAGATAAAGGATATACGTTAAGCACATAAGCTCCTCGAAATGCAGATCATCAGGAATAGGAGGGAAGGGAAGCTATGGTTAATTTAGAAGAACTGCATCAGAAAGGTTCATTCCCAGTTCAGCATGGAACAAGCAAAACTCAGCTCTATTCCTATAGGCTCACATCTGCAGATGGTTTCTTGTAAGAGTCCTCAAACCGAGGAAGAACAGAAAGCTATGATGAATTATCCTTATAATGTTGGAGTTTGGAGTATCATGTATATGATGTTATGTACAAAACCTGACTTGGCTTATACAATTAGCATTCTAAGCAAATTCATGGCCAACCCAGGATTTAAGCACTGGCAAGGTTTAAAAAATGTTTTCAGATACTTGGTTGGGACTTTAAACTATGGTTTATGTTTTCTAACCTTGAATTAACTAAATGCAATGAGATATGTTTGCGTGATATTGTAGATGTAGATTATGCAACAAATAAAGGCACAAGGAAATCATTATTAGCATTTTTTTTTCACATTAGCAGGCAATTCAATCAGTTGGAAAGTTTAACAACAGTCAGTAGTATCACTATCGACAACAAAGGCAAAATATTATGCAATCACAGAAGCCGTAAAAGAGCTAACATGGTTGATAGGCATCCTAAAGGAAATTCAAATTAACCTAGCAACATCAACAGTTTATATAGATAGTCATAGCGCATTTTACCTCAGTAAGGATCCTGTCTTGCACGAGGGATCCAAGCACATCAAAATGAGGCTTCACTTCGTTAGAGATAAAATTGCTCAGGATCTCTTCACTCTGGAGAAGATAGCTGGTGATCTAAATCCCTCAAACTTTCGATACAAAGATTGTTACAATAAGGAAATTCACTTTTTGTAGAGATTATCTATAGATTAGTGAAGCCCCTTAAAGATAACAATCATCACAAAACCTAATTTATGGTCTCACGTATAAAGTGTATACTAGGGTTTGTTTTCTTAAATCTCTTAAAAATTGAAGAATGAAGTCAAAATTCAATGCAAATCATTGATTTGATCTCGAATGATTCTACTTAATATTTAGGTATTTAGGGTTTATGTGTTTATGTGTGTATGCATTTTTTATTTGTTTTGTTTAATAGTTGTCAACATTAAAACCCAAAGATTTGAGGGTGTTTGGTTACAAGATTAACAACAGGAATGAACAAAGCAAAACGCAGCACAGAAGAGGAGCTTGGCTTTAAGTGATACACGTGAGATGCACATGAAGTGTGCTTTGAGCCTGGGCTTGACTGGACTTTCCTTAGTAGTGAAGGCATGATAAACAAAATACAACGGCTACATTTTGATCTATAAAAACTTGAAATTAGAATTAGTTTATGTAATTGTACAATTTTCTCAATTGTAACCAAAAAATTTTAAGAGAGTTTTACAAGAAGAAATTAGGAGTTAGAGAGTTGCTAGAGTACTTACTTAAGAGTGCTAGTGAGTTTTTAGACAACTCTTACAAGTGTTGCAAAAACACTCCGTCTCTTATAACCTTTTTCCTTTTCATTGAAGCTAGGAGAACCACCCATGTGAGATCCTTAAAGTAGATAGCAATTAAACTATTAAACCAAGTAAAAACTTATGTGTGCTCTTTATACGTCTACAAATCTCAAAATCCTACAAAAGGCAACTAATTTTTCATTAGTCTCTTGTGATAGAAGATAACAAAAATAGAAGGAAAATCCTAACATATTATATAATTGTAAATTCTTCACAATTTAAGCTTTACAACTCTTGCAAATTTGTACTAATTAACCTACTTCAATCTTATTATAGTTATTAATGTGGACCATAAAGTGAATCAAATACAAGAACCAATCACTCTGTAACTCTCCAACATTGATGCTTATATGAAATCAAGATCCTCTGAACTTTATTAAGCAGAAGAGGAAGATATCATCATAATAGTAGATGCAAAATAATCTACTGAAAATTCTATTAGGCATGTAAAGTTGGAAATTCACATCTTTTCTACTTTAGAGGAACTTTTATAAGAAACTAATAGCTAAAAACTAAAATGCATCTAATCAAATTTCTTAAGCTAATAAGTTCCCTTCACTCCCTAAAGTAACAGTATCATGAAAAAAAGAAAGTAGCAAAAAGATTTATGCATAATAAGGCATATAAGGCACTCCTTCAAGTTTCACACACAAACTTACTTGATATTCACTAATATTACTTCACATTGTAGATTGCCCCAATAAAATCGTACATATAGAAACGTAAAAGTGATATTGGCAATCTTAGGTCAATGTGACTAAATTTACGTTTCAAGGGATTGGGTAAATGTTGGGTCCATTTGAATTATTTATAAGCATACACGTGGGGCATATGCTTTGGTAAAGTGATAGTAACAAAAGCCAAAAAGATTGTTCAAGCCCTTAGCGAAAGACAAAGAAATTGAGAAGTAAAATCTTTGATCTTTTTAATATTTAAGGTGCAATAACATCCAACAATTATTTCAATGCGTAATGGATTCACACAATCTTGTTAAGATTTTTAATCCCTACATCTATTATGGTGCCTAGATATACCATTATTCTAGTAGGATTTTCAAAATCTGGTATTGTTTGTTTGGTAAAATAAATAAAATTCAATCCATGAATTATTACTCGTATCAAGTCTTACATAAATTTTTGTACCTAATTATTCTTTAATCTAATCATAGTGATAATTGGAATTAGGGGGTGTTTGTTTCCATTTTTATTTTTGGTTTTCTGTTTTTGTTTTCAAATTTAGTAAAAAATCTTGTTTGTTTGAGTTTTTAATTTTTGTTTTTGGTTTTAGTTTCTTCCAGTTTTAAAAAATTATGAAAACCATAAAAATTGGATTTTGTTTCCTGTTTTTGTTTTTGTTTTCCATAATCTGATTTACTATCATTTAAATATATATTATTTAATTATTAATAAAATTATTAATAATTTAATTCAAGATTATATTTATATAATTCAAGATTATATTTTTATAACTAAATTATATATAATTAAATTTAAAATATATAAATATTCAAATGAAATCTGATTTAATAATTAAAATATTTTTCAAATAAATATTAAATTATAAATAAACGTTTAATTTTTAAATTATTTATTTTATTAAAATATCATAATTTTATTAATAATTTGGTAATAAATATTATATAAGAAATTAAATAAATTTATTTAATTAAAAATAATTTATCTTTAAGTTTTATTTAAATATAATTATTGTTGGTGATAAAAAAACAACTACATTAACATTAACAACCAAACAGGTTTTTATTTTTATTTGAAAGAAAAGCATAAACAAAAAATTGAAAACAGAAACTAAAAACTACAACAGAAGAACAGAAGTAGAACCAAACAGCCCCAAGTAATTTATGTCATCCTTATTTTGGTACGAGAATGCAAATTAAACACTTTAAAAAGCAATTTCTCAATTCCATTACAAATTTAAATTTAATGCAACCAAAAGGGTGCAAATAAAGTAAAATTGAAGAAATTTGTTCCAACTGCACAACCTTCCAAGCTTTATTGTCAACCCTGCTGACATTTGTCCAAAGAACAAAATTTGACATTCATGCTAATTACTAAAACTTAAGCACTACGTAAAGTCTGCTTATTTATTTTGCCACATGAGTTGGAAAGCTACGCACATGACTCAGGAGGTCAAAAGATGAGAGGACGCCAGCTTTTGTTGATCAAATTAAAGCCACATCTTTTGCTTTTGTAATAGCATAAGTTAGAAACTTTGTATGCTAGAATACTGTCAAACAACGTACAGGATGTGACGTTGGTTATGGAATTGGCCAAAATTTTGTAATGCCACATCCAGAAGTTAAAATGCAGAATAGAGGGTGTGAGGCCGGGTTCAGACTTGGCTAAAGAAAGCCTTGGTGGAATACTGCCAAAACAGGACCTCGCGTTTGACACGGAAGAAGCAATAAACTCGGGTGTAAACTATCATTCGGGCAGTACTGGTTGGACTTTTGCTTAATAGAACAATACTTCCACTTAGAATTACAATGCAGTTCGGACTCGGTTATGATATTCCAGGGTATGTTCTTAATATCCTGAGCTTTCTCGGAGTTGTTGGATGGAATAGGGCAATGATTGATGCAATGTGTTGTGTTCTATCTTGGGTTTCAAAAAACGGAGATGTTATAACCCAGCAATTGCATTGGTTGA
Source organism: Erythroxylum areolatum (assembly GCA_024520975.1). Taxonomy (NCBI): domain Eukaryota; kingdom Viridiplantae; phylum Streptophyta; class Magnoliopsida; order Malpighiales; family Erythroxylaceae; genus Erythroxylum; species Erythroxylum areolatum. Next base: position 77,237,833 of record JANIJH010000225.1, on the reverse strand, counting down.
AGCGCTCTGTGACCAATATGCAAGTTACACCATTTCTCCTACCATCCTTAATTCCTTTTTAATGGGATCTCGTTGCCATGTAATCTATAAAATTGTGCTTAACAAAATTATCAATCTCATTCAAAGAAATTTTTAACCAAAGTCTTTGATGATAATATTCTCTGACTCAAGTATTGTAAGAATTATAAAAAATTAATATTAATAATTATATTATTAAAATCGATTTTTACAAAGCTTTATACTCAATGAATTATATATTTTTTTCTCAAGCCTCTGATGGGTTTCAATTTTCCTCCTATATTATACGAATCGGATAGATATTACTTTAATCAATTTAGATGTGATCTTTTATATCCTTATCTATTCACTATTTAAATAAAAGGTCTTACTGTAATTGTTGCGAGATATACATAAAATAAAAAATAAAAAATAAAAAATATAGCTTTCTGTTACAGTTTCGAGTTTCTGTGTTTTTTATTTTTTTAAAATAAAAATAAAAATATATTTAGTTATTAATGTTAATATAATTGTATTTTTATCATCGATAATAATTAAATTTTAGATAAAACTTAAAGATAAATTACTTTTAATTAAATAAATTTATTTAATCTCTTATATAATATTTATTAACAAACTATTAATAAAATTATGTTATTTTAATAAAATAAATAATTTAAAAATTAAAATTTATTTAAAAATTAATATTTATTGAAAATATATTTTAATTATTAAATCAAAATTTATTTGAATATTTATAAAATTTAAATTTAATTATATATTATTTAATTATAAAATTAATTTAAATAAAATTATTCATAATTTTATTGATAATAAATTTAAATTATTTAAATATATAAATATAATGTTGAATTAAATTATTCAAAATTTTATTAAAAATAGATAATTAAATAATATATATTTGAATGATAGTAAATCAGATTATGAAAAAACGAAAACAGGAAATAAAAACCACTTTTTATAGGTTACATAATTTTTAAAAATTGGAAAAAAAACTAAAACTAAAAAAATAAACTAAAAACTCAAATAAGCAAGATTTTTTTTGTTGAATTTCAAAATAAAAATAGAAAACTAAAAATAAAAATGAAAACAAATACTCCCAAAATCTTTTGACTTTATTTTTATTTTATTGTACTTGCTTAAATGTAATTTTAAAAAAAACCTGAAAAACTAAAAGTTGTTTAATTAACATTTATGATAAAAAATTGAAAATAAAATTTTGTTTCTATTTTATTTTAATACTAAATTCTAATTTTATATATTTTTAATACATAAAATTGTATTATTAAATCTCGTTGTTATTAAACGGTAACTTTAACTTGTCTCCTGTTGCCTAAATCTCAAGCTTACTTTAAACAATATGGGCATATGGTATCATATTTGTTTGTGGTACTTGTAGTTGAGGGTAGGGGAGAAACAAAAGAAATGAAGATGAGATAATTGCAAGAAGGAGACTATTTATCAAAGAAAAAATACTACATCTTCAGAAAATCCGATGCAACAAAAGTCAAGGTCAAATGGAATAAAGTCTGCTTGCTTGAATTCCATTCGATCTAACTAAAGAACAAAGTTTTATTGGCTAAGCAAATATGAAAGTTATTCTCAGATCTAAGAACATTTTTTAAAAGTTAATGCCTAGGTCTCTTCAGCAGATAATAATGCTAAAGTGTGCATCCGTCGAATTCTCTATTATGTGGAGGTAAAATTGCGTAATGTCAAACAATTTCAGAATCTACAACTCAGCAAGATTTCAACGTGACGTTGATGTTCATAAAGACCACCACAATCTCGAATAAGAAACCTTTACATATACTAATTAAACTAAAACGATAAAACAATAATTAAAATTTTTAAAATTTAAATTATTTAGTCTCAGTTGGAACGGCCACTCCGGCCACCGTGTTTTCCTTCTCTCCTTTTTCTATGCTTCTTTTTCACTCTCTGAGCGTCACCGTGGAAGAAATCAACCCATGTGCTAAACCGGCAGCTATACTCAATAATGGAGGCACTTCACAGTAAGATTATTGAATCAAGACAAGAGCTTATGATCCCACGTTCTGGAGACGGAACTCCAACTTCGAGAACGGCACATTTTCTAACACCCTCCATAAACACTGGTGGTGGCTCCATCTCCAAACTCCCTTCACTTTCATGCTCCTCTCTACCTGCAATTGTTGAGGTTGCTAAGCGGAAGTTGAAGTTGAGGGTTTCTTATAGTGGCTGGAGTTGGCCCACAAAGAGATGGAAGAAATGGGTTACAAAGATGGCTCCTTTACATGCTACTACCTGGAAGAAGGCTGGTATCTACGAAGCCATATTGAATTCAATGTATACAATCGTTAGAGACGACAACTTGATTATTGAACTTGCAGAAAGATGGTGCCCCGAGACCAATTCTTTCATTTTTCCTTGGGGTGAAGCTACGGTTACGTTAGAGGATGTGATGATCACAGGATATTCTGTATTAGGTGTCCCCGTTTTCCATTCTATTGAAAACAAGGAACTTAGGCGGATTGAGTTGGAGTTAAAAGAAGCAAAGAAAGAAGTCGTGAAAAGTACACATCGCAAAGCAAGCCAGAGTTTGTGGATGCAAAAATTCATGGACTCAGGTAGCGAAATAGAGCATGAAGCTTTCCTTGCCTATTGGTTGTCAAGATTTGTTTTGCCCTTTTCTTCCCAAATAGTCTCCAGTCATGTTTTGCCTATTGCAATTTGTCTTGCTAGAGGTACTAGAGTGGCACTTGCACCTGCTGTTCTTGCGAGCATTTACAGAGACTTGAGCTTGTTGAAAGAAAATCTTGTTTCTTTATGCACGTTAGAGACGAACGAAAGTGAGAAGGAGACTCGTAGTAATGTGATTGTACTTAAAATCACGTCTCCGTTTCAATTGGTTCAGGTTTGGAGTTGGGAGAGATTTCTGGAGTTGAGGCCAAAGTGGAAACTGATTCAAAATGGTAAGCCGAGGTCAGCTCAGTGGGACAACTCGAGAAGCAGAGTAAAGAATGCGAGGCTAGCTTTAGACTCGGCTCAAGACCGCTTTGTATGGCGGCCTTATGCTAAGCGTGTGCCAAACTGGACTTTCCCTATGTTTTATGCTGACAAGGAAACGTGGTTGTTGGAAGATTCAGAATTAGACGGAGAGTTATTATCATTCATTCAATGTTTGAAGGTTTCTGAGCTGGTCGGACTTGATTGCATAGAACAGTATCTTCCACACAGAGTAGCAATGCAGTTCGGATTTGATCAAGACGTGCCGGGTGAGGTTGCTCGATATAACACGAGTCCTGAGATTTCTTGGGGATATTATAACAGGCCAGTGATCCATGACAAGTTCTACATTCCATCTCGGCTTTCTGCGGGAGAGGTTACAATCCAGTATTTGGAATGGTGGCAACAATCAGCATCCAATCAGCAAAGGACGAAGAGTTCTAGAATTCATAGGGCAACTCTGGACCATTGGATGGTACCAATGAAGGAGAATAATGATTTTTCTACAGCCAATCGGGGAGATATGAGAAATGTTGATGATGGCTCCATCAATAATGAATTCACTATAAAAGGATCTACTAACAGCTTGAAAAGGAAGATAGGAGACGTGGTTTCTTGTTCTCCTTCAAAGTCGGCAAGAACTTTAGGCCTAGGAGCCTATGTAAAGAAAATTAACAGTAGTCTGGTTCCTCCAGGATTTCCTCCCAAATGTACGGCTGCAGCAAGTGATTTTGTTGAGGAAGACAAAATGAATGTTGCTCAGATGTTGCAATATGGGGACATTAAACGTGATAATGAGAATAGGCAATGTAGTGATGACCAGAGTTTCTCAGGTGAATTTCCAAGTTCATCTTCTATAGCATTTAAGCAAACTACTAAGCAGAAGGCTGGTGGGAGCAAGTCAACTACAGTAGCAAATAATATGGCAATGAAGAGTTGGGATCCATCAGTAATACTGGTGAAAGAGGCAGCACAAAGTACACGGAATGGCGATGGTGATGATAAATGCAGTCAGCCAGGTCAATCTCGTTCTCGGACATCTAAAACTGGACGTAAAAAGGACTTGAACAATTTGGAGCCATTTGCTACTCGGGGAAAACAGATTAACCTTGGTGAAAGTGCAGTACCAGAGGAAGCTGTTGAAGATGCAAATGATTGTACTGAAGATATTCTAGCGTCTAGTGCGCATGGCATCAATGAAAACATAGGAGGAAGAAGGGGCTATTTAATTGAGAAACCATGGCTAAGACTTGAAGTCCTGATTGAGAGACTTGAGAAGTTATCTTCTAGTTTGAAAGCAGCAAAATTTGATCAAACTGACCAGTCTAGTTGCTAGGAATCATGATATTGGTTTTCACATAGTAAATTACATGGTCTAATTAAAACAAAGTTAGCACGTTCATCAATAACCTATGATTGAATCTAGATGAGTTCGTTGTCCTAACTCTTACCTTTTCTCGTCTTTCCTAAATCTGCATCAGATGTCAGTTTCAAGTTAGTTATTGCCGTGTATTGCATTACTAAATTCCGTTATTGTGATAAGAGGAAGCAATGGTCGAGCCACTTGAACCTTTTCTGCCCGGTACCAAGAGTTGGACACTATGGTAAATCAGAAAGCACGGATAGGATCGAATCTAAATTTTGGCTACAGATGCGTCCTTTAATTTTTCACCAATTTCCATCATATCCCTCATCACTATTCTGATTTTGGCATCAAGTATGAATACTTGAAAGCTTCTGAAGTTGTTTTCTCCATAAATTTCATAGATATGCTCACTCCATTTCACAAGCAGCTTAGCGCATCCCAATTGAGTTTATCGAACTTTTAGATGCAAGCTTGAATTTGCCATTGGTGTGTATTTCTGGAACTTGGCCTACTATGACATCAAACTTGTGCTCAGATGAGCTTTATCTGATACGTTTGCGATACAGTAAGCCAGGAATGCTAAGCTACTGGATTTGTTTATGGGATCATTATATTAGGTCCCAGTCAAAGCCAAGAAAAGAACAGGAATAGAATAAGAAGTTTCTGATAATGTTTTTGATTGATGAT
>JANIJH010000225.1:77179925-77210778 GCA_024520975.1 Erythroxylum areolatum | reverse complement strand
TTATTGTAGAAAATTTCAAAAAGCTTAAAGATCTATTCAACCCCCCTTATAGATCGCTTACACTTAGGCCATAAATACTAGTCCTATTCAAAGACTGAACAGTTATAAGTTTTTACATACTTAGAAAAATTTTGTATTCATAGTGTGATACAAGAGAGCAAACGCTACTGTAACAAAAAGCTCATAATATCTTTCTAAGCGAGAGAAAGAAATGGCTAAGAGCCTAGAGAGGCTAAGATAGCAGAAAGAATACTTTGTGTAAAAAACTTGAAAAGGCTCTGGAAGGGAAGAAAGAATACTTGTAAAGTTAAAGAGTATAGTGAAATCTCATATGAACTCTGAGGACTGAACGTAGCCCAAGGTTTGGGGTGAACTAGTATACAATTGCGACATCTATTTTCTAACCTTACACTTTAATTTTCTTTTTGTTAGACGAGTAGATAAAATTTATTTGCGATTCAAATACGTAGCTACTATAGTATAGTATCTTTGGTATTCATTTGATAGTTGAAAAAGTTTTTTTTTCAAGAAATATCAAAAGTTTTGTATTCTAAAAAAGATTACACAATTCAACCCCCCTTCTTGTGTATTTCGTATACTTTACGTGAATTCTATATTAACAAGTGATTTACTTCAATAGAGAGTGATCAACCTACTTCTAGTGAGTGTAAATAGCCAAACACAAATGACTTAAATACTAGTAAATTTGATGATTTGATATATGAGGGTGAGACATGAGAAGTTAGTAATTTTGATGATTCTATTTTATTTGATTATAATGAAATACGTATGAGGTAATTGCTGAAAGGATGTGAAAAAGATTTTTTTATAGTGGTGTAGAAGATTTCCTAACAAAAAAACTAGATATGCATATAGATTCAGTATATGACGATTCAAATGAGCTTAGGAGGATGATAGTTTAGATGAAGAAGAAAATATAAGGCCTAAGTTCTCATAATTTAAAATATATGATGATATTTTGAGGCCAATTAAATTAAAAGGTTTGTATGTTTTTGATTCACTGAATGCATTTAGACAAGCTCTAGTCCAATATGATGTTGAGAAAGGTTTTGGTTATGTGTATGTTAAGAATGAGAAATCAAGATTAACTATTGTTTAAAAAATAGGTTAATGGTGGAGAATACATGCTTCTCCAACCATGAGTGTGGTTAAGAATACTATAACAAAAAATATAATGTGCTTTGGATTGCAAAGAAATGCCTCTCATATTTTAGAAATTGTTCTACATAGGATATTATAGGGCTTAAAAGTTTACTTTTAAAGGACTTCAATGTTAGGATTGGGATTGCATACAAGAAGACATATAGGGAGAAGAATTTTGCATCGGAGCCGTGGGAGGGTTAAGAGGGAAAGCAATTTGAGAAGTTAAGGAGCTATATATTAACTTTGTTAAAGTAAAATCCAGGTAGTACATTTATAATTATGTGAGGCCCCAAACTGTAGCCTAGTTGGAATGTTAAATGCCTATAAAAGTATATGTGATAGGAGTTAATGATTATGATTTGACTGCTTATTACTTAAGTCTTGAATTTTGGTTTGATAGATCATAATTAGTGATTTGGAATTAACTGTTACCTTTAGAAAATTGATGTATTAAAATATACATTTAGACTAGAAAAATTGTCAAGTGGCAAGTCTACACATGAAATACTAAGATGACAAAGCCTATAAATAGAGTGACGTTTGGCATAGGTAATTGAGTGACATTTGGAATAGAGATTGGCAACTCAAGAAGAAGACATGTAGCTTGCTTCCTTATAAGACAAGTGTCCTTAAAGAAGGAGACACTTATCTTAACTCATTTGATGACACATGTATATGGCAAAGGTTTTCCTTAGATGTTTCTATTGTAATTCATTCTTCCTCTCCTTCACATTATCGAAATACATATATAATCCATTAGCTCTGAAATTCTACTTCAATTTTGACTATCATCACCCAAAGACCTTATAAGACTCTACACCAAGGAAGATATATGTTGTTGTCTTCTTCTTATCATTGCTAGAACCAATCTACTTCCACCTTGATCTTAGAATTGTGCTTGTTGCATGGAGGCTAGATTAGCTTGTTCATTGAAGTAGGCGTTTAAGTTAAATATGTAAGTGGAATTCTAACTTGATGGCCTGTGGTAATATAAATTCTATGATGATTGAATTGGGATAGAATATGTGTTGTGTTTATGATAAATGAGTTCTGGAAAATGATGTTTGTATGATAGATTTGGTTTTGGTTTTTGATGCATGAAAGACAATGGTTTGTGAGCTGCTAAATGAACGATTTTGAATTAGCATTGGATGTGAATTTGTTGAGGAATTGAAGTATAATTAAGGTATAATTGAGGTGTAATTAATGGACTTTGATGAAGGTGTTTTGAATTTGGTATAAATATGTAAGAATCTGGAAAATTGATGAAAATTGGACAATGCACCTTCGAATTACCTATCCCATGATTGTGGGAGCTATATAAGCTCCTTCCCACGATCGTGGGCAATGCCTTGAAGTGAGAAAATTTTGTTTTTGTGTGATATTTAAACCAACTAAGGATAAGTTACTTTACTTAGGTGTATTTGGCCTTAATTAAGGCTTGAAATGAACCTAGTTTGATGTCGGACTAATTGGTTAAAGGTTGAATAAGTTTTGCATTTTTAGTTAATGTAATAACTTAAAGAATGGAATGTTTGATATCAATGTATCCAACCTTATAATATTTGAATTGTTCAAGAGATAAAAATGTTCTTATGACACAAATGTAATCCAAAGGATTTAAGTAATGTGAATTAGTTATGAATATTTGAGAATTGGGAGTTTATGTGAACATATGTGATGTGTAATTACTTAATGTTATCATTAATTCATTATTACAAGTGCTTAAATTCATAAAGTATATTAAGTTTGTTCATGTGTGAATGAATGTCTTCAATTTGAGCATAAGGAAATAAATTTCTATGTTATGCATTACTTTTCTTACAAGTGATTCTGAAATGTGATATGTGTTGTTTTAAACCTGTCAAGTCTTAGTTGTAGGTAAATAGGCATGCTTAGAAGGGTCTGCAACTGCTTTTGTACTTAGACACTAAGGTGTCTTCTGTTCTTAGACACTACGGTGTCTTCTGTTTTAAAGACTCAAGTCTCTTCTATTTTTATAGATACTAATCATAGGTATCTTCTGTTCTATTTCTGTTACCTACTTCTGTGAAAAGGATTAGCGGGCAATTCTATATGTGTTTTGATATTAGTTCTATATTGATGCAAGTATGATATGCTCTAACATAGCTATGTTTTGTTCCGATGCATTTATGCTCTGTTCTTATGCAATAAATAGTTTGATTACTCTCTGATTTGAATATTTCAAGATTGCTTGTGATAAGCCATTATTCATTTACTTATAAATGTTAAACGACTGTTAGAAGCAGTTGTCATCTTATACCATGATTAGTTATTTCCCACTATAGCAAAGTGGCTTTTCCTCTGTGTAGGTCTCGATAAAAAGGATTAAGACTGGATCAACGCAGTGGTCAATAAAGGACATGTTATATTTTGGAAGATGTTGTGTTTAAGTTTATTTTGAGTTATATCCAGTATTATGAAACTTTATAGTAGTTTGTGAAAAAGGTTTGTAACAACTATAATATAGGATGGATTTGAATTTAAGGCATGTATTTTGATAAATACAATGTATATAATATGTTGTGTTTAATTATGTCATCAACAACTGAAATGTGATGAGTGTTTGCTTTAGTTTCAAAGAATTAGTTGGAATGTTTTGGTTAGTTTTAGATATGTTTTGCGTGACATCCATATATCCTTTTAGGGGGTATTAGGGTGTTACAATGTTTGGTATCAGAGCATAGTTTAGGCGATTCTGGTTTAACCAGCGCTTAAATATTGCTTTTACTTGAATATAAAAGTTGTGTTTGGTCTAATGCGGTCTGTCCCATGTTTTGGTTTTAGATTTAAGTATGGAAAGATCTCATGAGGTTGTTGATGAGGTTGCTAAGAGTAATAATCCTACACGATCTCGTCCGTCTATATCTAGACCCTTTGGGGTAAATCGAGATGAAGTTGAAGCACCACCTCCTCCTCTACTTCCAACTCAGGGGGAAGTTTTATTTAAGCTGTTGCAAGACATGATGACTTTAATATATCGAATGATTGCATCTAAGGCTCCGACTAATCATTTGTGAAAGTATGAAGCTAAATAATTCACTAGAACATCTCTGGAGGAATCTGAAAAGTTAAATTCTAGTTAGAAAAGGTGAAAAGGGTGTTAGATGGAATTAGCTCCCCACCAGAATAGATGATGTATTGTATTGTCTCCCTTCTTCAAGGAGCAGCCTATGAATGGTGGAAATTTGTTATGAGGTATCCTCAACTGTCGGAGCCTCTGACTTAGGATTTCTTTTCCTAAGAGTTTAATATGTGCTAACGATTATCATTTGAAGGGCAAGTATGGAGGAACATTATTATCGACCATTGGATTGGATGTTAGAATTAAAAATCAAGTCTCATAGAAATAGTTTCTTGAATGTTTATAAGAAGACACCGAATATAACAAGGATCACAGTTGGGTTTTCACTTCTGATCGACAAATGGTGAACTTATGTTATTTTTCTTTTCATTTTACAAGCATTAATTTAGAGTTATAAACATTCACCAAATGCATTAACTTCCATACGGTTTTTTTTGTTGGGAACAAAGTTTGAAACATGACTTTAATGTAAAGTGGATGGTTTCAAATATAGATATTGTGTTAGATATATCGATGCCAACCTTTAAGCAAAATTTAAGGCAATAAAAGTTATGATGAATATAGTCATAAATGCGCCTATAACATACACCTTCAATGAATTTCAAAGGTATATAATTGTTTTATTTAAATGCACTTGAACTTGAATGTATATGATTATTTAACTCATGCTTGACATTATCATTTTTACCTTAAACAGGTATATGAAGCAATTAGAAGGTATTGACAAATTGATCCATAAGGTTACAACATGTCATAAAATATTCACAATATGCATGTACCATATAAAATTCAAACAATCCTCACAAAACATTCATAAAACAAAGAAAACTCCCATTGAAACAAAGAAAACTAGGCTCCTAACAGTCCCATATTAGAGATATGTTCCACAAAAATACAAATAGGTAAGCCTTTAGTTAGTGGGTTTGCTAACATGCTGCTCATAGGCATGTACTCAATAGTAATCAGAGACTCTGCAACTTTCTCTTTAACAAAATAGAACTTAATGTCAATATGTTTAGAGCAAGAGGTGCTCCTAGTATTTCGAGAGAAAGATATAGCTGCAAAATTGTCACAATATAATTTCAGCATTCTTGATATGGAGTCCACAATTCCTAATGTTAAAACAAAGTTCCGCAACTATATTACATGACAAGTAGTCTCATAATATGCCACATACTCTGCATCCATAGTCAAAGAAGCTGTAAGTATCTGTTTGACACTTTTTCATAAAACAGCTTCTCCTGCCATCATAAAAATGTATCCAAAAGTGGATTTCTTATCATCCACACAACTTACATAATCAGAATCACTAAAGCCAACTACTTTAAGAGTATCGATGTTTCGATATGTTAACATAAGGTCCTTGGTACCCTGAAGATACCACAAGAACTTTTTAGTTGCTTTCTGGTGAATTTGTCTAAGATCACTTAAGTATCTACCAAGCACACCTACATCAAAGGCAATATCAGGATATGTGCATATATGAGCATACATCAAGCTGCCAACAACTGAAGCATAAGTGGTGTGTGGGGGTTTTTTTTTTACAGCATTGTAGTGGTGTGTGTAAGAAAATGGTGGTTGGATTCAACAAACCCTGGTATTCTATTTCCTGTTGTATTTGGATTTTTGTGTGGTAGAGAACTATGGCTTCCACTCAACTTTCAATACCTTTAGTAGGTAATTTTTCAATTATATTGTTTATACATGCTTCAAAGCTATGAAATCTGGTTACTATCTTTGTTAAAATTTCCATCATTTGGTATCAAAGTTATGGACAAGATGCCAACCAATAGATGGTGCAGGCATTTTTATAATGTTGAGTTGAAATATCATATGTTGTTAAATAATTACAGTGAAAATTTTTATGGTTACATCAAGGAGGCTACGGATAAGCCAATTATCATAATGCTTGAGATGAATAAAAAAGTAATTATGAAGATATTTAATAAGAAAAAGGAGGGAATGGAGAAATATAATAGAACCATTTACCATATGATTTGGAAACCCTTAAAGAAGTATAAACAACTTATTGGTAATTGGATGACGTACTTTAGTGCTGGGAGATTGTTTGAAGTGGAGCATATGAATTTTCCACAACATATTACTGATTTGGGTAATAAGACTTGCACATGCAAGAGACGAGATTTAAGTTAAATTCCTTGTCAACATTCTTATATTGAATCAGACATGATGGTAACAAACTAAAAGATGATAATGACTACATGTATAATAAAGAAATGTTTGAAGTAGCTTATGCATGTCAAAATTTTCCAATTTCTAGTAAAAAATTATGGCGAAGAATGATAAAAAATCATAGTTCTGAAATCCAGTTACTACAATACAAAAGAAGTCAGGAAGACTAAAAAAGCAAGGAGCAAGGAAGTAGGAAGGGGAAAAAAAGCATATAAATTTACTAAAAAAGCACTTCATATATCATGTAAAGTTGCAAGCAATATGGCCACAATTCAAAACTATGTTCCAAGAGGATACATGATAATGCCCTTGACAGTCAAAATAGCAAATTGATACAAGAATTAGCATAAAGGCTAAAGAAAGAAAAACTAACTAACTTTATTATTACTAGTTATTTTTTTATATAGTGCATACTGTGACTAGCTATTTATGTTTATAGAGCTTGGCTAGCTATTTTGTATATAATATTTATTATTGCTATATATTTTTGTAGTTGAAGCTTATTAGATGATGAATTTTGGTGTAAATATATACTATCTTAGTTGTTGGATAGGAATCTTAATTGTTGGATATGAAGTTATTGTCTTTATCTTGTGATATGGTCATTCTTTGATATGATTATTAAAAATTAGTTTTTGTTGTTGTTTAAGCTTCCTCAAGGAGAATCAATATATGGTACCTTTTATCCATACAAATATTTTACCTGTGTCATAGTTTAATCATATACATGTGTTGATTTTTACCCAACAAAGCCAAAAGGCTATATCCTAAACATTCTGGTTTACAAGTGTATAGGAATTATTTTATTGCAGAAGTCTTATATTATAAGAAAGCATATTAACATTATAAAACAATATTAATAAGTTAAAAATGTCAAAATAAAATAATACCAATACATTAATATGGTAGATATTTGTGCATAACACTATTTAATATTAATCAGATAAATTCACTATAAAGTGCTTTGAGGTCAAAAATCGCTCAAATGTCATAATCTTAATTCAATTAAATATATTTCTTATAAGTAAATTGCTAAGTAAAACCCAACAATGATAATAAAGATGACCCAACTATAAATCAACAACTTCTATAAGGTCTCATTAATTCTTTAATTTATTATTGGCCTCCGAAAGCTCATTAATTATATTTATACTTGTGAATTTTTCCGTCATACCATACAAAGTAATCATATTTTAATTTTCTTTGTAAATAATAGGTATAAGAAAATTTAATAATCTATCAATCTAAAATCCAATTTAATAAAGTATATACATATAGTGACTTTTTTGACCAAGTTTTCCTAAGTTAAACTTGGTCAAAAAAGTCCTTATATTTGGTAGCAATTCACAATCAAAATATATATACATAAGCATATCCATATAATCACCTTCCTAGGTTAAACTTGGTCAAAAAAGTCCTTATATTTGGTAGTAATACATAATCAAAAGAATGTAGGTGGTTTTAAATCTTACTAGTTTTACTATTGATCAACCTTGTAATATATATTTTTTCAACTGAGAAAATAAGTGAATACAGCAATTGAAAATCAACCTTAGCAGTAGACAAAATAATCAAAATCCAAGATTGCAACATTTAAATTGACTAGGTTGAGGCACATAAAATATAAAAGAACATAAAATTAGTTTACCAATAATCTGTCAAGAAAGATTGAATGGTGATGTGAGCAGAGGTTTCTAAGGAATATAAATAACCATTCCTTTTGAGATTAAGCATGCAGTTCTCATTTTGTTATTCCTTTTTTAGATGGAGTTTTTATATATAACTATTCATGCTATTATCATTTAATGGGTATTCTCTTTAATAGCTTGTATTGTTTTCTCCTATAGAACTGGCTATATCATCATCATCACACCCAATTCAATGTCCTGAAATGAAGCGAGGTTTGGGAAGGTCTAATAGTACGCAGCCTTATCTCTATATAAAACTGGCTATATCTTTCCTATAAATGTGTGTTTTGAGTAGTTCTTACAAAAATGAACTAATCAAGTAGTATATAATTCAGGTTGTTGACATTTTTTGAAGTAAGAGAAGAGATTATAAGACCAACATTCCCTTTCAAGTAATGATTCACCAAGAAATTAATATCCATTAACATCATATTTTGCTTTTCTTTATGATATATGCCATTCCTTAGATATGGAACCACATAGGAGTATAAATGTAATTTTTGCCTAATATGAATTGATTAAGCTTCGAGTCGGAGTATTCTTCAAAATTTTCAAGTTTCAAGCTGAGCTTAAGCTCATGTTATTTGGTCCAACCTCGCCTAAAGATCGAATATATCAAGTAAAAGGATATCGTTTTAAGTAAAGTGACATTATTTTCAAATAAATTAAGAAAAGAAATAAATTAGGCTTAGTCTGAATCTGACTAATCTTTAGATCGCAAGCCTTGAGCCCAGTCAAGCTTCAAGTTAGGCTAAAGTTTAGATATAACTTTTGGACTAACCTGAACATGACCCCACCTAAAGCTAAACCTAATTAAGAGCATGTAATAATCATGAAACTGTTAAGATGAATGGAGCTTTATTAGCTTAATCACAATTGCTTAAACTCTTTCAATAACTCGGTAGTCTTGTTTATGTTATATTATCCCTAGCTCCTAATTTCACAACTAGGTAAGTCCTAAGAAAAAACCATTAACAATTAATTAAATAATCTTCTATCATGTAACTTTATGGATTAAAAAAGGTTGAAGATATTTATCAACTTCCACAAGAGAAATTGTAAAATGTTGACAAATAATCTCTAAAATAGAAATAATTAACATAGTTCCTTCTAGCTTCGCATATTTATCAACTTTCATAGTTAGCATCAAGAGAAATTGTAAAATGTTGACAACTAGTCACGTAGCTTAATTTCCAAAATAGAAATAATTAAAACAGTTCCTTTTAGCTTCGCAATTGCTTAGTTTTTATCAAGAACTTACTATTCTTACACGGGTTAGTGTAACTAATTTAAGTGAAGATTCAACATTCACTTTCAATTAGTGATTCACCAGGTAATTAATAATTGTGTAACACATAAGAACATGTAATACTCATGAAACAATTAAGATGAACCATATAGGAATCACCAACAATTTACAAGTGTGAAGCTAAACTAAGCAAATCCATTCACTTTGGAGTAAGAAAAATGAAGAAAAGGAGACCTGATAAGAGATAGTCCTGACGAGATATATAGTGCAATAGAGTTGAGAAACAATAGTAGATGAAGAAAGGAGATAGAGATGTATACAAAGAGAGGAGAGGAGACGATGAGTAAAAGGTGTGTCTAAATTTTTGTTCATTTGGAAAAATTAAGGTAATAATCCTTTAATTTTTGTTGAAGTTAAAAATTTTGTATAATTTGAATTTGCACTTAGAATTGTTATTCCTTGATAATAATAAAACTTGCTTTCTATCAAAAATCAAATTTATTTTAAAGAAAATTAATTAATAGTTTGCAGATATTTTTAAATTACAGTATTGTACTCTTAATTTTTATAAAACTACAAAATAAGATGCTTACAAAAGTGTGGGTTCTATAAATTATAAAAAGGAGCGGTAATTTAAAACTTTAAGAACGCAGAAAGTACATGATTCTGAATGCAATTTATCCTTCGTGTTTCAGATCCATTTTTGGAATATCAAGGTGAGTTACATTGGGGTCTTGGGTTAACAGGAGACGCTCTGTTTCACAACACGATCAACAAAAGAACAAAACACAAAAGTAGCAATCTCTTGTCGGTAAAGAAGAATAATGAGAAGGAGACCTGGAATTGGAGGTTTACAGACAGCTGCTGCTACAAGGGTTTGTTCCTTCTTGAACATTTCTTTTGATTATGTCCTAATGTTCTTTGATTGATTCGTTTTCCCATTTATTGATTTTTGTTAAAAGGATCAATATCGATTGCTTGGAGAAAATGTAGCCAAAGTGAGAACCGATCTCATGAAAGAACAGCTTGCCACGTTTCGGTCCCAGCTCGAAGAATTCGCTCGCAAACACAAGGTCATGCCCATTTACCCACACAATTATGCATTTAATGGTTTTTTTTTATACGAATTTTAAGACTTGAGGATCGTGTAGCTCAGTCTGGGTTGAAAAGATATACTTTTGGTGCTTTATTGATTCTTTTAGAATTTAGACCAGAACCCAGTTGCTACTTCTAGATATCTTAAGTGTGTGCTATTCGTGCTGGGTAATCCCGCTTGCTTATTGGGTGTCTTAAATTATTGTAAGTTTTTTCAGGTTTAGATTGAGGTTTCTGGGTTGCGTTAAGAAGGGTTGTAGTCTGTGCCACTTGCTAACTATATTTTTTTTTTTGAATTTTGGAATTTGAATTATGTGATTTATGACTTCCTGACTTCAATGACGTAACTGATTGTATATTAAATGTTGCAGAATGACATTAGAAAGAACCCAACTTTCAGGGCACAGTTCCATGAAATGTGTGCTAAAGTTGGAGTGGATCCCTTGGCCTCAAATAAGGGTTTTTGGGCAGAGCTGCTAGGGATTGGTGACTTCTATTATGAACTTGGTACATTTTCCATGACTTACTTATGTTGATTGGGTGGTGACTTGCTGGGGTGATGAATGATTCGTTATATGTTACTTTACCATCTCATTCTTATCTCGCTTCTAAAACAAGACAGTTTTGTGCACTTCTGATTCTTACAATGAAATGAGTGCATGCCTGTTAATAATATTTGTCACCTTACAAGTTCTTGAAGTAATTTGTCCGATTGAATAGTCCAGTTGAATTTGTATTGATGATTTTGGGGCACAAATGCTTATGCTTTTGACATCCTTAACTGCAATATGATAAAAGATCCCTTGGTCCTAACTGAATAGGCTTTCTTCTTAAAGGCTATATTCTTATCGATGAGGGTTTTAATAAATTTCCAAGATAGAAAAGTTTATATGAATATTTTACGTTCAACTTTGTAACTCGAGACTATGTAACTATTTTCTGACTTTTCCTTATTATAGAAGTGCTTCTGACATGATATGATCAGGATGCTTGTACTGATCTATTTACTTGGCTTGGCAGGAATACAAATTGTTGAGATATGCTTGGCAACAAGATCGCATAATGGAGGTTTGATCAACTTGGAGGAACTCTGCACATTGCTCCGTCAGAAACGAAGGAGTGATCGTGAAGCTGTATCGGAAGACGATTGCTTACGTGCTATAAGTAAGCTTAAGGTTTGTGATTAAGAACTAATGGGAATCCATTGTTGACTGCATAACTATTTGAGTTACTGATGTTTGTATTTGGTCATATTTCTGTTATCTTCTGTAAACTGAAACCACAAACATTTGTATCTGTTAACAAGTCAGTTCAGACACTCAATTGTTATTGTAAGAAAGTATGAGTTCTTTTATTTACTTCCCGTACCATTTCTTTTAATTACTTGCTAACGCCCATCATATTTCCTTCGCAGTAGTTTGGACCGAGATACCTATGTTTAATTTTGTGAAATTTGGAAGCAATAATCATTCATATCTAATGGTGTGAAATTCTCAGATTTTGGGTAGTGGTTTTGAGGTGATTTCTGTTGGAAAGCGAAAGCTTGTTCGATCTGTTCCAACTGAGTTAAACAAAGACCATAATGCAATCTTGGAGCTGGCACAGGTTTGTAAATTTCTTAACTGAATCTTTACCACTTGAAATGGAGTAAATCATTGACATCACATATAAGTTCTTGCTTTTTGTCAGGCTCGAGGTTTTGTCACTGTTGATGAGGTAGAGAGACAATTATTATGGGGATCTGGCCGTGCTATTGATGCCCTTGATACTTTGTTGGAAGTAAGACTTTGCATTACTGCCAGATTTTTCATGTTTTGCCCTTTTGCTCGCTTTCCTAGATCTTGAACTACAGGTTTTGTGGGCTCATGGTTTCTCCTGGCTATATAGGAAGGGCTTGCAATGATTGATGATGGCCACAGGGATGGGAAACGCCGCTACTGGTTCCCTTGTGTATCTTCCATCTCATCAGGAGGGGCTGATGTATAGGGTGTCTTCATCATTTTGTATCAGTTGCACCAACCATGAAGTGTAGAAATGCATTTCATTTCATGGCGCTATTGGGATTGCACAGTATAGTTCCTAGTAACAACCACGGCAGATAAATTATGATTACCTAAAAGATCGTGAAAACAATCTTGTATAGTATTTGCATTAGAAATGAGAATTTCACAGACAATCCCATTGTTATTGCGACTTTTCTGGAAGTTGAATGAAGTACATGCCTGCTAGGAAAGAAAACACGGAGAAACGAAAAAGAAAAGAAACGCATTATTGGACTGTGACTTGAGATTGCGTCTCGACGTCCTCTGTCCATCCACTGGTAGGCTCACACCAGGATCTAGGTCTTACCCCAAGATTGAAGTATATGACCATCTCTAGAGCCTCAAATATCCTATTTTGATCCAAGAATTGATTCCAAACACCGCTTACTATGCAATAGTTGTTGTTATAAGGTGGCCGATGATGAGCGGCGTGTTGTGACCGAGAAACCAGCAACCCGACATCCTGGAGCTCCACCACCAGCGGTGGCAACTTGCTCTTAGTCGAATGAGCCCAAGCATGGAATTGTTGGCTGAACATAATACAACCAGAGCACATCCCAACAAAGCCATGCAAAACAGGGTCATTGTAAGCGAGGTCTATAGGAAGCACAAAGAATGTTACTGCACGAGCCAGAGCATGCACGTTGTTGGCAAATTGACGCCTAGTGATAATCCAAGGCCACCTATGGTGACCTTGGAATGCTTCAATTTGACTACCAAAAATTGGTGTTGATTCATCACCATAGTTGTCAATACCCCAATGGTAGACTCCAGAGGCAAGGTCAGCCAAAATGTAGCCAATATAGCCTGTCAACATAGGCTCCAACAGATGGTGCGAAGCAGCTGCACCAACAATGGCCTTGGCTAGGGAAACAAACACAGTCGCGCAACCAGCGGCAATCCAAGCACGGTGAACCCATGTCGATTGCAAGGAGGGATCATTGAACACAGGTGGTGATGTTGAAATAACTAATGTTGGTGGATCTTGAAGCCTTTGATGAATGGTTGATTGGGTTGGTTTGAGTTTAGTATTGTTGGTGGTGATGACTGAGCATGTCACAGGACGGTGGCGGTAGCCCCCGGGTACATGGCTTGGAGGCGTTGCAAGGTACTTGTGTTGGTGTAAGATGCACATTGGGATGGTTTGGAAAGTGAGTGAATGCAAAGGGCTAATGTTGTGCTTGAGAGTTTGTGTGTTTACGAAAATGTTGTGTGGCTAACGGGTAGAATTGATTGAGAATCCAGCTTGTGGTATGGATGTAGTGTGCGTGGGGTTACAGTAGTCGCTGGTGCCTCCTAGTGAATTTACGTCGCACAATTTGCCGGCATCCTTGGACTCTTTAATTTAGATAGACACTTGTAGGCAAAACTTGCCATCAAGTTTGCAATTCATTGCACGTCTCTTTTCCAAGAGAGTTCTGTTTATAGAGAATTTTCTATTTTCTTTAGGAAAAGAGTTCTTTAAATTTAATATGATTTTTAATATTTTTAATAAATTCATAGAGGGTGAATTATTCACAGTAGCTACTATCTTAATTATCTAATTTATAATATATTGTCTTTAAATAAATTATTCTAATTATATATATATATATATATATTCTGTTCAAAAGGGATGTATTATTCTAAACATGATATGGAATAAAAATTTGGTTGGCTGAGGGCTGAGGATGCATTTTCTTATCTATTTGATAAGAATTTTCTCAAATGGAAGTTGCTGCCGAGAAAAGGACAAGAGAAAGAAAAGTGGTAGTAATACAAGGAACCTCGAGATTCAATTGTCTGCTCTCTTAGTAAATCCCAAAATCATTGGACTAATCCTTGTGTAAATTTAGGGTAAATTATTTTAAAATTATAAGTACAATATCAAATATAATCGTACTTTATTTATTATAAGTGTTAAGTTATACATTGATCTGTTTAATAAAATAAAACAAAAAGTTCACGTTATATTAAAACTCACTAAAATTAATTTATGTGAAATAAATAATTATATAATCTTATCAATCATATACAATGTTACAAAATAAAAGCTAAGATTGAACAACTTATTTATAAAATTAATATTTTACCGATATGATTGACAAGGATTAGTCCATTTCAAATATATAATCACCAAAGTGTCTGTTGCATGAAGTTAAAAAATCATGTTGACGAAAATAAAAAGCAACACAACTCCTTCAAATGTTAGTCCTCTTTCAACCACATTAATAACAATAAATGTTTGTTGGAAAGTGAAGAGAGGACCAAGGCAAGAGCTTTTATGGGAAACTTGGAAATTGAATGGTGATGATTCATTTCAGCGAGAAAGGAAAACTAGGGCCTATATATGTTTATATAGGCTTACGCAAAATAACTTTGACCAAAAAAAGAAGCCTGAAGAAAGTGAAAATTGAACATGACCCACTACGTATAAATTATTAGCAAAAATATCCCATTAACACATGCTAATTTGATTAAGAAAATTTAACAAAAATTAACATGTTACTAATCCTACTAAAGTTTGAAAATACGAAACAAATCTGTCCATTAAACTTGAAGGGTGGTTATCCATCACTCCTCTTTGCTTCAAAGCTTGTAACTCCTATCTTCAATATGAAATATTCGTGCTTGGCACGCGGTAGGGACTTTGTATAGATATCGACGACTCACTCATTTGATCCATAATACTTCAAGGTGAAAAGCTTTTTTTATTTACCAAATCACAAATGAAATAATGGTAGGTTTCAATGTGCTTTGTTGTGTTATGAAAGGTTGGATTTTTTGTCATAGCAGTTGTTGCTTTATTGTCAAAAAAGATCTATGTTGCATTAAATTACTCTTGAAGGAAATCATCTAATAATCTTCTTAGCCAAACTATTAACATACTGATCACAAACAACAACTAAACCAAGAGAAAACACGTTCCTGGAAGTACTTTTTCTATCATCTAAGCAACCTGCCAATCACTATCACTAAAACTAACCACTTTGAAATTTGCGACTTTAGTGTACCAAATACCAAAATCTTTGATTCATGTAACATATCGTATGATCCGTTTGGCTACTCCAAGGTGTTGTTTTGATGGACTTTGCATAAATCTTACATCACACTTACAAAAAGTTATACCAAGCCTTGTATGAGACAAATAATTTAAGCCACCAACCATGCTTCTAAAATATCGTGGATTTGCCAAACCAATACCATCATCAATAAAAAGATTCTCGTTCACATTCAAAGGTGTAGGATCAATCTTTTTCTTAGAGAAATAAAAATTCCATATTTATTTTGATTCACTCCAATTCCAAAAAAATAATGCAACAAACTCAATTCAAACATCTCAATTTTTTTCATCATGCAAGAATTAAATTCAGTAACAATGCTCGCTAAATCCTATATAAATCATGTTATCAACATAGAGACATACCACCAAAAAATCATGTTTATCTTGATTTTTTACATAAAGAGTTGATTCATTTTTGCTCATTTCGAATACATTTCTTTAAAAATAGGAATCAATTTTATTATATTATGCTCGTGGGGCTTGTATTAGGCCATATAAGGCCTTCCTAAACTTGTGCACCTTGCTTTCATTAACTTTAACAATGAAGCCTTCATATTAACTAAATAAACATTTTCCTCTAGCTCATCATTCAAAAATACATATTTAACATCAAATTGATACACAGCCAGCTAAGTTGAGAAGCTAAGTCTAAGAAAGTTGTTACAATTTCAAAGCTAGCTACCAGCGATAATGTTTCTTCAAAATCAATACCTTTATGTTGTGAGAATCCTTTTGCAACCAAACGTGCCTTGTGCTTGTGTATTGAATTATCAGCATTATACTTTGCTCGATACACCCATTTTAGCATAATAACATTTTTGCCTTTTGGTAGATTAACTAATTCCTAAGTTTGATTTTTTTTAATTACATCAATCTAAGCTTCCATTGGTTTTTTTTCACTTTTTTTCATTGATTGCTTTCTAAAAGATTACAGGACCAGAATTTGAAAACAAAGGAAAATTAGTAATCTCATAACCTTCCATCCAAGTAGGCCATCTTCTAACTCGACAATGAGACAAGGCTTCTCCTTTATTAACTTCAATTATAATTAATGTACGTGTTTCAGTAGACCAGAAGAGGGGTTGTTTGTTAGTATGGAATGATTGCTTCTTAAAGGCCTAAAAGGAGATGAATCATTGGTTAGTGAGCTGCTACCACCTGGAGTTGTTTGTTTAAGAGTTTTTCTTCATTTTCTAGAACATGGACAATTGACTATTCTTTGTAATTGCTCCAATTCCAAGCGTCTTCTTCGTTAAAGACAACATCCCTGCTTATGATTACTTTTTCACTAACTAGATTGTATAACCTATATGCTTTCGATTGTGGACTATAACCAACAAAAATGCATTTTGTTGATTTTTTATCAAGCTTGCTATGCGATGAAGACTTTATCAAAGCATAGGCTTTATTATCAAAAACTTTCAAGTGACTTACTCAAGGCTTTCTACTTTTCCATATTTCATAAGGTGTTTGGTTTAAAACAACCTTTGTGGGTGATATATTCAAAAGATATATTGTTGTTGCCACTCCTTTTGCCCAGAATTAATTTGGAAGTCTATTGGCTTTTGTTATGCTCCTAATCATCTTAACCATTGTTCAACTTTTTTGTTTAGCCACCTCGTTTTGCTCTGGCATGTATGGTGTAATCAATTCCCTGTGAATTGCATTTTTCTCATAAATATTAAATTCAATAAAGTTAATTCACCACCTCTATCAGTATGAAGAACCTTTATACAACGTCCACTTTCCTTCTCCATTAATATTTTGAATTTCTTAAAAATTTCAACAGTTTTATATTTGAATTTCAAGAAATATACCAACTCATACGTTTGTAGTCATCAGTGAATAACAAAAAAATATTTGCTTCAACCAAAGGATTTAATATTCATTGGACCATACACATTAGCATGCATCAATTCAAGATAGCTAAATGCCCTCTAAGACTTGTCTACTAGAAATAATTTCTACTTTGTTTTCCATAGACATATGCTTCAAAAAAAAAATCTAAAGCATCAATTTAGGGAGCCTAACAAATTTTCTAAACAAAAAACTTTACCCCATTCATGTTCAAATGCCTATAACGTAAATGCCACATTTTTGACTTATTAGGTTTAGCAATCAAGACATAATCATTTATAAATGAAAATTTCTACGTAAACATCTTGTTTGGTGCCATTGGTATGCTAACAACCTTTTGGCCTATTTTTTTTCAATCTAATCAAGAGAGAATATCCACCAACCATCAATTGTCTAACACTTAATTAGTTATGAGCCAACTTAGGAACATATTACATGTCATAAATAAAATTTACATTACCTCGTGTGGTTTTGATGGCAATTGTACCTTTTCTTTCAATTTGCATCAACCTGTTATTAAGTCGAACTTCACTTTTATTTAACTTGTCAATTTCTTTGAATAGTGGTTCTGACCTAAAAATGTGATTGGAGTACCCACTTTCGAGAAACCACACTTCATTGGAGGATTTTTGTAGCAGAATAAGGCATAAACAACTTGCTCTTCTCTTTAACCTTTTTTTCTAAATTGAAAGAAAATTCATTGACTATAGTGAAACTATTTACAAAATTACAATGAGGTATCCTCTATGGAAATCCAAAATTATATCCTTACAATGGCTAATGCACAAAAACTATGTTACTATGTAGGCAAGCATCTAAGTTGTAAAATCCATCTTGTTTTCATACCATCTGATAGGTCATGTGTTGCTTCTTTGGCTATAACAAGAGCTCCGATCTCATTGAAGATGTATGCTATGAATTGGTAGTTACTTGTTTGCTCCCTTCTATATATCCTGATATTCCTCTCCTTCCATATGTTGTAGATTGTAAGTGTAAATCCAGTTTTGAAAAGCATACCATTCTTCTTTTGTGAGTTGGAGACCTTGATGATATAGTTGAGTGTATTAGTCCAATCATATGAGTTGCTATAATTTTCAAGTTTATGGAGTAGTTGACTCCATATAGTTTTGGAGTATAGGCAGTTAAAGAATATATGGTTTCTATCTTGCATAATTTGCATATTGGATCAAAATTCCCTTTCCATTTGTCCTTTTAGTGCTTAATCTTTTTTTTTTTGCTAGCTAAGTGAACATAGAAGCTTTGGGGCTGATGCTTTTTTTCTAAAGAAGTGTGTACTAAGGAACAATTGGAGATTCAGCTTGGAGGCTTTAATAGCAGGACTTGTTAATGAAGAGACCTTTAGGGTGAGGTTTTCAAACAATTATATCCATATTTTTGTTGTTGTTAAGGCTTGGGAAGTACTAATAGAGAGTATTAAAACCTTTGAAATTGCCAGATCATTGCCTTACAGTAATGAGTGATGACACATTGGCATTAGATGGTACTTTTAAACTGTCTTTGTTCAAAAGACTAACCTCTTCCTCTACTATTATGATGACCTCGGCCATGAAATCCACCTTTACCTCTACCTCTGCCTCCTAAATTTTCTGACTTTCCCATATAGGAAGACTCCCCCTTCATGAGCTAACAATGAACTCACTAATTCATCAAAGATGTAAGTAAATAAATCCCTAGATTCTTCAAAACCTTGCTCACAATAATTTCATTAGTGACTTTTTCACCATATGTTTTCATATGATTAACAATTGCAAACACTTTAGACAAATAAACTTCCACAGACTCATTATTTTTAATGATTAGTGTTTCAAAATCACGATGGAGAGTTTGTAACTTAACAACAATTACCTTTGTCAACCAAATATTCTTACTTCAGAACTTCCCATTCCTGAGTGGAAGTTTCTTCTACTATAATTCCAAGGAAAATTTCTTTATCTAAAGCTTGTTGAATAAAGAAGAAGAAAAAAAGCTGCACTTGTTTTATTTTTTCTTTTTGCTCTAATACCAAATTTATTGGAAAGTGAAGAGAGGACAAAGACAAAAGCTTTTATAGGAAACTTGGAAATTGATTGTTGCTAATTCATTTCAATGAAAACGGAAGACTAGGGCTTTTATACATAGGCTTACGCAAAACAACTTTGACTAAAAAAGAAACAACTAAAAAAAGTGGAAACTGAACATAACCTACAACATTCAAATTGCTAACAGAAAATATCTCACTAAACACATGCTAATTTGACTAAGTAAATTTAACAATTAACACACCACTAATCCTACTAAAGCTTAAAAATAGGAACCAAATCTATTCACTAAGTTTGAAGCATTATCCAATAGTTTTGAATTGAATTGTTTAAAATTTAAAAGTTTAGACCAATGTTATGAATACCGTATAGGTTAATATTGAGTATCCTTTTGGGTAAATTTTTATAAAATAATCCATGAATTTTTTAAAGTTACAAAATATTTTCTCAATATATTGTACTATATAATTTATAATTTGACATCAACCATGTCTCCAAAAATTATAATAATAAAAATTTGAAATAACAACAATCTATTTATTTTTATTAATATTACTTTTCACATATTTTATATACAAATAATAATCATAATTAATATTAAAAAAGATCATTTAATTATCATACAAATATAAAATTAAAAAATAAAAATTATTTAAAATGTTATAATTTCACACATAATAAATAATAATTACATCAAAACATCAAATTAAAGATAAATATCTATGACTCCCTAACTATTACAATTTATAATAAGAGTTTGTGCCAAGGAAACAACTAACTAAAAGTGAAACTTGAAACAAAAATCTTTACAATTATATTTATATTGCATATATAGAATTTGACATAAACATCAAATATAAGTGAAATTAAAAGAAGAGGATAAATGAAAACCTAGAACCTCATTCAATAAAATACTTGCTCAAATTATTGACCCCAATTCTCAGTTAGTACAAAATTCTCATCGTTAAGAGGAGCCTTATCATCATCATTATTCAAATTCATTGTACCAAATTACATGTCAATACCTTCCCATACAAGATTATCTTCTAAGTTCCTCTCATCTATTAAGCTCGGTTCCTCAGAAACTTAATCCGCTAAAAGATCGATATAGTAAAGGCAAATTAGATCTACCTAATTACTTGTTCTATATTAGAGTCCTAGTAAACAAATAAAATTAAGAAATTGCTTGAAATTATATCCAACTTAATAACGATAATAGCATACTTTTCTTGAAGCTTTAAATTGTATCAAACAAAGACCAGGTCATTCAATATTTTTGTGCACTAATCTATTCCTTTTCTTGGAATAGAAGAGTTCAAATGTGCTTCAATTCTTTTACACCCTGTTGCACTCATACATTGACTCAGGATTTGAATTGCAAACCTTTATAATTTTGACACATCACTTTTAAATTGGTCCTACCAAGCAACTGTAAGACAACAAAAGTATCATTATAAATAAAATAAAGTGATAATTAATTTTCAACAAGTAACAAAAGTGAAAAAAATATATACCAAGATTAAGTTTGTCTCTTTGATGAATAGTAATTGGCATCCCAAAATCACCATAAACATCCTTATAATTCTCCATTTATGAGCTTAAGAGATCTCGCATCATCTTATGAGCAGCAGTTGTTGTTATAGTTAACTTCATCTTTCTTTGTAAAACTTGGTATGAAATAGACACTATGATTCAAAATTCTCTAGCTGCAAACAACAAAAAGTAAAGTTGCCTTTTCTGTCTCTCATTATTGACTGTAAAATAAGGTATGTATAAAGAAGACATATTTTTAGATTGACCTTGATTGCTTCCTTCGCCCTCTCTATGGCTTCATAGAAATAACATATTTTTACCTTCTCATCACTATCATCCAAATAAAGTATCCTTACCAAAATCTCACAAACTCATATTATAAATTGACATTGAGACTAAAATTCATTATCTTCAAGTATAATTTTAGCAACTCCAATTTAGCCTTAGATCTAGCATAATGAGATGTGACATATTTATCACTTGTAAACATTTGTCTCAACTCCTTCTTCATTAGAATAAAACCTAAAGTGATAAGAAATTAATTACAAATCTTGTAATAGTAGGACATCACAAATTCCTACCATTGGTAAAATCCTTTCTTTTTAAATTCAAGACCTATGTAGGATTGTAGATGAACTTAGTCACCTTTTTGGCTTTATAAACAATCTTGTTAATAATAAAAAATACCTAGCATCTCCTTTATTTTTCAATATTAGGTCAATGCAATGTGCATCACAAGGACTCTAATAAAAAGAATTATACTTGCTTTGCAATCTTGTTTCAATTGCTTTATAAGCATAATCATTGTCAATAATGAACAAAACAATATCTTTTTGCCTAAATTTATTCATAAATTCATCAAATATCTAAAATAAAGTATCAACATTCCTAACAAGGTTAGATGCATCAATAGACTTCAAAAATATTATCCTTTTTGTAGAACAAACTAAAAATTAATAATAGGCTCATGTCTTCTATTGGTCAAACCATTACACATAATTAAACACTCATATAACTTTTTATTTCATAAACATAGTTGCTTAGAATTTTGCTTCTATAGTCATCAATTGAAGAAATCTTATACCCTAGATCGTAAGAGGCAATAACATCCACCATAGGCTGATAATAATGAAATTGGGCAACTTTGAATACTATATCTGAATCATACCTCCATATATCCATTGTCATGTCCATATTATAAGTCATTTATAAAGATTATAAGGAACTATGGATTGAAGACTGAGCTTTAAGAACTGTTCATGGTTTAAAAAATTAAACGCTTATCTTCTTTTGTTCTTAACATTAGGTGCAATATTTCTTTTTTGTTTGGTAGGAATACGACCAACTTCAACATACTCACTATCATCCTAAATACTAACAAAAAAACTTCCACTACCAAATTCGTAGTTCAATCTTTGACTTTTATCTTTTTCATGTTGATACGCTTCAAATAAAGTCTTCATTTTTTATTTCACATCATAATTCACTTTTTTATAAGGCTCTACATCACCTCTGATCATAGCTAAATGCTCCTTTAATCTAGTGATTCCCTTACCTTTTAACTGCTTGTTACAATAAAAACAAATAGTATAGTTATTCAGTCTGGGAACCAATCTAGCTTAAGCCAAAGTTGGATCATCAAATCTTCATATATTTAAAGCAACTGAATTATTAGGTGTACTTGAACTTTTCTCTATTTATTTGTAAAAATAAATAACTACGTATATTAAAATTAACTTAATGACTTCGTATCAAAATCAAGTTGTGAATAATAATAGGAATAATAGAGCAACAACAATTTCTCAACAATCATATGATACATACATACAAGAGATTTTCATTAACTTATATCAATGATTCCTTAAGAAATTTTGATGATTAAGCACATTCTATCCAAGGAATTATCATGTTTCTTAATCCAAACTTCAAATATATACATTGATTGCTACACTTTCACAACTATAATCGATTTTGTGTGATTACATAATTTAAACATAAAGTCATAACTCACAACTATAACCCATTTTGTGTAATTACATAATTTTACCATAAAGTCAAAATTATAACCATTGTAGGATCACACAATTCAACCATAACTTATAACTGTAACTTATTTTGTGTGATTGCATAATTTAACCATAAGGCATATCTATAACTCATTTTATGTAATCACATAATTCAACCATAAAGTCATAAATATATCTCATTTTGTGTGATCATATGATTCAAACATAAACTCATATTTATATCCTATTTTGTATGATTACATAAATTTGTAAATATAACTTACTTTGTATGATTACATAACTCATAATTGTAACTCATTTTCTATGATTATATCTAACTATTGTAAACCATCTTTATCTTAATTCGTTTAATCATATAATTTAACCTAAATTAGCTAACCCATTTTTGTATATTACATAATTCAATTTATAATAAATAATTTAATTTTTATAAAGATCAAAATGATTTTATTCAATATTTCATAAATTTCAAACAATGACACAAACTTTAGTTTTATATTCAATGATTGAATCCCCAATTTCTAGAATCTAACAACATAAATGTCAAAACAAATCCAAAATTTCAAATTCCAAATACTGTAGTCCTACATAAAATCCTCAATCTCATTCCTCATTTTCCAACATTGGTGACTCGACAAGGCAAGTTAGGCAATTAAGGAATGACTACTATAGAGGACGACAGGGGTAATCTACCAGTGATTACACGAGAGTGAGCCCGAGGCAACTATGGCAGAGGTGAGATCGCGAAAGTAAGTGAGGCAATCTCATAAGCAAGAGAGGTTGAGGTGAGGCAATTGCATAGGCGAGAGAGGGTGAGGCGAGGCGACTTCGCGATAAAGAGGGTGAGACCTTGAATTTTAATTTTCTCTAAATCAATCCTTTAAAATTTCCACCTTGAAGTGAGTAAGCTAGACATAAAACACAATTGCCATTTGGAATGCCTAAAAATGTTTCTTTATCTTAATTTAAGGATAAAATATAATTTTTCCAACCTACACAATAGTCTCTTATGTTAATCTTTTACACTCCATCACTTTGTTTTTCAGTTCCTTAATTTTCTCTCGTATAAGCTTAGCCAAATCATCTCTCTTCACATCATTGTCAATCTGAATATTAACTCCCTTTCAATGAAAGCATGGAACCATACCTGGCATTGGAGGTTATCCCTAATTTGAATTTCAGTCCAAGGTCTTCATACATCCCTTAAAAACCTGTGCATAATTGGTTGGGACAAACTTAAATCACTGCCTTGTCAGTTTCAACACCTAACTGGCCTTAAGATGATAGGTGAGGAGAAAAAAGTTAAAGGTTTAATGGTTGATTTGATGAAAATTGAAGTTGTGCTGTTAAATGTTCCAAACAGGTTAAAATGTTTTTTTCTTTAAAATTATTAAATATGATAATAAAATATAAGATTTAATAAGATTTAGCTATCAAAATCTTTGTTATTTATGATATATAAATGTCCACTTGAAAAATTCTTAGTCTAACCATAACCACCATTTTTTCAAGTAGACATATACATGTCATGAATAATAAAAATTTTATTAGTCAAATCAATAAATTACAAACAAAACTAATAGTATGAATTGAATTGTTACAGTTTTAAAATTATTGGTCATTTAATTGAAAATTTTAAAAACTTAAGCATTAGATTGAAAAAAAATCCTAAAAGATGAAATACTTTAAGGTTGGTTATCTCCTGATTTAAAGGCTTATTTTTAATTACAATTCAATAATAGTAAGTAAATTCGAATTCTATCCTAAAATAAACCAAAGAGTCCTAGTTTATTTAATTAAAAAGTATTAATTAACTCCAACAAGTATTATTATTCGGATTTGATACGGAAAACTTGATATATATATATAAAAGCAAAAATGTATTTTTAAAATTTTTTAATCAAAATATAAGTTGAATATTAACACTTTGGGACGTTTAAAATAAACCCTAATACTTTGAAGTATCTAAATAGATGAAAATTTAGACAAAGTTAAATCTCCATCCGTTATGTACCATATCAATATTAATGCGACTCGAACTTAATGTTTTAATTAATAATAAACTTTTATCAATAATTTAAAATTTTAAAATACGATTATATATTTAATTTATAATTAAATTGAATAAACATTTAATTAACCTAAACAATTTTAGTTAATGATAATAATCTTAAATTTAATTAAAGGCAGAACTCAACTTCCTAGTCCCAATTATGAAAATATATTTGATGCTTTGGTGATTTCTACGGCGAAGATGGTTTCAATAGAAAATCGTTGGTCATTTAATCGTTTAACTAAAGTTCATCTGTTCTTTGTACATCTTCTTCTCCCTTATCCCTTGGCTTCTGATTCTTTATTTCATATCAATTTGATAACACAATTTGCATTTATGTCTCGAAAATTTAGTAGTTAGTATGTTTGGTATCAAGGACTCTTCCAGGTCTCTTTCTATATAAAGTAATATATCTCTTATCAACTTAACAACCTTAATTTTCTTGTTTCTTTTATTGCAGATCCACACATTTTGAATAATGTAAAGATTGCAAATTAAGTTAAAAGTAGAAAGTCTTATTCGATATTTTCTAAGAATAGGACTCGTCTTAAGAGATTTGATTGATTTTATGATAATCATCAATTCATTCGCGTGCTTTATCTTTTTAGGTTAACCTTTTCCTTTTCTGGACAGACCATCTAAGTTAATTTGATCTTGTAAGTTGGTCGTTTTCATAATTATGTCAATAAAAAATCACTTCATTGTTCCTAATAACTCTTCTGTGTATCATGCTACTGATGCTTATCATATCACAAACTTCCTTGTAGATTCTTATGGTAAAATTGGAAGACAGTGCCTTGTATCATGCTATTAATGTTTATCCACATCTTGGAAGCAACCTCCCAGCAATCTAATATGTCATGCTACCGATGCTTATCCACATTTAAGCAGTGCCTTGTATAAGGCTAAATGCCCAATTCAGGGCCAAACGTTTTTAGGTATGATTAATTTAGGGCCAAACATTTTAACCTACTCAATTAAGGTGTAAATGTTATCAAATCTGTTCAATATTAGGTTGTTTTAGATAAAAATTTGGCAGTGTTATACACGCGCCGTTAAGTCTAAATGAGGTATCTTATGTAACATTCTCTTTAAAACGTGTATTGATGACATGGTAAAAATTCTAAAGATTAATTTCATTCATCTTTTTAGAGAGAAAAGGTATATCATAAACCTTCAAAGAAACCCTTTCCTCACTCTCCATTCCTTCATATTTGTTGTCTGGTATTTTCCTATAGATAGAGAAGGATTATAGAGAAAGAAATCCATCACACACCAAAAAAAGAAGAAGAAATTGAAGTAATATACAAAAGGTTTAAAGCGGTGGTCTTGACAAAGCTTTAGGGAGATAAAGAGGGGGAAAGAGACTCAAGGAGAAGAAGCGAAAGTTGCAATTTGTAGGCTGACCCTAGTCCATTGAATGAGATTTGTCCCTTTAATAAATGCCCATTTCATACTTTTGTGTTTGTTTTTCTTAGTATTGTTGAATACTATCTTTTGATTATCAATTACAAATAGTGATGGTTTTTGTTACTCATATTTGGGTTGTAAATGGAGAATTATTTTTAGAGTTGTATGCCTTTTCCTTCTTCTTTGTCCCCTTTTAGGTTGTTAATTCCGTATGTGAGAGGCATTTGGAATTTGTTTAACAATGTAGGAAATCTTAATTGTTGCGTTTGCAAGAACCAAAGACTTGTGCTAAGGTATAAGTATAGTCAAACCAGTGGCCTTACTCTTACTTTAAATTCTACCATCCTATGCAAACACACACTCAAGTTAGTAGGATGTAATGTAAACATTATCCAACAGAGGGTTAAAGTGTTGAAGATGGCTCAACATGGTTTATTTATTTTAAGTGTGGTGAGACTTGTTTCAAGACGAATTGTAGGAAACATTTTTCTTCAGATATTTTTTGTTTATTTATTTTTTGTTGTTACCAGTTTGTGTTTGGTAATATCAATTGCAAACTTGCTTTTGGTATAACATCTCTTGAAGTCGTGCACTTTTTGTTTCAAGAAATGGTTTATCGTCTGACATAAGATCATCTAGTTGCCATGCCCATTCAAACATGCATTCCTTCACATAAGATGATAGTGCTTGCTTCAACTGCATTTTAGGTATGATGTTAGAGAAATATTATGAAAAATTGCATATTTGAGCATAACCTTTTTAAGTTGATGGTAGAGGATCATACTGCTTGGTGTGATTAGTGGGTGCCAGTAGTATTAGTGCTTTGTACCCACATTCCATGCTTTTATAAATCTTATGAAGAATAAACAAAAACAAAGCAAACCCCCTCATAGGCTCCTTAATAATAGATCACAGCCAAATTAAAATAAGTACTTGCATTTATGTTTTGGTTGTTTTGTGGACACAGTGAAGGAATATAATTTTTGTAGTTGGTTTCCTAGGAATTATGAAGTCCTATTATTTCTTAAAAGGCATTAATTAAAGGACCTTAATTATTTTCCAATATCCAAAGCCACCTAGCTCTTAGGCCTACTTCCATTCATTATTTTCACATTATCTTTCGTTATAAGTATAAACAATGTTTGTAGAGTCAGTCACAAGAAAATGTCAGTTAAATCCATTATAGCATTGAACCCCATTACAATGTAATATATGATAACGTTATGCACATTGTACACATGCACCATCATCGATAAATCTGATAACCCCATTACAAGTGTTGTATCAATATTTCAAGGCATAAGTGACTCAATCCCTATGTTGAGATCTTCAACATCCCATGGATAAGGTTCAATTACTACCATTTGGCGATGGCTTAGGTTCAGGGTTGCTTATCACTAAATAAGCACATGAAAAGTCTAAAACATTTAACTCTTAATTTCTCTAAATTAGGACTTTAAAAACACATTTAATGATCATGTTTTTTGAAGGGTACATGAAAAATGACAAACTGTACGATATCGTTTATCATTAGTTGCGATTTTATATGAATAATCATTGGTCCTAAAGCTCAAAACCATCCAGCAGAATATATCGAAACGAACTTTGTAAATTGAAGTTGAAATCTAGAAGCAGCAATATAGTGATGAGGAAACATAGGTCAGAACAAAGCATAATGACACTGAGGATGGTGTCTTTTTCCTTAAGATTGTGGTAATAAGTTAATATTGCTTCAAAGCTACAAGTGTTAGGAGAAATGAACGTGATTGCAATTTGTTTTGTTGTTGAATTGGTCTTTTAATAGAAAAGCCTAGTTTTTAGGATCGTAAGTTAGAGTCTAGTAGAAAAGTTGTTACAAGTTTGTTGTTAATGTTACTAGAGTCAGTAGCTATTTTTCTAGGTTTATGGTGTATTTAAGAAGTTGAATTCAATAAAACAGATATGTGTAAATTCTTCCAGTCTCTTTTATGTGTTCACTGATTAATTTCAGTTAACAAACCCAACATTTGCTATCAGAGTAGACTTCTTAAGGGATTTATGTTACAAGTTGAGAGTGAATTGTGTGAGTGTG
Source organism: Erythroxylum areolatum (assembly GCA_024520975.1). Classification (NCBI taxonomy): domain Eukaryota; kingdom Viridiplantae; phylum Streptophyta; class Magnoliopsida; order Malpighiales; family Erythroxylaceae; genus Erythroxylum; species Erythroxylum areolatum. The sequence goes on along the minus strand of JANIJH010000225.1, from coordinate 77,182,208 downwards.
TGAGTATAAACTAAACACAAACCTTTTAGAGTTAGTGTGAGTGTTTAAACCAGACACAAATCTTTTCCAATTCATATCTCTCGAGCGAAACAAAATGGCTTCAAATAACTTTGCACCTGCTCCACCTCCAATAATCACTGGTGACAATTATCAATTGTGGGTTGTGAAGATGACTACTTATCTACAGGCATGGGATCTCTAGGAAGCAACAAAAGAGGAGTTTGAAATTTAGCAACTATCTGAAAATCCTACAGTGCAGCAGACAAAGAATCACAAGGAGAGAACCTAAAAAATGTTTAAGGCTAAAACTTGCCTACATTCAGTTGTGTCTAAAACTTTGTTCATCAAAATTATGAACTTGGATAAAACATTTGAGATTTGGAAATATCTCAAGAATAAGTGTCAAGAAAATGCTCGAACAAAAAACATGCAAATCTTGAATTTCAGGAGAGAATTTGAGCTATAGAAATGAAAGATTCTGAGTCTGCCAAGGAATATTCAGACAGACTCTTAGAGATAGTCAACAAGCTCAGACTTTTTGATGAAATGATGTCTAATAATAGAGTAGTTGAGAAGCTTTTAGTAACTTTACCAGAAAGGTTTGAAGCCAAGATTTTTGCATTAGAGGAAGTCAAAGACCTCACAACTATCACATTGGCAGAGCTTCTGAATGTTTTGAAAGCTCAAGAGCAAATAAGACAACTTAGAGAAATGACATATTAGAAGGTGCCATGCAAGCCAAGGTGCATATTCAAGATTTTGGTAGAGGTAAAAGGAAAAAGTGGAAGAAAAGCATGGTAATTTTCGGTGTTAATGCTAACAATAGTGAAACTACTAAATTAAATAGTAGTACTATAGGTAAGAGTAAAGGATACAAAAGAGGAAATTATCCTCCTTGCAAGTGCTGTGGCAGAACCAATCACCTCCATTTCAAGTGCTGGAGCGAATCTAATGCAAAATGCAACAAATGCAATCAAATGGGTCACAGGGATAGGATTTACAAAAATAAAAGGAAACAACAGGTGAATAAAGCTCAAGTTTTGAATCAAGAGGAGGAAGAACAACTATTTGTAGCTTCTTGCTATGTAAGTAACAACCGCTATGAAACTTGGATAGTGGATAGTGATTATACAAACCACATGACCAACAATGTTGAGTTCTTCAAAGACCTTAACAAAACATCTGTCTCTAAGGTACGAGTTAGTAATGGAGAGTATATCCCAATGAAAGGTAAAGGTTCTATTGCAATCGAAACTTTTTCTGGAATTAAGGTGATTGCTGATGTACTATATGTTCCTCAAATTGATCGAAATTTACTAAGTGTTTGTCAATTACTTGAGAAAGGTTACAAGTTGATTTTTGAAGACAAAATTTGTGGGATAAAAGATGCAAAGGGACTAGATGTGTTTTAGGTTAAAATGAAAGACAAGAGCTTCTCACTTGATTTTATGGAGAGCAAGCAAGCTGCATACGAAGCCTCTATAAGAACCACTGATCCTTAACACAAAAGGTTAGGTCATTATTATGATTTTGCAGTCATTTTAATGAACAAGAAAGAATTGGTGCAAGGCTTGAGTTTACTCGAAGAGAGCGTATCAAATTGCAAAAGTTATTAGTTTGGCAAACAAACAAGACTACCCTTTCCACAAAAGGCTTGGAGGGCTTCACAAAAACTTCAGCTTGCGCAAACTGACCTTGGAGGGTCTTACAAGACTCCGTCACTTAAAGGTAGTAAGTGTTATATTGCCTTTATAGATTCTAAACAAGATGCATTGGATATATTTTCTCAGATTTAAATATGAAAACGACTGGTGTGTTCTGGAAATTTAAAGCTTAGGTAGAAAAAATCAAAGTGGCTACAAGATGTTAATGTTGAGATTTGATAATAGAGAAGAGTATACACTGATCAATTCAACAAATTCTGTGAAGAAGCAGGGATTGAGCATCAACTTATTAATCCTTAAACTCCACAACAAAATGGTGTTAGCAAGAGGAAAAATATAACCGTCATGGAAATGACTTGTTGCCTGCTGCATGAGAAGGATTTGCTTAAAACATTTTAGACAAAGGTAGTCAACATTGATAGTTTTTGTTGTTGAATAGATTACCAACTAAAACTCTTCATAATCAAACACCTTATGAAGCATGGTGTAACATCCCACTCTCGCAGGACCCGAACCCGATATCGTGGGTGATACCCGAGTCCGCGCCACACGAAAATGGTATGCTACTGAACTAAATTTCCGTTCAAAACTCAATAAGTCATTTTTAAAACGTTTTTGA
>JANIJH010000225.1:77154692-77166352 GCA_024520975.1 Erythroxylum areolatum | reverse complement strand
CAAATGTATGAACATAACACATATGCAATGTAACAACCTAGCATGTCCCAATTTACCATTATAACCTTCCCATCGGTAACGGGATGTTACACATGGTTTGGTTATAAACCCTCTTTATCAAATTTAAAATTGTTTGGTTTTTTATGTTTCTCTTAAATTCCTTAGGTTAAGAGGTACAAGGTTACTTTCTGACATTTATGTACGGTGCAATGTTGTAGTGTTAGAACCTACAGGTGTTGAGGAAGCAATGAAGGAGAAAAAATAGATAGCAGCCATGAAGGAAGAGCTACAAATGATTGAAAGAAATAATACTTGGCAACTAGTTGAAAAACCTTGAGATAGAAATGTTATTGGGTATGCACAAGTCTTTAGCGTAGACTTTTGAGAAACCCTTGCTCCAATGGTAAGGCTAGACTATTGCTTGTTATTATAGCTCAAAAGGGTTGGAAAGTCTTCCAACTAGATGTGAAGTCTGCATTTTTTAATGGTATCTTAGAGGAGGGAATCTATATTGAATAGCCAAAGGGCTTTGTTATGCAAGGACAAGAGGAGAAGGTGTATTTGTTGAAGAAGGCTCTATATGGTCTCAAGCAGGCGCTAAAGGCTTGGTATAGTCATATAGATTATCACCTTCTAAGCTTAAGCTTTATTAAAAGCCTAAGTGAAGCAACTTTGTATGTAAGAAAGGCTAGCACTAACTTAACTGTTGTTTCTATTTATGTTGATGATATTTTGATCACAGGAAGTAATCAAGAGCTCATTGATGATTTCAAAGCTAAAATGTTGAAGGAATTCGAGATGACAAACTTGGGATTGATGTCTTACTTTCTTAGTTTGGAAGTAAGGCAACAGAAGAATGAAATATTCTTAAGCCATCACAAGTACGCCAGTGAGATCTTGAAGAAGTTCCATATGGAGGGGTGTAAGGCTATTGACACTCCTATGAAATCTATAGTGAAGTTCTGCAAGGATGATGGTGCTGCTAAGGTGAATGAGAATCACGATAGAAGTTTAATTAGTTGCCTCATGTGCCTCATTGCCTAGACCAGATATTGTGTGGGCAGTGAGTCTTTTGTCCAAATTTATGCATTGTGCAAGTGAGGGACATATGCAAGCTGCTAAACGTATTATGAGATACATAAAAGGAATTGTTGACTATGGTATCAAATATACTAGTAGCAAAAATTTTAATTTAACAGGTTTTTTCTAACAGTGATTGGGCAGGTTCAGTTGATGATATGAAGAGCACAACTAGTTTTTGCTTCACTTTTGGTCCAAGAGTGATTAATTGGTGTTATAAGAAGTAAGAAATTGTTTCTCAAAGTACTACAAAAGCTGAGTTTGTTGCTACAACTGTAAAAGCAAACCATGCAATATGGCTAAGGAAAATTCTATAAGATTTGAATGTGGTATAGCTAAATCCAACAAAGATTTTTATTGATAATCAAGCAGTCATATCAATCCCCTCAATTCCAGTTTTTCATAGTAAAAAAAACATTTCAAGATTAATTTTATTTTCTCAGGGAGATTCAAAAGGAAGGGGAGGTCTCCTTAATTTACAGCAAATTGAAGATCAGATAGCTGATATATTTATCAAGGCTTTATTTAAAGCCAAATTTGAAGATTTAAGAGATAAATTGGGAGTTTGTAGCATTAAAGGCAAGGAGTGTTAATATTGCCTCAACACTACAAGTGTTAGGAGAATTGAACATGATTGGAATTTGTTTTGCTGTTGAATTGATCTTTTAAGAGAAAAGCCTAGTTTTTAGGATAATGAGTCAGAATCTGGTAGAAAAGTTGTTACAAGTTTGTTGATAATGTACTGGAGTCAATAGCTATTTTTTTTGGTTGTTCATGGTCCATGTTTTCACATTATTTTGGTTTATGTTACTATTAGTCATGTATTTAAGAAGTTGAATTCAATAAAGTAGATATGTATAAATTCTTCCAGTGTCTTTTATATGATTATTGATTAATTTCAATTAGCAAACCCAACACAATATCTCACAAGTTTTGACCCAAAAATCGAACTCATAAGTGAAAGCAAAAGAAATCATTCTCCTCTATATTCGGCCATACACCCATTTGATATCTATTGTTTTTTTCTTCTAGTTTTCCAAGCAAACTAGTCGCTGCAATAGTGTTAAATATCTGCTTTTTGTTTTCCTCTCTCTTTCTCTTTATTGATTCCCTCTGCCATTTGAAGAATCATAAGGTCTTAACAACCATATTTTTGTAACTAATATTGTACATTCCACTTAACTTCGTTCCCTTCCCACCATAATAAAACCCTCCTTAACCTTTCTTTCACACACATATTAAGCACAAGGATCACTCTTTGCTTCTTACGTTTTCTCAAACCTTGTTAAACAATATAGGACACTAAAGTTCGGAACCCACAAATATGGTGACATGGTTTCTGTTCTCCATCTCATTACTTCTATTTTTCCAGCTCCATTTTATGTTCATCTTGTTTGCTTTAAAGGCTAGTTTAGTTTCTCTATAAACTAATGAAAAAAAGTACATATAAAGGTTGGGTAGTTTAAAATTCCTGATATAATAAAAACACTCCTTTATTAGATGTACGCCATGGCTGGAGTAAGTAATAGGCATATTTGAGCTAATGATTACGGTAACATTCTTTTAGACCTTTCAGATAGCTTCATCACCTCAAAGGTTACAGATAACAACATATATATATATAAGGGCTTCTTCCTTTGCCTATTGTATTAGTAGTTCGATGATTCCTCAAAGGCTATATTAGTGAACTATGTTTGCCTCGAGCGATAATGCATTTCCAAGCATCAAATCAGGTACTCTTTAACTCCTTGAGTGAGGAAGAGAAGTCAAACTGGTAAAGTTTTATGTATTGCTAAGATATCTATGATCCTTTTTTCTCTATAGGAAAATACCAGACACTAAATATAAATGAACGGAAAGTGATGAAAGCGTTTCTTTGAAGTTTTATGTTATACCTTTTCTCTCTCTCAAAAGAAAAAGATGAATTAATCTTTGGATTTTTACCACATCATCAGTACACGCTGCAGAAAGAATGCCACATAAGATGCCTCATTTAGATTTAACGGCGCATGTATAATACTGCCAAATTTTCATCCAAAATAGTCTAATATTGAGCAGATTCGATAACGTTTAAATCTTAATTAAGCAAGTTAAAATGTTTGGCCTGAAATTGATCAAATCCAAAAATATTTGGCCCCAAATTGGGCATTTAGCCCTTTTTATAAGGACCATTTTAGTTTTACTCTTTAGGTGATTATGATTTTATTCTCGCGTGTGTACAGATGCCAACACCTACTCAACAAGAATGATGGTGGTACCGGAGTGCATCTTTCTATGATCATAATCGTGATCACTGTGGTTTCAACTGTATTGATACTTGCTTTATTCATGACATTCAAGTATTGGCAAAAGAGAAAAAGAGAGCAAGAACAAGTTCAACTCCTTAAATTGTTTGAAGATGCAGATGAAATTGAGGATGAACTATGCAAAGGAGCTGATATAGATAGAAGAATGAAAATTTGATAACTTTTTGTACGGATGCGATTTTACACAAATTTTGTCAATTCTTCAAGAAGGAAAGGTTTAATTGACTTTTGTACAGTTACTTTGACCTCTAAAACAGTTATGTATGAGTTCTGCAGATGTATGTGGGGATGTCAATCTCCTCATTTCTTAGTTTTAAGATAGAAATAATTTGGTTTTATTCGGTGAATGCTAAATGATTATCAAGATGTTGACTACATTGGCTTGTGGATAAGCAAATTGAAGCAAAGGCATCCAATTATAATCATTTATTCCACAGCCTCCATAAACCTTCCTGAGTATGTTTTACTCCAAATCAAAATTGCAGTCCAAATTCTACCGTTACCCACTTCCTTATAATATACTGATACTTTCTTGATATTAATGCCCTTTCTTAGAGATGCTAACAGGTTGGCTTTTGGAATTATCTGCATGGTTTTTTTTTTTAAACGATCCAAGTGTATTCTAGACTTGGCCATATCCATGAACAATTGAAAACACTCTATACCATATGTGACAACCACAATGTAAATTGCTATGTTCACCAAGCTTATTGTGAATATATTTTTCACTATAACCAATTGGAAGCATCATGTTTCTTGTTAAATATGAAATTATATAATAAGAATACTATTTCTTAATTTACCCATATAATTTCATGTGAATATAATTATGTAATGTCTATGCAATAGGAGTTTGGAAAAATCTTTTTGTCATGGAACTCTAAATTATATATTTATGTTCGAATTTTCTTCATTGTGCCTTCACTAATTCCAGCTATTAATTTGTTTTAATCAGTCTCATTCATCTAGAGGATATAAGGACATGGATCTTTAATCCAAAGATGTAAGGAAGATGGCAAACAGTTCAAGCCAAAGATGTACTTTTAACATATGCGCTTGTTTTAATTCCTCTAGCAGTACGATGTTGTATCAATCATGTCATGAAGATTGAAGCACTGACGGAAGTAAGCTTTCAAAAGCGAAGGTTGGTCCATGCGATTCGTAGACATAGTAATGACATTATAGCTGAATTATTCCTGAACTTGTTGCAACTTTTGCATTATGAATCATACGCATCATTTAGTAAAATACATTATGTTGCGATCGGGGGGTAAAAAAAAAAAAAAAAAGTTACGTGCGGCAGCATCTACAAGACTTTGCTAACCAGTTCTAGGGCAGACTGGTATTATATTTATTTCCTTGGGGTGATCTTGACTGGTAGTCCCTTAGTTGGAACTGGCATTGGGACCCTAGAGAAATTATTATCAGCACACAACTCCCATGTAAATCGAGTGACTAGATAATGCATAGTCACAAGTGTTTCAATCTTGGCAAACTCATATCCAGGACATATCCTAGATCCAGCTCCAAATGGAATAAAGCAGTAAGGTGGGATTGCTGCTTGATTTTCAAATCTACTTGGATCAAACTTAAATGGTTCTGGAAATACTTTGTCATCATTGTGAGTCATATTTGTAACCCAGAAGACCTGAAAGCCATAGATAGATGGGTTTCAGTTAAATTCATTGCACGAATTGTTCTACAACTAATTAGTAAAGGCAAGCTGGCAACATATCTGAATCTTTTACTTACTTGCCACCCTTTAGGAATAAGATATCCATTGTACTCTATATCTTTTACAGCTGTCCTGAAGCCACCGAATACTGGAGGATACATTCTCAAGGTCTCCAATGCTACTCTCCAGGTGTACTTCATCTTTCCAAGATCATCCCATGTTAAAGACTCTCCACTCTGCTTGCTTTTGGCTATAACTTCCTGTTCTGTGACAAGAATTGAAGGAAATTGTTTCGGAAAACCTAGCAAATTTTTATATGCACTAAAAGAAATTTGATAGAAATCTAACAGAACCAAACAAAAATAAAGAATTACATGCATACCTTGAAGAACAGCTTTATAAATAGTGGGTTCATTAGCAAAAAGTCTAACCATGAAAGTGATCAGAATAGAAGAAGTGTCATGTCCAGCAGTCATAACAAGCAAGACATTGTGGATAATCTCCTTCTCACTTATTGCTTCTCCATTCTGTTTATCATGTTTGAAGAGCATGCTGGTAATGAGGTCTTGACAAGAATCACCAGTATTTTGCTCAATTTCACTCTTCTTTTCGGACATAAGTTCCTTGATCAAAATTTGGGCCCTTTTGCTTGCTCTAAGGCTGCGATTGTAAGTTGTGAAGGGAATGTTCACGGGGATTGCCCACATCCCTTCTATCATTTCTTGGAACCAATTCACAAGTTTCTCTCTTCGAATTCCTCTTTCAACTCCAAATAGAAGCGAGCAAATTATGTTGAATGTGAGTGTCTTCATCAAGGGCAAGACCTGTACAGATATTATAAAAATATGACACGAAAATAAGCCGTCTTCTCTAAATGTTCTTAGAAAATTCATATTACATGGAAAAAACAATGTCTTGTAGAAATTAGGATCTACAAAGTTGAAAGCATAACGTAACTGTAAATGCAGAAGCAAGATAATTAATCGTTAGGAAGGTATATACTCTACTTTGATGGAACATACCTTGACCTCTTCCTTTCCTTTCCAATGAGTATCCATGTGTAACATGACTTCTTCTGACATTTTTCCCACGTACAGTTTCAAAGACTCAGGTTTCAAGAAGGATATAAGCGCTTCCCTGACTCGTTTATGATCAGGACCACTGAGCTCCAGCAAGTTTCGATCACCCAAAATCATTCTAATAGATTGAGTTTGTTGGTTGGAGAGGATGTTGCCATCACTTGTAAACACAAGCTTGTTAGCAGCCTGACCACATACGAAAACAGTTGACTTGCCAAAGAGGGTAAGCTTCGAGATTGTACCATACTTTTGGACTCTTTGCTCGATCCATTTTTCAGCGGTATTGGCTCTCATGGCCTGAAGAAGGCTTAAGCTTTGGCCTATGAATGGAATTCCAAGTGAACCTGGAGGAAGGTTTTCGGTTGACCTTCCACTCTTTATGAAAAGAAGAAAGATTGGTATAATGAAAATGAAGATGCCGAAGAGGGTACTCATCTTTTTCCTTCTGCCCTCTTTCTCCGTTCCCGTAAGGTGTTGGAATGACATATAAGGGTTTATCAACTTGGACTTTAAAGGGGGCTCCGCGAAATAAAACAAAATTTCGTTTGTTTTTGGGATGGAATCTATGATGGTTAATACTCTAGAATCAATCGCTTTGGTTGTAGTTTAGTTACAAATTATTAATGACATTTTTTATCTTGTACATGCTTAGATGTATATGATAAAGTCCATAGGATCACTACAAGAAAACAACACAATTTACGACGTTTAAAAAACGTCACAAAATGTCAAAAAAAATGTCACAGAATACAATTTACGAAGTTTTAAAAAATGTCACAAAAAACGTTGCAAAATGTGGTATATGCAAAAGGTTTCTGCAACGTTTCCTATAAAACGTCACAAAAAACATGGACATTTTGCGACGTTTTAAAAAACATCACTGAAAGATTGATCTTTTTGCAATATTTTTTGAAACATCACGGAAAGTCACATTCTGCTACGTTTTTTTGAATGTCGTGGAAAATCACATTTTGCGACGCTTTCAAAAACGTCACGGAATGTCTTCCGGGACGTTTTTATCTGCGACGTTTTTATTATTATTTGTACTATTTTTTAATTATTATTTTTACATTTTTCGAAAATCATTTTAATTTAAATTTAAATTTTAATAATTATTTTTTAAAATATAATTTTTTAATCTTATTTATTTAATTAGTAGACCTAAGCAATCATTAGTTGGAAAACTATCTAGCAACTACAAAGGCATACGGTGAAACTAAGAAAACTCAAGTGCCAAGCATTTTGTTAGATCAAGCACTACAAGAGTTAATATATTTGGTGACAATTTTTTTGTGACTAACTATTGTTTCGTCACAAATACGAGATTTTTTGTGACCAGATAATTGATTGACAATACTATTTGGATTAACTGTGATAATTTTTTTTTCACTAATACAATAGTAATTATGACAATTTAGTTTCTTTCACAATTAAGTTGTCACTACTAAAATATTAATAGTGTCAATTTTTCTTTTATCACTAAGTTTTGTCATTAAAAGCCTATGTAATTTGGCGTCAAAATAATTTTGGCAGGAATAAATTATAATTGTGACAAAACATACGTTAGTAACTAATATTTTCTATTTGTTGTGACCAAACATAGTTTGGTCACTAATATATTTTTTTCTTATTATGAAATGGTTAATCATCACACAACATTTTACTTGTTGTGACAAAAAATTTTGTCAATAAATATTCAATTAATTAGTATCTACTTCATATTGTCACAATAACTGAACTATAACTACGGTCACAACTATTCGTAATTCAATGACAACTTTTTTGTGACTAACTATTTTTGTCATGACAAATACAATATTTTTTAGTGCCAAGACAATTGATTGACACTATTGTTTAGATTATCTGTGATGATTTATATTTTTGTCACTAATACAATGATAATTGTGGCAATTTAGTATCTTTTACAATTAAATTGTCACTATTAATATATTAATAGTGTTAAAATTTATTTTATCACTAAATTTTGTCAGTAAAAACCTAACATATGTGACAACATATTTTAGTAACCAATATTTTCTATTTGTTGTAACAAAACATAGTTTAGTCACTAATATTTTTTCTTGTTGTGACAAAACGGTTTATCGTTATACAATATTGTATTTGTTGTAACAAAAACTTTTGTCAATAAATATTCAATTAATTAGTGTCTACTTAATATTGTCACAATCACCAAACTATAACTATGGTCACTACCATTTGTAATTTAGTGATAATTTTTGTGTGCCTAAGTATTATTTTGTCACAGATATGAGGTTTGTTGTGACAAAGCAATTAATTGATACTGTTGTTTGGATTAACTGTGATGATTTATTTTGTGTCACTAATATAATGGGAATTGTGACAATTTAGTACCTTCATAATTAAATTGTCAAAATTTCTTTTATCACTAAGCTTTGTTATTAAAAGCCTATGTACTTGTTACGACGAAAACTTTTTCAATAAAACTTCAATTAGTTAATGTCTATTTAATATTATTGCAACTAGGGAAGAGGTGAATAGAAGCGGCGTCGCATCCAAAATCAACAACCAAAATCTATTCCGAGACACAACAAAGATGGAAGTTCTTGGAGCTTAATAACTTACCATACAAGTGTTTGTCTCTACCTTATATTATGAACACCTTATTTCCAATTCTCCGTCCAAATTTTGAACCTCATTTATATAGCCTAACTCCATTTCCACTCTCACGTTTCACCCTCATCCCATCTTTTATGTTTCATCAATCAACCATAACTCACAAAGGGTCTTAGGATTTCTAAAAAGGCCAAATTTTTCTGGCTAAATAGTGGAAAAGTTCGCATCTTTTGATTCGTAGGTTCATTCTTGGTATTGGGTATTTGTTTTGTATTATAATGATGACCATAATGGAGGATTGGGTTGTACTAGGTTTGGTTTGATGATGGAAGGGAGATATAAAGGAGCGGGATTTGGGGTTATGAATTGTTCAGGTTCATTTCCTCAAGAGGGAGGAAACGTCACCGTCGAATGCCGAGTCCCCTTGTGTATTTCGGCATTCGATTCCTTCTCCATCGCGTTCGAAGCCTTCTCCAAGCAAAGACCTCAAAGTCTCTGTCTTTGTCTTTTGTGATGCTTGCTTTGATTCTTCGTTTATGTGTTGTCCTAAGTAGTTGTCTTTTAGACCACAAAGTAGTTGTTGTCAAGTCGGTTTTGTCCCTTTTTCGCTTTCCTGTTGGTGTTTGGTAATTGGCAGGAATGAGACCTGTTGTTTTTGGGGACATAACTGGATTTATGTTGGCTTTGAATAATGGAACTTGCTCGGCTATGCAGCCTCCTAATATAGGGGCTAATTTTGTACAAAAAGATCTTACTGATAGATATGTTCGGGTAACTTCACAACCCCTTTTCGTAATGCTCCTGGTTTGTAATTTTTATTTGGTTTACATTGTGTTTATGGCATGTTTAATTTGGTGTGCATAGGATTGGCATCCTGGTTACATGCTGTTAAAATAAATGCACTGGGGTTTGAAAAAAATTGGATTTTTGTTAAGATAAGCACCCAGTCTTTTTACTTTATGATGGTTCATTTGTTAGTTTTCTGATATTGGACTTTAACCATTTCCCACATATTCGGAGTTTCGAACATGCTATAGGTTGGGGGAGAATTATGCAGTACTTAGGCTGAGGGAAGTAATTGAGCCCTGTGATGCTGAAGATTATTTCTAAATGTTGCTTTAACTTTGTCAATGTCTTGATATTGCATTATAAGTGAGTATTACAAGGCCTAGTTTTGATAACTTTGTCATTTATCAAGTCTTTGGCATTGATGTTTAAAGAAAGTTTGTTGAACTTTGTTCTTTTTTTCCCTTGTGGAAGTGGTTGTTTTTTCTTATATAGTCATTAATTTCCATTTGTTCCCCTTTTGTGGTATAGTATCATGAGGTGTTGGATAAAGGTGCCTTTAAGACTGTGTATGGTTCTCACACATTTCCCTTTTTAGTTTATAAACTTCCTTAATGACTTATACTTCCTAGCAAGCCATATAATTGTAGGAACATTATTGTTTTCACTATAAATCTAATTGTTTTACTTGTTATCTTCTTGCAGTTACAAAGCACTTGATGAAGTAGATGGCATAGAAGTTGCATGGAATAAAGTGAGCATCGATGATGTCTTGAAAACCCCAGAAGATTAGGAGAAGTTATACTCTAAAGTTCATTTGCTAAGGTCATTGAAGCATGAAAACATCAACAAGTTGTATAACTCGTGGGTGGATGAGAATAAGAAAACAGTTAACATGATTACTGAGCTCTTTACATCTGGGAATCTGCGACAGTATGTTCTCTGGAGCTTTCTTGATTCTCTTTTTTTGACTATCTCAATTTTTTTAATTCTAATGCTTACTTTTGGTAATCAAATATCGTAAGAAGTATAGAAATGTTGATACAAAAGCAATAAAGAACTGGGCAAGGCAAATTCTCCGTGGATTAATCTATCTCCATGGCCATAATCCACCCATCATTCATAGGGACTTAAAATGTGACAATGTGTTCGTTAACGGGAATCATGGAGAAGTTAAAATTGGAGACCTTGGATTGGCCACTGTCATGCAACAACCTACAGCTAAAAGTGCTATTAGTAATATTTTAATACCTCAAGGTCCCATTAATAAAATAATTTTTCTGGAAGTATTGAATGTTTTTCTTTAGGAAGTCCTGAATTTATGGCTCCGGAGCTTTATGAAGAGGAATATAATGAACTTGTTGACATATATTCTTTTGGCAAGTGCAAGTTGGAAATGGTCACATTTGAGTATCCATACTATGAATGTAATAATCCAGCTCAAATATTCAAGAAGGTTACCTCTGTAAGTATTCATCAAGAGCTTTTAGTAATATGATCAATTACGTGGATCTTTCTATACAAGCATCTTCTTGATTTGTTAATGTGTTCTTCATTTTCTTCAGGGCGTGAAACCTGCTTCCTTGAATAAGGTGAGCGATCCAGAAATGAAGGACTTCATTGAAAAATGTTTGGCTCCAGCTTCTGAGAGGATGCCTGCCAATGAGCTTCTTAAAGATTCTTTCCTCCAGTATTTTCGAAGATCAATTTGCGTATGAAGGCCCTAACTTTAAGTAAGTTCTATGATATAAGTTGCCTGATTGTAATATGAATTACCTATTTTTAAGTAAGTTTATGATATGGATTGCCCAAAAGTTTGCAATTGTTGGCTTCTGCTAATGGCTTTTTGCTAATACATTTACGAGTTTCGATTTGGCAGTGAATTGGATGAGAATTTGCAGAAGGCTTTCCACAAGTATCTTGAGATTAGAGGGTATTATTCATGAGAAGGTAGCACATGAAAATTGAAGATGATATGGTAGCTAGTTTTTGTTTCAATAATTTAGGAACTATTTTGGAATAATGATTTAGAGGCATATGTTATTGGTTTTTGTTACCCATATCTATGTGTTCATTATCTATGATTTGCTCATCTTTGATGAACAACAAAATATGTTTTTGAAAAGTTAATTTTATAGT
>JANIJH010000225.1:77095969-77107401 GCA_024520975.1 Erythroxylum areolatum | reverse complement strand
AAATATTGTGATCTTCTTATGATGCTTTTTAAGTAAATTGTGATACCATGCCATTGGAAGTGAATGTAGTGATCGAATGTAGCTCGCCCTTGTCGTAGGATATGTACCGGGGTGATCTTCGGACGTCCCGGTATGTACCCTGAGGTAAGGGGGTGTCACATCCACTGTCAACTATCCAACTTGTTTCTTGCAACACTAAGCTGACTATGTGACATCCCATTACCCATGTTAAGGTTAGAATTGTGAATTATGAGAAAGTATTGAGAAATTAGGAAAATGCACTTCATGCATAAGCTAAACATGACATGCACATTTTTGCACATTCATATGATTATACATGCATTCATTGACATTTTGGGTATAATTGAGTTGTTAAATGTGATTTGGCAATTTTGGTTTATTTCAGGTATTTTAGATTTTTTGGTTAATTTTAGAAAAATATTGATTTTTGGGCCAATTATAGAGTGACACATGGTAGCATATATATGTGACAAATGGCTATGTTGTATTATGACAAATGGGTTATATTTGTGGTGATAAGTGACTATTGGGATGTATGACAGATGTAATACATGCAAATACCCATGAAGTTGGTTCTGAGAAAAGAATTACTGTAGCTTTTGATCACCGAAAGTATTCTATGCTTTGTGTTTTTGTCCCTCACCGAATATTGAATTGTTCTTTTTGGTTGTCTTTGTAGCTGAATCAAGTAAGTAACTTGATGATGTTTTTATGGTGTAAAAATATACATACATGCATAAGTTTGAGAATTGAGGTTGCGGTATTGAATAATTTTGATGATGAATTTGAGAATTAGGAATTATTTAACACTGTATTGAATGGATGTTGGATTAGGGAAATAAGAAATTTTATGTAAAGCTGATGAAGATATATGTATTTCTGATATGGTTTAGAAGATTACGTAATTGGTGAGGTACTGTTAATGCATGAAAAATTTATGAAGTATTAACTGAAGTGAATTTGAATGAGTTTGGATTGCAAGAAAAAGCTTAAGTGATGTAGTGTTAAGGGAAACTGGGTGTAAATGCAAAGTTTATATTGAAATGAAGTTTTTGCTATAAATGAGTAACTCAGAAAAATGAAAATGCCGAAATTAGTGTTTATTCGAATATGCTCTGTTTTTTGTGTTAGTGTGAAATCCTAAATTTTGATCTATTGTGGGTGATTTTGAATTGTGGTAGGATTTGAATGAAGTGAAAATGAAAAGTTGTGTGTCTATTGATAGTATGAGAGTTGGAACTTTACAGTAGAGTGAGACAGTGGAAATGAAGGTTCGAATTTATGATGTTTGAAGTATAGGATTGTTTTGTATTATTTGCAAGTTATGGTGAGTATAGGAATGCGTAATTTATAATTTAGAAGGATTTAAGTTGGAAAAAGGGTTGTGTTTAGTCTGGAGAAATTCGATGTAGAAGAAGAAGAGAGGGAAGTCACCCTTGTGCGTAAGCACAACGGTGACATTGAAACATGTAGAAAATGGTGTCCTGTAGCAGGAGGGAAGTCACCCTCGTGTATAAGCACGATGGTAACATTGCATGGGTGAGTTAAAAGTTACCCTCGTGCATGGTGACCTTGCATGGGTGAGTTAAAAGTCACCCTCGTGCTTAAGCACGACGGTGACTTTGAAGGGTTGACTCACTTTGAATACCTTTGCTTCTTTTGGCCATAACTTTATCATCTGACCTCCAAATGACTTGATTCTTGAATCAATGAATTTATAAGACATTGAGCTTCATCTCTACCAAAAATGTTAGCCATCTAAAATCATTTGGGAGAGATAGAGTGAAAAATGTGGGATAGGTCTGACTGAGGGTGTTCTCAAATAGTCCAACATTTTTGTCCTTATCTGTCACACCCATGTCTCTTCTCTCTCACACCCTCTTACGTCCGTGAGTCACTCACACCTGTGAGTTTTCTCCCTCATGCCGGTGAGCGTTAATGGCTGGACAATGTTTAATTGTCACATCATGATACAGTGTTATTTGATAGTATATGCACCCAAGAGAAATTACAAATTGAACAGTCCTATTTCTTTTGACCATGACTTCTTCTCTAGACATCAAGATGAGATGATCTTTGATTTGTAGTAAACTATAGACATGGGGATACAAATCATCTGAAGAAGTCGAATTGTAATTCAGTCATTAAGATGTTCAAGGAAGTTGAGTATAGTATGCTGTTTCAGAATGAGAACAGTCTGAGAATATTTGGTGTATAACTTTCAAATTACTGAACCAAATTAAATGATTTTGGCATCATTAGAAACTTAAGATATTGGCAACTTTCTAGAAGGAAGTATTGCCTAATTTTGTCATTTACCTATCAGATTAATTATACAAAGTTGACCCATAAGTATGTTGTTAGAAAAATCTGAAGTGGTCAATTAAGTTATGTAATTGATTTCACATTGTTTTATTATAGTCCAAATTATAAATACAAATGATATTAATGAGGGCTTTGATATCTAAATGATTTAATGATAAGGATCACAATAAGATACCCCAGAATTGTCATTGAACATGTATTGTGCATATTTTATATAAGTAGATGTGCATAAAGGAAAACTTATACATTTGTGCAAAAGTGTGATATTTGTAAATGTATTTTGTATGATATAGAGGAGCTCATTAGATGCCAGTCAGACATTGTCGGACCATCCAGGCAATAGCATATTGGAGCGTACTGTGAGTCAACCTAGATGATTTTCCTAGGATTGATTTGATTTGATTTGTTTAAACTTCCAATATTATTGACCTGTTGTGATTTGTTTATAAATTTCGGACTCGAAGTCTAAGAAGTTTAATAGTTGGGTATGTATTGGAAGTGCTCTGATTTGATGTATAATTCTGTATGACATGTGAATTCTCAATGAAAGTTGAATGTTAGACTTAGGTCTGATGATTATAAGTTTCTGATTGTACGTCATGTATGACATAGTCAGTATTTGATGCATTTCATAAAATGTATGTTCAGGTAAAGGCATTGTGATCGGAGTTGCCAATAATGAAAGCGCTTACAGAAAACACTTACACGTTGAGCTTTGCTCTGTGATTTTTATTTCTGCATATAGAGCTATACTCTGTGATATATGTTTTTGACCAAGCCCAATGGGCTAGTATTTGTTTCTGTATGTGAAAGGCACTCGGTCACAATAATAATAATGAATGTGGAGTCTCATATGCATATGTATTGATATAAATATGTTCTTATTCGTAATGATTACATGAAATGTCATGTTAATGTGAGTATTTGGAAAATACATGTTCTGAATAAATATTTGTGAATTATGTGATTTGTGAATATGACCTGGGTGAAATCATCGATGATGGTTCACTCATTGAGTTCACAAAACTCACAAAAATTGCAACGTGACTTTTCAGGTACAAGACAAGAGACCAAATTCTTTAGACAGGACTAAAGGACCCTTTTGGATTAAGTTATGGCTCAGAGGTCTGTCAGTTGACATCAGAAGAGTTATAGCTTTTATTTTATAGTTTTATTGGAACCTGTATGAGATTTTGTAAATATTTGTTTAATGAAAAACAATGTAAGCTTTTACGAATGCATGCAATAAATGGTTTTTAAATTTTGATGATTTTTAAATAAGTTAGTTGATGCCATATGTAAGTTGGATTTGTTTTGCTCCAACATACCATTATTATAGGATTTGTACTTGAATGTCCATAGATGTTCGAGTATATATCTTATGGTAGTGGGATGTTGCAGACTATCTCTGTATCAATAACAAGGTTGAATACATCAATAATGTTACTTTGTTCATCATCACTGCTTTCTTCTTTCTTCATATCTTTGCCTTTTTTATTCTTCAACTTTCGGTAAAATTTCATGATGTGGCCTTTCTTCTTGTAGTAATGGCATTTCACATTTGCATATCTGTTTGACTTTCCTCTGCTCTTGTCTCTGGTCTTTGGACCTCTGGATTGACTCCTTCCTCTATTTTCTATAAGTAGAACATCTGAATGTGATGAAGAGGCTGCATACTGTGATTTACATATCATCTTGTCATTTAGTATACTACTTTTAACAGACTTCATACTTAATATGCCATTTGGTGCAGTATTTGTCAAAGACACCTTCAAAGTCTCCCAAGACTCTGATAATAAAGCTAGCACCATTAAAGCAATCACCTCATTGTCAAACTTTATATCCATCTTTTATAATTGATCAACCATCCCTTCCATATTGTTTAAATGATCAGTTACAGAAGTACCCTCTTAGTATTTTACCTGCATCAATTTTGTTAGATAAAACAATTTGTTGTTGTCGATCTTTGAAGCATACAACTGCTCCAGCTTATTCTACAATGTTCTTGTATGAGTCTCGTTACAAATGTGATTATACACATTATCATCAACAAACTGTCGAATATAACCACACGCTCATTCATACTCAAACTCCCAATCTTCATTGGACATCTCCTCTAGGTTAGTTGTCAAAAATACCAACAAATGCATCTTTGTAATCATCAAGAGATCCTTCATCTTGGTTCACCATATGTAGTAGTTAATATCGTTTAGATTGATCATTTTGCTCGTCTTTACCTCTATTTGCCAAATTAAGCCAAATTTGAGAAAACCGACCTCAAAGATGGAATCAGGACATCAATATTTGGCAATAAAGATATCTTCTAAATTTTCACCACGGGGCCTAGTAAATAGTGTGAACAGTACTCACCAGAATAGTATCGTCGAACCCCACTGAAATAGTACCGCAGGACTTAGTAAATAGTAACTTATGAATAGTACTCACCGGAATAATATCGTCAGACCCCACTGGAATAATACCACAGGACCGGGTAAATAGTAACTTATGAATAGTACCGTCGAATCCAGTTACTATTACTACAGTGCCATCAATTTCTTTAAAAAAACTTTAAATACTATTCATCACCTTTGCTGTTTTACGTCAACTTTTTGAATGGATCACGCTAAAAAATTCATTGTAATTTTTCTTCCCTTTCACGTGCTTCTTTGCAAAAAATACCTTCATTGAAAACATAGCTCTGATACCACTAATTGGGTGCAGCGGGTGTATTTTTGAAAAGGAAAAAATAAAATGAGCAAAATGGACACAAAATATTTAACGTGGTTCACCCTTTATTTTGGGCAATGTCTACGGACAAAACTTAGAATATTTCTTCCACTATTACAAATAGTAGATATACAGAGATAAAACCAAAATAGTAGCTCACAAGGTATTTCCCGACCTAAAAATACTAACTTCACTATTTTGTCACTCACCAATCCTTTAGGAAAATATATCTTAACATTAGAGCATTGCTTTGCTCTAGTTTTTCTTCTATGCATGTATTTGTTGTTGTTGTATGAAGCAGGGAGTGCCTTATATAGGCACTCCACCATATGAAACAACTGCAAAGGCAGCTGTCTTCTTCCATTCTTTCAACTAATGCGGCACCAAAGTTGAAAGAATGGAAGAAGACAGCTGCCTTTGCAATTGTCTCATGCGGTGGAGTACCTCAATGCCACATTTGTTGAAACAATTGGTGTCCCTTTGTGTGGGAGGACCCATATCCAACAGCGATTCAGGCTGTCAAGCCTTTTGTATTTGGCTTTAAGTAAATCATAGGCTAGAGCTTGGCCAGAGTCTAATTAAGTCAAACATGTTTCGTTGCCTTTGAATTGAGTCAAAATTAAAATGCTTAGAAGAATCCTTAAAGAGATAAAAATTTTTGATGAAATTAACTCTCCATGGATAAATGTCTCATCAATGATAACGTATCATTACTTTATTTTAAAAAAAAAGGTGGGTCTCACAACTATATAATTAGCTTGTTTTAAAGGTTAATTATCAAAAAAAAGCTCAAACTTTTGTCAATTTTTTAATTATAACCCAAACTTTAAAAAGTAACAATAAAATGCTCAAACTTTTAAAATTTTTTAGTTCTAACTTGAACTTCAAAAAGTAACAATAAAATGCTTAAACTTTCAATATTTTTCAATTCTAGCCTGACGTTAGTGTTTCTGTTAAATATGTTAACGTAACTTGCCATGTATTTCATAAACTTTAACTATTAATACACGCTAGCTAAAATTAACACAACAAATGAAGACTAATGAAACGACGTTGTTTAATCACATAATTAAAATAACGTTGTTGTTTAAAAATGACTTAAATTAGAATACGCAGCCCTGATGACCTTACACTTTGATTTCAATTTTTTCCTTCATTTTCAATTTATTATCTCGACGCTCTCACCCTTGATTATCAAATTATGTAGCCTTGATGCCCTCACAATAAAGACATAAGGAGAATGAACTAAAAACGAAGGGCTTACTAGTGCAGTACGCTGTAATGCGAGAGTAGTTTGAGACGTCAAAAGATCAATAAGAAAACAAATGATTGAGGGCATCGGAAGAACAACAGATAACGTCGGGTTATAATTGAAGAAAATTGAAAGTTTGAGTATTTTATTGCCAATTTTTAAAGTTTGGGCTAGAATTGAAAAAAATTGAAAGTTTGGGCATTTTATTGCTACTTTTTAAAGTTTGTGTATTAAAAAATTGATGGAAGTTTGGTTTTTTTAGTAATTAACTCTTTTTTTAATTAACTAAAAAGGGGATCTTATATCCATATGGTATTTAGGCTCATTTTTATATATCAGTGGTCCTATTTTCCATATGGTAATGGGCCCAATTTTTTGTTCAAAAAATAGAAAAAATTGTTACTTTTAACATTAACATGATATTTAACTGACAAAGAGTTAACTCTATTAAGTTTTTTATTCATTTATCGTATGTTTTAAACGTTTTGAAAATATTAGAGTTATAATTTGAATGCTTTGAAATTTTATGATCTATTCTATATTATGTTGCATTGTTGAGGTTCAAAATATACTTTTAGCTTTTTATTGTCTGCAATTTTTATTTTGCTTGATTAAAGCCTTGTTTATAATATAGTTTTCATCAAATGATTAGTTTATTTGATTTATTCTCCTTTCTTTAGGGTAAAAGATATCAACTTTTTTGTAGTTTTTGAATTATATGATAACTCTTTGTAGTTTAAAAATCACTTAGGAACTCCTTATATTTTACAAAAAGTCTAGAATAATATCTTTTATTATTTTCTTTATTAATCTTTGCTAACATAATAATTATAGGAAAAATGACAATGTCACATAAGTACAAGGGGCTCACGTTATTAGTAAACTAAAAAACTAATGGCTCGACCCAAAAAAAATATAAACTTGACTTGATTTGAACATTTTATCAACTGCTTTATTCCTCCCACTTTTCATAGTTTTTTATTGTCTTACCTACATTCCAATGGATTCCCACCTAGTTTGCTTATTTTTACCTCTTCTAAAACACTAAATCATAATCAAAGATAACCAAAATTTGTTTCTAAAGATGAGAGAGCACCAAATGACAATTCCACTAGGCTTGGAATATTATAACTAGAAAGGAAGATTTCAAAGTAAAAATATGTGTAGGAGATAAGATAAATATAACTACATAAATTATATATAGAGTTAGAAATTGTTTTGGTGTCAAAATGGACTCTTTATTTCTTAAAGCCTTGAATCTTGTGTTGAACATTGCTTGTAGTGAAAGACATGTTGCTTTAATTATCAAGCAAAGATAAAATTTCAACTAAGAAAAGGAATCAGGAGGCATGGTGGAGATGTTGATGTTTTTCAACTGAACCTTTCTTATACTCTTAATAATTCAAATGTAGGGGTCGTAACATGTGTTGAGTACTTTTGAACGTGCAAATGAAATTAGCCACTAGGTCCGAAAAGGGAACAGATCATCTGTTTCAGTTGGTCTGTTCCCACTCTGTTCTATGGGATCTCAACCATCTAATCGCTCTATGTCCTATTTATTAGATCTTATGGAACAAAGTGGGAAAAGACCAATTGGAATGGATGATTTGATTCCATCCCAAAGGGGGTGAATAGCCCCTTGAAGTCATACATATCTCATATATATCTTGTTGACCATGATAGATAGTTGTAATAACCTCTTCGAGGAAATCGTTCACTTTTGGTGATAGGACCTTTGATCTCCTGGAACATGTGGACAAAAAAAAAAGTGTTTCGTTACTAAAGGAAGCGGAATTCCTTAAAAGGGATTTGTATTATGTGAGCAATATGTGCTATTTGGTATATTGTGTAACAATTTTAAGGGTAAAAGATCTTAATGAAAAAAATTAATAACTTGAAGGGAAAAATGAATGTTATTATTCAATCAAGAAAGATAGAAAAGAAGGAAACTGAATTGTGCATACAAGTTATGAATAGAGTCTTCTATTTATACTAGAATTCTCAACTAAATTAATTAAATAAAAGCTAATATGCTATTAATCTTATTCCTCAACAAAACACTAGTTTTACTAACAAAATCCTAAGAAATAAAAACCATAAAACAACTTGTACTAGTATAGTCTTAAGAAATAGAAATAGTAAAATAACATGTAGACTCATTCAATGTAATGGTAAGTTGCATTAATTTGTGACACACTCCCGTAGTGTAAAGTCACAATTAACAAAACCAAGATCTCTATGAAAAAATTTCAAATATAACCTTGGCAAGTATCTTAGTAAAAGTATCAACAAATTAGTCTTCAATTCTTATCTTCTACAGTCCAATGTCTTAATTTAACACCTTCTCTCGAACAAAATGGAAATGAGTTATATGTTTTGAATAAGCATGAAAAGCTAGATTTTTAACTAGCTTTGTTGCACTTCAGTTATTACAATAAATGGGAATTAAGTAGTCAAAATGTACATTATTTCTTAAATAAAGCCTTTTAAGCCAAATACACTCATGAGTGCCATATTAGTTGCTATATACTTTGCCTCATGATTTGAAAAGGCTACATTAGATTTTCTTACTATATCAAGAAATTATAACCAAACATAGTAAAAAATAAATTTGTTATGTAGCATCTTTCATTTACATCACTAGAATTTGCACCTATAAAACCACTCAAGGAAAATCACACACCTTGCTTTTACGCTAATCCCTAACTTAGAGTGCCTTTTACATAGCATAAGATCAACTTTGTTGCAATTAGATGACCTTCAAATGATTTATCTATAAATTGAGAAATGAATCTGGTAATGAATTGTCAGTTTTCATAATGAACTTTTTCCCATAATATAGATGAACACATTCCATATTACATGATGAGAGCAACTCAAATTACCAATCCATTAGTTTTCATAATTCATAAAAATATTACATATTTAAGTGTGCTGATGTGTGAACACAAAAAGTCAGATTTATTGGTTAATCAACAACTTCAAGAGAAAAACACTTATCCTAATTTAACTATTCATATTCATTGTATTCATGTACAACATTTGCTCCTATTTCTTTCAATTTGACATAATAGT
This sequence comes from Erythroxylum areolatum, assembly GCA_024520975.1. Taxonomy (NCBI): domain Eukaryota; kingdom Viridiplantae; phylum Streptophyta; class Magnoliopsida; order Malpighiales; family Erythroxylaceae; genus Erythroxylum; species Erythroxylum areolatum. Next base: position 77,098,001 of record JANIJH010000225.1, on the reverse strand, counting down.
TTGATTTGATTTGGCCTTTCTTTCCACATCAATCACACGCCACTTTCACCTAACAATCACATTTGATGTGTTTTATCTTCTCATATTGATAATAACCTATTAAACTTCCCACAAGTTGTTTCTTAGTTTTGGGTTGGTTTTTACTAGTGGAATGTTTCGAAGAAGAACTATTTTTTCCTTTGGTCCTTAATGAAAAGAATATTCTCATTTTGAGGAAAAAAGCTTATTGTTATTTGTCTCTTGTTTAGTAGGCTTCCTCATATATATGAAAGTAAATTTTTTAACTCAAAGAGTAAAGGTTTATTAGCTTACCCTTGTATCAAACATATAAAAGCCATAAAATCTTTTTTCAACTACAAATAAAATAATAATGCAAAGAAGCATCGCTCACTAGCTCCTCAATAGCTAGCTTCAAACTTTAGCACAAAACTCTTAACTTGTGAAAGATACTCCTCAGCGGAAAATTATCTTCAGTTGTCATAACTAATTCATTCTCAAGATATTGTAATATAATTACATTTTTCTTACTAAACAACTTTTTAAGTGTCTCCGACACTTGTTTTTGTGACTTTAGATCGCAAACATACTCGATGTACGATTTGTTAATTGATGTTCATAAAGAAAATAGAGCTTTCCCATACTTGATATTTCATTTTTTGGTGCAACTCACCATTTTGGGGATTACTTACTAGAATTTTCCTTTTATCACCAAAGATAAGATCCCATAAATATTGCCTTCATAGATAAGCTTCTATGCACACCTTCTGGTAATTATAACTGTTATCAACAAGTTGTCTACGAAAGCATGAAGAGGAACACTTCCACTATTCATCTTTCTAAAGTAATAACATTAAACAATTGTTGGGCAACCAAGAAAATTTTAAAAGAACAAAATCTTAACGCAAAAGTAAACAACTTGAAGAAACAATGAATGGTATTACTCAATCAAGAAAGATCGAAAAGAAGAAAACTAAAGTTTTTATATAAGTTATGAATAAAGATTTTTTATATTTATATTAGAACTCTAAACTAAATGGACTAAAGAAAAGCTAACATGCTCATAAAGTGATTCCTTAAAGAAAGACTAGCTCCACTAACGGACTCCTAAGGAATAGAAAGAATAAAATAACTTGCACTAATAGACTCCTAAAATATAGAACCAACAAAACAACTTGTAAAATCTTTTAATGTAACAGTAAGTTGCATTACTAAGTGATATATTTTCACAATTATAGAAGTTACAATTGATAATTCTAGTTGCTAAATTTTCTCATCAAATAAACTGCAGTTAGGGTGATGGAGATAAAGTTCAATTTAGGCATATGAATAAGGAACCGTGACTGGTTCCAATATACGTTGCTACTCTTATAAAACCCAACTTTTGACATGTTACATGTAAATATATCTAACGGCTGCATTTACAACCTTGAGCCATGTATACATAATGGATAATCCTGTACTTGCATTTTTCTTATCTTCTGCACCCACTGGTAATTTGTGCAAGTTGTTCTTTTAGTCCTCAAATTCTAAAGACTAACATGATCATTTTTAGTGCTCTTATTTTTGCTCTTATTTTCAAGAACAGAAGTTTGGTTTTGCTAATTGGGTATAGATTAGTGTTCTTAAAGAGGTTAAGATAAGTAAATTTAGGAGTGAATTCACTAAGATTTTGGGGAAGATGATTGAGGCAATATAGAGGAGTGAAAGCAACAAAATGAGCTAGAAAAGAAAGGATAAAATCTTGTCAAGTTCATGTATTTTTTCAGTTCGGGATATAAGTTTTTAATTTATTGATAAAGTGGCTCTCTTGTAATTATATGGAATTATCACATATTCCATAATTACCACCTCAGTGAAAGTTTATAAAAAGAAAAGTAAGAGGACCAGTTCTAGACTTTTCACAGAAAAAAGGTGCTCATGCAAGATTTTTAAACCATGAAGAGTTCCGGTGAAATTTCTTGAACCGTATGGGAGTTGATGTCTTTTTATCCATTTCTTAATTGTTTATTAAGATATATATATATATATATAT
>JANIJH010000225.1:77048972-77094261 GCA_024520975.1 Erythroxylum areolatum | reverse complement strand
GTATTGGAGTTTATGTCTTTTTATACATTTCTTTATTGTTTTTTAATATATATATATATATATATATATATATATATATATATATATCCGTTTAGCATCCTATACAAAATACGGCAGACGCTAAACGGACAATTAATCATAAATAGTGCTACTTATAGATAAAGCCTGTATATATATATATATATTCCAGTTAATTACTTAATGGCATGAAGACCGTGAGACGTTGATTGTCCCTCACAACAAGGTCACAAGACCCGACTAGTAACAAGCCTTGAGAAAAGCTGTGATGTCAACTGGACATTCCGAATGTTCACTTACAGGAACATAGTCTGGAGTACACAATAGTAGCCATTCGACTTACATTGTTGTTAATATGTTTAGCTTACTAAAATGGGTTGAGCGTCTGAAAAGTTCAATTCTCTTTTTCTCTTTTTTAAATGAATGCAATGGTACACTCTTGTCGATGGAATACAACATAGTGTAAAAAGTTAGAAGAGTTTTATGACAGAATAGAAATTTTTCATTTGAACTACATCTCATTGACATCAGTCCCTGTGAATCCGTATTACATCCCACATTTGACACGAGCCAGACGGAGTTCCCTTTAAATGGTGTCCGATATGCAAAACTATAAACGGCAGTTCTGTTACTGCTGCTAATTTCACTATGCCCCAAAACCCTTGTAAGGGTTAAAGCTTTCATGCTCACGTACGGGAGGATCTAGATGGAACAACATGCTCACTTTCAATCGTCTATACATATAGATGAAAGCTTTACACAATGTCGTAGGTTTTCAGTTATACTTCAATTTATTTTGAACTTATAAAATCAAACTTAATTTAAGTTATAGACTATTAGTACATTTCATGTTGGTATTTTTGTTACATTAAGTTATATTGAGTTATTAACATTCTAGCCCTTGTTTTCATTTTAAATTTGTATAGAATTGTGTTGATTATAATGGATGGTGAATCTTCAAACTCAAATAAAAGGGGTCGTAGTGAAAATTAATACAGTGAGGAGGTTTCTTGTTAATGCGGAAGTTGAAGTCGTTTGGTTACTTCTTGGACCAATGACAGTCTTGAAAAAAGATTTTAGGGATGCCCTAATTATAAATTATTTTCCTTATTAATAATCAATTTATTGGTATTTAATAAGATAAATGTTATTGGTAATTAATAATATTTGTCGCAATACTATTGTAGGAAGGGTGTAATTTTTTCAATTGGTTGGAAGAAGATTTCGATGAAAAGCCGAAATACATTATAAATAAATTGAGATTTGAGAATAAAAGGATCAGGGTTGAGAACAAGACGATATGTACTGGGATAACATGCATGAGCTACAAGGAGCATTCGAAAAAGTGAAAGTACCACTGAGATATACAATATCTGAGACAAGAAGATTGTAGAAGATGATATATAATTATAGAGTATATGCTATAATGTTTGTCGCTATTTTATAACTATAATTATTGAAAAGTTGAAGAGTATGAACGTCATCAAATTTAAGATTGTGCTATGGTAATTTGTTAGGACTGTCTTGATGGGTTAAGAATTTTTATACTTATAAAGACAAATATATTATTAGTTTTTATAATGTTATTTGTAGATTATCTTGTATACAATTATTGGTAAATCAAAAGAAAATGATATCCAATTATTGGTAAATCAAAAGAAAATGATATCCACAATAACTCCAAAATTGCAATTTCAAAACTTAACCAACTCCCAAATGGCATAGGTATCATAATGACTCTAACAGTTATTTAACTAACTTCCATTTCACCAACTTCTAATATGTCACAATAAGAAGCAATTTCACAACTTCAATTTCCAAGCAATTTTAAGTTTGTTACAACTTCAATTTTCAAAAAGTTCCGAAATGAAACAAGTTCAAAAAGAGTAAATCATTAAAAGTTCAAATTTTTAGTTAAATTTACACACTTTCTTTTCTTTGTATCAATCTCATTGCATAAGGTAGACAAAGTGATGTTATTCCCACCATTCAATTGCAATCCTCTTAGTTGAAAGCTAATTTCAGTTTGTGTATTACAATCTGAAGTAATGGATCTTTGTGAGCTGTCTAGCCTCATGATTTGAACGTTATCTCCATATTGTTTAAACAAGAAACTGAACAATGTTATTTAAAAAAATTAAATAACATATTCCAAATTTTAGATAACCTACATTGTACTCAATTGAACTAGTTGACTTATTAAAGTATACTCAATATCCACTCATCATTCTCCATTTGCCTCTGCCACTAGTCCTACCTCTACCTTTTCCTCTCGCTTCGCCTCTTCGTCTTCCGCTAATCATTGTTTGTATGATTTCTTGATCTTTATGGAATTCTTCAATTTGTATAACATTTGTTGATGTAGTATGCACTGAATTTGTAAAATGGATTCCTTGCTCCTTACATTAATACTAGATGATCCTAGTACCTATATATTTTTCAAACATTGATTGGTGAGTCATAAAATGGTTAATAAGTTCCATAATTAATAAGAAATTTCTTACATTCATAAGACTTTTGAATGATCTTTGGTTATGCCCTTTTTGTTCACATTTGGTGCAATTCATTATTCTTTCATGTCTAGTTGCTTTTCTTATTTTAGGTTGCTCAAATTTCCCTTTCTTCCTATTCTTTTTAGGTCAAATAGGCATTCTCTTGTTGTACATGGCTCAATAACTTCACATAGGAGCCAAAATCTTTGTCCATCAAGTGGCTCGAGGAAGTACTTATATACTTGCAGGTAGCTCTTTTTGCTATACCATTTATTAATGTAATCATCGAGAATTTATTGGTTATAGAAAATGGAAGCCATAACATGAGAGCATGGAATCCCTATCAAATTCCAATATCTACAAGTATAAGTACGACTACTAATTCTCATATAAAACTTATCTAATCCATGCTTAACTTTATATCCATCAACTCTATTACAATCAATAAAACAATTAAAGCTCACTTTCTTATTCTCCTCTAACATAACCTAAACTCTTAATGATATGTTTCTATCACATTTCTCCCCAAAATTCCTTTTTGTATGCATCCTCTTTATCACCATCTTCCTGATACGCTCTAACATGCTAACTATAAGTTTCACCCTAGACTTTTAAGATCTAAACGTTGAAGGTCTCACTTGTGTTATTATCCATCTAACCACACTTATAATTAACACTAAAACATGCCTTATATCATCTCTTTTGAGGATAATCTAACAGAGCTTTAATGCAACTTGGTCCCAAATCATTTAGCACATGCAACTGATTATTAGAATCAGGAACATATATTGCCCTAGTTGTCCCCCAAAGTTGAAACTTTAGATCATCTCTATTCTTTCTATGTCTCCAGTTAGTATAAATTTGCCTTACACACATTACGCTCAACATTTGGTAAATTTGTTTTTATTGCATGTAGAAGACCCTGAATAATAATGTAAACAAATAAAAATAAAGTTTGTATTAATTGAATATATATAAAAAAACATATATATTTAATTTAATATAGACATACCTTTTGCATATCATATATGAATATGAATCCATTACCATCTCAAAGTTGTAAACAAGAAGCTCTAGAAATGACTTCCATGTTTAGGTACACTCGACATCAACCACCCTAAACAATAGGAAATATTTGATTGTTTTCATCCTTTCCAATAGTAGCCAACAACTATCCTTTACATATTCCCTTCAAGAAACGTTCATCTAGTTCTATTATTGGTCTACAAACTTCAATTCAACCCATTTTACAAGCACTAAAACAAGCATAGCACCTTGCAAAGATCCTTTTTCCTTCATCATTAGTGCTTGTTCTGATTTCCCATATCGTACTTGGGTTTTTGATCTTCACCTCATCTCCACACCTTAAGAGTTAAGCAAATTCCTCCATATGACTGCCATGCTTCATTTTGATGACATTTGCTTTTGCTCTCTTACAAGTGTTAAAGCTCACATTCACATTTCAATCATTCCTCAATAAAGCCTTTAATTAAACAACTTTGATATTTGGCTGTAATTGTTTTCATTTCTCTCCAAACTTGCAAAAAGTAATAAAGAGCATTGTGATGTAGATATCACTCTCACTCGAGACTCCTCATCTTTTTTAATGTATTTTAGACCCTAACTCTTTGCATATTTAATCACTACTCCTTGAATTCTTTTACTTCTTTAAACGTCAAACCTATATCATAAGCAAGAATATTAAATGTTAGATCATAATAAAGGATTTTACACTTACCTATTCTCTATGCACTATCATCATCTTCATTTGAACTTGTATAATATTGACCCAGGCCATCACTTTTAATATACTTGTTATCTTTTTTAGAAACATAATCCTCCTATTCATCTTCATGCCCATTTTAATTTTCATGATTTTCGACATCATTATTCACAGCCTCTTTATTTCTTTTCATAAACTTTCTCTCTATATATTTTGATTTTCCAGCTTGAAGCTAATTATCATCTCTTTCACTTTCACTTTCCAAATCACTATCACTATCATCATTTTCAGTAAAAGCATTATGCACATCCTTATTAGGCACATTATGCTTAGCAAAAGCATTAGGCACATTATGATCAGCAGAAGCATTAGGCACATCATCATCAACAGAAGCGTTAGATACATTGATCAATAGAAGCATTAAGCACATCATCAATAGAAGCATTAGGCACATCATGCTTAATATTCACACCATCATATACAATATTAACACCATCAGGCTCACCATCATGTACATTATTCAAAACTTCATGCTTAATATGCATATCTTCAATAGTCATACCACTATCATCACTGTCATTTAATAATACAATTTTTTTATTGTTTGTTTTATCATCTATATTACTTACTCCTAAGATAAGTAGTTCATCCTCTGTTTAATAATTATCTTCTTCTTCAGCATTTGTTGGATCTATATTATCATCATCATCCATATTGTCTACTTTTAATGCTTTCTCTTCATTATACTTAGCTTCAATATAGACCTCCACTCTTCTATGGTTTTCAAAAATATAAATCAAATCACTTTTGTTTATTCATCTACAATCTTAATCAACCCACCTTCTTAATGTTTATTTGGCTACCTATAATACACTTTATCCAATCTATCATGCCAATTACACCTAGTAGTCCCCATAATACTAAACCAATATAATTTTTCTTCGTTAATTCCTTCAACTAGTAATTTACTATCACCAACGTATTGAATTGAATTATGTCAATCAATTTCTCCTTTATAGTGAAACAAAATTCCCTTTTCAATAGGATTGCACATCCTAATAAAATAAGAATTAAATGAGCAATAAGTTATTTAACCCCGATGCAGGAAAAAATTTGATCTATGGTTGCAACATCCCACTCTCATAGAACACATACCCTACATTATAGAGGAATACCTAAGTACGTACCCTATAAGGGTGACATGTTAGAGCAGTCACGTCACTTCTCATAGCATCATCATTAAAACATAAATATCACAATCTTTAAAAACCCAATTCCTCATTTTCATTTCATAAAACTGAATATACATTATATTCAGCTAATCGACCTTTGAGCTATTTCTTCTATCCAAAAGCAGTACTAGATCTCTTCTAAGTTGTCTCAGAAGCTAACTCCATTCTGTCGTACTTGAAAAGTCAACGTTGCAATTTTGATGAGTTTTGTGAACTTAGTGAACTATCCATCATCGATGGCTCACTCATAACACATAACACATACAGTTCATATCTCAAGTTCACAAATAATTTATGTCATCATATAATGCACATCTTTCACTAATTATCAAAACTCACCAAATAATATTTTGTTCACTTATTCACTTTTTACATTCATAACGGTTCATACAATGCAATTCAATCATTCAAATAATGCATATTAAATTGTATGTGCAATGTTTATGAGACTCACCTTCAATTATTACTTTGTTATGACCAAGTGCCTTTTTCACTGTTCCGTATCCATTATGGATACTCGACTCATTAATAACTATTCCTTATCCATTAGGGATACAAGGCCCATTATACATAGTGAGCTAGAGGCTTTTACCATATTTTGAGCTTTAAACTCTTTTTCACTGGCGACTCCGATCACAATTGCCTTTATGATATCATGCATTCATATAGTGGAATGCATCATATGTTTTCAATCATTCACTTATGCTCAATTTTCTTTCACATTCACATTCACGTTCACTTTCACCATCGAACCTTAGTTCGACATTCAACAATTAAGTTGAGTATCATATATTCTGTCAAATTCACATTCAATGAGCACTTCCAATATATTCTTCATACATTAAACACCTCGGAAATTCAATGTATGAAATCAACACTTTCACATCACATAATAATTCAACTCAGAATTTAAACAAATGATAAATCAATGTGAGACCATCTAGGTTGCTCACAATATGCTCCAGATAGCTATTGCCTCGCCGTCCCAGCAATGTCTGGATATTGTCGCTCTAATTGCTCTTCTATATCATGCAATACATACATATTTACACATTACTAATTTGCACATTTTCATGAAAATCATATACATATATATGTGTGACATGTATAATGCATGTTCAATGACAATCCCAGGTATATTTCCTTAATCCACATCTTATGATCATCTATATATCATATCTTGTGAACCTTGATTATCCACGATTTATCATTCATTGATTCATTAATCATACATTTGCCAATCCTTTCCTAGCATTATACATCCACACAATTTCCGAATTCTCATTCATTCATTCATATTTAATTCATATTATTCATAAGAACACTTTTACAACGCTAATAACTCATAACTTCCAAATTGAGATACATTCATATAAAGTCAATCCATTCTTCAATTCTAATGTCAATTAACATCCCAAACTTATCAATCACTTACCCACTTACTTAAGCAGGCATATAGGTTCATTTCAAACCTCAATTAAGTCCAAAAAACCAAGGTAAGTAAGAAGACAATAGTGCACAATAGTGCAACTACCAAACATGATCGTACATTTGATAAGGAAAATGAGGTATTTAAGCAATACATTCTTTAAAAATGTTCCTTTATGTCTTAAGTTTCTAATTACATCAATTTCAGGCAGTTTGGTTCAACATTCTGCAAATTATACCTAAAATACTACAGACTATTCTCATACTGTGACAGTACACTATACTCAACTTCAAGCCAAATTTCAAAACCATTAGAGATATAATTAAAATTTGATTCCTTTATAAAATTTATATCCATATGTCTCCAGTTTAATCTAAGATTAAAATCATCCCATTTGGATATGTACAGAGCAAGTTATGGCTAAAATACATATGCTTGTTCTGTGAAAATACTACAGCTAACATACTCCAGTAATTCTTCTTTCACTTTTCCAGATTTTCAACTCCTATATGTTACATTCAACCCATCTTATGCAGAGATCATCAACTTTACATCATTTCCTCTTCTTTCTTGTCTTAATTTCAGCTTAATATCATTCATAAACAAATCATAAACTATGGTTGATCATAAATACAAAAAACAAAATATCAACGTATACATTCATTCATCAAATTTCTGCATATATTCTACTCCACTGTCATGATCATTTGGCCTTTAGACTATCATCATGTATGTTTATGTTTACACAACCCATGAAGATTAATGTATAACTTACTTGATAAAACTCCAAACTTCTTCAAAATCACACAAGCCCTAGCTTTCCAAGCTGATAGGATCATCAACTCTTCAAGGAAAATAGGTTAGGTTTTTAGTAACAAGATGAAGGGAGAATAAGGATCTTGAAGAAACAAAGTGAAGAATAGCAAGAACTAAACGAGATGAGGGTGAGAGTGAGAAGGTAGTGAGTGAAGAAAACGAAAATGAAGAAGAAGAAAGTATGTGGCCAACATGAAAGACAAAGACAAAGATGTCTTGCAAGATGAAAATGTCGTGGGTAGGTTAAAAGCAAGGTAAAAATTGCTTGTTGGGTGTCATGACATTAAAAGCAAGGTAAAAATTGCTTGGTGGGTGTCATGACATATATGTCCTAGTTTCTCAATATTATCTATCATATTCAGTGTTCTAGAGTTTTAACCCTTAACATGGAAAAAACGGGATGTTACCATAGTCAACACTATTATGATAAAGGTCGTAATGAAAATAAGAAAAACTTTCATTCAAACTGAAATTTCTAATTTATATTGGAAGTGTAACATTAGAAATTAGCAAAATTGCTAACTTACCTCATTGCGGACCAAATGAAATCTAACTATTGAAATTTTATCTTAACTTGTAAATGATTTATTAATTATATATAACTATAATTTATATTATATAGTTATATATAATTAATAATATATATATATATATATATATATATATACACACACACACATACACACACACAAACATACTTAACTCACTTAAAAAATTATAGATTTTCATAATTTACTGATTATAAGAACAAAATTTACTAATTCAACTTCATAGAGATTGACTCCTTACTATTGTTTACCAAGTTTATCGATGGAAAAGTAACAATCGTTATAGATTATGAATCAGTTATTTCTTCTATTATATATTCTAAGATGCCAATCTTATGACTCAAAATGGTTAACATTACATAGTAAATAGATACAAATGACAATACCTAATGACAAAATAATTGGGGATTTAGTTCTTATTTGTTTAGTCTATAAACATTATCTTAATTTACATATAAAGAGTCAGTGAAAGGGATTTGTGGTTGTATTTTCTCAATATTTTAGTAGATTTCATTGCATTATAAGCTAAATTTCATTATTTTGTGGAGATTAATGACTTGATGTAGTTCATAATTTTCTAAATCCAACATTTCACCTAATAGATTTTGTTTTCTTTTCTCTTAGTTTTAGAAAGTCTTTTATCAAGTGTAAACAAACAATTGAAAATGAGTTATCTCTAAGAAAAATTCCATTTTCTACTTTAGAATAATAAATCTCAAGAATTTTAAAAGTAAACTCATGTTATATCGTTAAAAACTAAATGAAGAGACTTAAATCATATCAATCATTTAGGCAATTTCTTCTTCTAGTTAATTTAATTAATATATTATTGAAAGCAATTCGAAGTGTTCACTATTAACTTCCAATGAGAAAACATATAGCCAAAGACTTAGGTAATTTAATGAGCCAATGAATGATATGTTCATACGAAAGTAGTGATAGATATCTAGACCATTTGGTTCTTAAGACAATATATGGTATAAGTATAATTTTAAAATGCCTAATAATGTAATTTATACAAGAAGTGTAACTGTAAAAATTAGGAAAATTGCTAATTTACCTCACTATGGATCAATTTATGGCTATTGTCATGAAGGTCTTCCTCCTAGTCCTCTAATATGAATATCTTGTCTTCCTCCCCTTCTCAATTGCCAACATCTTCATGAATACCTATTCATTCATTAAATCATCAATTTAATAATAGTGGAGTCTATACAAATTGAAATCTCCAATTTAAGTAGAAGTTCCATAGAAATTAGGAAAATTATAAATTTACCTCATTATCTGCCAATTAGCTAGACCATGCCAACGACATTCTCCTTCCTACTCCTATTCTTAAAGATATCCCTCCTAATCCTCGAAGGCCAATATCTTCCTCCACCTTTAGTTCCAACCTCCTCCTCAACTTTATGTTGTTTTTTTTGCTTTATGTTATTATTAAAACGATGAGTTCATGCTCAAGGGTTAGAAAGTCTTTTGACAAATGTAAGCATTTGGTTCTATTTACTACATTGCATTTACAAATTCCCACAACTAAAGAAATTAGTTACAATTGTAGGAAATAATGTAAATACACATTAACATGTCACTATAACGTAACACATTTCCATAGGGGCGGAGCATGTTGCTCAAACTAAATCTACTGGAAAGTTTAATTTTACTTGACAAAAAATTATGGGACTTAGGTGCGAGGAAGACCAATTTGGGCTTTTCTCCCATTTGTATTTATACTTATATTTTCCTTAGTCACGTTGAGAAGACTACTTAGACATACATCTCCTTACAGATTCAAGATCATTGAGTCTCCATTTGTTTTTTAATTTTTATGATAAGCATAATATGAATTTGCTAAGATAGTTCTTTATTCTAATAGAAGAGATTAATCTTTTAATGATACAAACAAACATAATGAAAATTCTCAATTCAATACTTGATCATGTATCAAATGAAAGAATAATTCATACAACAAGAACTAACAATTCTCAAAGATTAGAATTGATGTTTAAAATTATTTTATAGAAATAAAATAAAATATATAGTTGATAAGGAAGAGTGTAAGTTTCTTCATAAGTTATTTGCCAGAGGTTCTAAAGGTGGCACCTCACATTTACAAAGGCATAATGATTCTTGTAAAAAAAATTGGAAGGACAAATATGTTTTTTGCCTACTATATTGAAAGAAAAAAATAAAATGATTGCCACAATCTATGATCCTAAAAAATCCAAGCATTTGCTTGCAAATGCAATTATAAGGAATGAATATGTACTCTCAATATGGAGCATATAGAATTAAGGATGTTTATTTTATCACTTTAGTTGACATTTAAGATGTCAACTAAGAATATTATTAAAGACATCTTTAATATTTATGATATACAAAAGAGGTCAACATTGAAGATGTTGTCAATTAATCACGGATGAGTTACAATCACATCAAACATGCGGATAACTACAAATCAAAAGAAGTTATAAGAACGTGAAAACATATTATTGAAAACTATTGGATTTTATATAGTAGCATCCTGAGGTAAGTAATATTCTTTAATTTTGTTATCATTTTTTATTTGATTATGTTTTTAAATGGTAGGTTAATTTTTGTTTCAGTGACTCATATAAATGAAAAGTTAACGAAAATAATGGTAGATTATTTTATTGATTGGAACATCGATATAAAGTTATCAATAATAACAACATTTGTTTTGTTAACTCATATGTGCTAAAGTTAGAATTATCTCAACGGGTCATTTCATCTAATGAAGTGATTCAAACAATGGAGAAAAAGATTACGAGAAAATTTGATAATTATTATAATGGGATTAGTAATACTAGGACAGTTGCTATTGTTTTCCATCCAAACTACAAGCTAGCTGTAATTGAATATTAATTTTAGTTGTTATATAATGATTAAGCTTTAGTATATTTTGATATCATTAGATAGTTATAATATCATTTGCTTAATGTTTACTAGTTAAGAAGGGCTATAAATCACAATAATTTATTATCAACTTAAAATTCTATTGTTAAATCCTCCTCAAGTAAGATATTTAACTGTTTGGTTTTGGTTTAAAGAAATTCATAAAGATAAAAAGTTATGATTTTATATAGTACGATGGAGTTGGATAATTATTTAGAAGTTGATATTGTGGGCACAACTGATGAGCACTTTGATACATTTGCTTAGGGGAAGTTGAATGGATCATAATATCTTATTATGAAAGAAATTGCATTAGCTTTTTAGTTATCCTAGTATCCACAATTATTTTTTAGTTTGTTTTTAATACTAGAATTTTGATAGCGATTTCTCATCATAATGGACTTCATCCAAAAAATTTAAAAATCTTAATATGTTCTAAATTTTGGTTAGGCACTAGAAATATTCAAGGTAAATCCTACACTCTAAGATCTGTTAATTTTCTACTTATAATTTTAATAATTTTCTATCATATTTCTAAAAATTTTATTAGTCATATGATCTTATTGTGATTGATATAGAGAATATGAATATAAAAGAGGTCAAAGAGATTTGATGATAAAGATATATCTATTGGTTAATTATATTGCATTCATCCAATCAATTTATTACATAATAAAGTATAATTTCAAAATAATTGTTTAAAATGCAGATAAAGTTGTGTGAGCTATTCTTTTTTTTTTTTTTTACTATAACTAAGATTAGCAAACAATTATAAGTTTCTCTTGTTTTCCAACTTTATTAGGTGTGGCAAAGGCATAAGACATAAGAAAAGTGAATATGCATCACTTGATTTTATAAACATTCGAAATCCTTAAACTATTATGTAATGGTATGTTGTAAATGCTTGCAGGTCTTACCACCTTTTGCAATTATGCTTTTATCGTTCAATTTGCAACTAATGTTAAATTTAATTATTGAATTGTATATCTATACTAGTGGTGTAGGTTGAAAAAGCTTTTTATGTTGATTTGCATCAAGGTGAGAACCTTTAAAATAAAGGCCTTCTTTCAAAGTTTTGTGACTCATATTAGAGGCCTATTATCAAGGAACATAGTAAGGATAAACCTTTAGGTGATACTTAATCATTTATTCTTGGCTTTTTCTACTTTGAGTTTTTTTAGTTGACTAATATATAAAGTAGATTAATAGAAATTGTTTTCTTTATCTTGTTTGAACGAATTTGGATAATTTATCAAATTTTGGTTTATTGAAGCTTCTTAAACTTAGAAGATATACATGGTTATTAAAATCATTGTATGGTTTTCTTATGTTGCTCCTTGTCATTTACTATGTTAGGCTTGGGAGAATTGTATTATTACATAAGGTATAATTTCCAAGGAAGTTACTACCATTATTAACAGAGTCAAAGCTATTATTTACAACTTAATATTTCATAAAAGATATCAGTAACCCCCTATCGTTATTTTTGGTATTAGTTTGCATCCTAACGTTACTAAAATATTACTCATTTTGAATAAAGGGTAAAATTGTTAACAGAGACAACGATATTGATTTATTTAGACATTTTTTAAAACATTAAGGTGAAAATCACACTTTTAACCAATGTTTAAAGAAAATATTTTAAAGATTATATCAACATTTGGTTGGACCACATTGTCTAATTGTGACATCATATAGACTAAGTTGATGACCAATATATAGAAACTACTAAAAACTTAACTTTTTAAAGATTTAGGATGCTATCAATACTATTTTAAAAACGTTAAGATATAATGTGATATCATAGATAATAGTAAGGACTAACTTATTCATACCTTTTACCTTATGAATAATCTCGTGACATATTAGGCCTATTTGGCAATCAGCTGATTGTATTAGCTATTAGCTGATAGATGATTCTATCGACTGATTTGATCAGTAGATTATATTAGCTATTTGTCATTTGATGTTTGGCAAAATTAGTTGTTTAGTATTATTTGTTTATATATAAAATAACTTATAAAGACATGACTTTAAAAAAATTATAAGAGTATGAATATTATATATCTTAATATTTCGTTGAATATTCTTATAAGAATTTATATTTTAGATATTTAATTATATAAAAATTAAGTTTATAATCCTCAAAATATAGATTAATAATCCAAAATATTATATCAATATCATAGGTATATATTATTGAACTTTAAAAAAATTGTGCTACTTTCAAAAGTTCAATATTTCATTTATCAAAGTTAAAGCAAAGGACATAAGTGAGTGCACCACCATGCATGACTCTAGTCATGGGGGTAGTCACCCCCATGGACTTATTAGATGGTAGTCACAGGGGTGACTTAATTAGTCACCCCGTGCGTGAGTGAGACAGGCTAGAGAAGTGAGACCAAATCAGAAAGACATCGTATAGAGAGTAGAGAGTGAAGGACATCATAAAAAAGGTTAACCAGCTGTTACGTAAACGCTGCTTACAAGCAGCTTCTATAAAATTAACTGATTAGGTTGAATCAGCCAACCCAACCAACCAATAACTAAACAGAACTAATATCAATAAACTAATTTTGACCAATTAGCTATTTTTTAGTTGATGAGCCAACATTCAAACATGCCCACAAGAAATGAAATATAGTAAATTTCTACTTAAGCTTCTTCAGTGTTGTATAACCATTTTAGTGATTGAAATTTTAGTTATGGTGTTGTTAATACATATGAAGAGTTAGCACATATTTTTTATTTTTATTGTTTAATGTTTTCTAATAGTGAAAGCTATTATATTAAGTTTGTGAAAGCCATTGTCATCCTTATATGATAATGTCAAAGGCATACAGACTTGCATTAGCAATATGCCTTAATAGCACCTCAGGGACCAAGTTAAATTACTTACTATTAAGTTTAGCACCTATACGAAAAGGTTGAACTATTTACTCTACGGATGTTTTAGGCTTATGTCGAACATGATTAGTGAGTTCACGGATGCGTATCATGTCTTGTCAAATGAGTAACAGATGTAACTTATTGTCTGATCTTTGCCTCAAGAGTTGAAATATATAGTGATTAGATCATTATCCTACATGATGTATTTTTAACTCCCAAGATTTGACACAATCTTATTTTAATTTTGATTTTAGTTACCTTTGATTCAATGTTAATTTCCACCATCGCAGGCTGTATATTTTTCTTGAAATTGATTATTATGATCATGATTTTACACTGGAGATTTTATGACGTTGGATGTTGTTTAAAAGGCAAGCAGACTTTCTTGATTAATTGATTCATTCGATCTTGTCCAAATTTACTGTACCATAAATTAGTATCAGTATCACAAGTATTATGTGATGTAAATAAAGAAAAACTAAGGGCCTATTTTGTTTCAACTTTATTTTTTTTTCAAATTCAATTAAAAAAATTGTCAGTTTGAATTTTTATTTCTATTTTTTATTTTGATTTCTTCTAGTTTTCATAATTTATAAAATTTATAAAAAATATTTTTTTTATTTTTTTTGTTTTTATCATAATCTAATTTACTGTCAAATAAATATATATTATGCAATTATTTAATATTTATTACTAATTCTATTATAATCAATATGGTATAATATATATTTTATTTTTTAATTATTTAAATTTTATTTTTTAAAAATAAAAATATTTTAAATTTAAGAATTATTTAATAATATATTTTAAATTTAAAACGTCTTAAAATTCATAAAATTTTTATAAATAAAATTTTTCTTATTAAATTATTTATCTTAATAAAGTGTTAATAAATTTTTACTAATATTTATTAGTAAATTATATAAGATCTTAAAACAAAATTATTTAATTTTTTATTTATATTTAAATATAACTACAATAACATTACCAATTAAACAGCTTTTTAATTTTTATTTAAAGAAAAAGAGAAGTCACGAATAGGAGAAAAATTAAAAATAATAAATCAAACTACTCCTAAATAAATAATGGCTCAAATCACCAACACCCATCAATACAATACTAACATCAGCATCAGCATCAAAGGTACGGTCCAGCATCAAAGTTTTATTTATTTAAAATATTTATTTTATATTTAAGAGTGCAAAAGCTCGTGTAAATCTCTTTATTCATTAAATAAGATAAGTTCTTAATTTTTTTAAAGTTTAATTAAACTCTTGTGAATTATTAATTATGCATACATAAGCATATGTGCCACTAACAAGTCATATACTATATATATACATACATACAATTTGGAGGCAGTAAGTTATGTGTTCGAACATGTTCTAGCATAGAATTAAATCCTAAAATTGACTTCATTAAGGAAGAAGTACTATCAAAAATTTTCCCTTAAAATATGTTTTTAATCATTAACTACAGTAGATACATTTTTTCCATAGTTTTACTTTTTTATAAATATTATTATTTAAATTCTTAAAAAAGATACCTATTGTTAAATAATTATCTAATTAATTTAATAAAATTTATTATGTAACCAATAGTTACATATACGGTACTTTAATAATTATTTATGTCAAAATAATACAATAAAAACTATTCAAAGATAATTTCTAAAATTATAAGATATTTTTAAATAATTTAAAGTAATAAATATTTTAAATAAATAAAACTATAATGAAAACTTTTTTTTTTTACCCCATCATTTACACACAAAAGTTTTGCTTTCTTATCAACAAAGTCGGAATTACAGAACCCAATTCCAGATAATAAGTTCAAGACAGACCAAAAGAAAATGCTACAATTCCTCTGCCTTCCTATAATTTATGTAGGCAAGAGTAAAAAGGGTTACGATTAATCCGTGCATGCAGATACAAAGATATCACACTTTAAGCCTTGGTGTGATCTTGATGGGTAATCCTTGAGTTGGCATCAAGTATGGGAACCTAGTGAGATTAGTATCTGCAAGTAACTCCCACGTAAATTGAGTGACTAAATAATGGATGGCAACAAGAGTTTCGATTTTGGCAAATTCATATCCAGGGCATATCCTGTGTCCTGCTCCAAATGCAACATAGCAGTAAGATGGAATTGCAGATTGATTCTCAAATCTACTTGGATCAAACTTAAATGGTTCTGGGAATATTGTCTCGTCATTGTGAGTCATAGCTGCAACCCAGAAGACCTAGGACCAGACACAGGTATAGCTATCCTTTAACAATTATATATATGCATCAAAGGAGGAGAGTACTAACGCTGTTGCTGTTACTTACTTGCCACCCTTTAGGAATTAGATATCCGTTGTACTCTATATCGGTTACAGCTTTTCTGAAAGTGCCGAATACCGGAGGATACATTCTCAGGGTTTCCAATGCAACTCTCCATGTGTATTTCATATTGCCAAGGTCCTCCCATGTCAAGGACTCCCCTTTCTGCTTGCTTCTAGCTATCTCTTCCTGCTCTGTGAAAAGGAAAAGAAAGAAAGAAAGAGCAAGAAAATTATCTGTTTCAGTTGCATCATTGGAAGAATTTTAGGAGGAGCTTTAGTTCAGCATAATAAGAACTAGCCAAACACACGGTTCATTGCCAAAGTTTTAGGAGCCTGGTTTTGCTATTTCGGTTGAATACGGGCCTTCATATGAATTAGTACTGGCATTGAGAGGAAGTCTGCAGGTAACACTCAAATTGCAAGATCTTACGAAAATTATATCTGAAATGGATGGTACATAACTGAAATAGAAAATATTCCATGGAAGGACCTTGAAGTACGGAAGCGTAGATAGCGGGTTGTAGAGCAAAGAGCCTCATCATGAAAGTGAGCAAAACAGAGGAAGTTTCATGTCCAGCAACCATAACGACCTTAATATTATCCACAATCTCTTTTTCACTCATCACTTCTCCACTTATTTGGTCACGGAAACTAAGCAGGCAAGTGATAAGGCCTTGGTGAGGATCAGCTAGCTTTTGCTCTAGTGCTCTCC
This sequence comes from Erythroxylum areolatum, assembly GCA_024520975.1. Taxonomy (NCBI): domain Eukaryota; kingdom Viridiplantae; phylum Streptophyta; class Magnoliopsida; order Malpighiales; family Erythroxylaceae; genus Erythroxylum; species Erythroxylum areolatum. The sequence continues at coordinate 77,077,163 of JANIJH010000225.1, read as the reverse complement.
TCTTTTCGGCTATGAGTTCCTTTAGAACTTTTTCAACTTTTCTACTTGCTTTAAGGCCAAGATTGTACCTTGTGAAGGGCAGGTTAAAGGGGATTGATATCATCCCAGCAATCATGTCTTCAAACCAATGCAGTAGTACATCTATTCGAGATCCTCTTTCAATTCCAAATAGAAGAGTGCATATTATGTTAAATGTGAGTGTTTTCATCAAGTGGAAGACCTGTAAAGACATTTATATCAAGATTCTTGTTTACTATTTTATACTTCCATAAAAAGAAAAACCGAAAGTCATTCACTCATATCATGTTGTTTATGATGTTATTAGTAAAAGGTTTTATACGTACAGTGATCTCTTGCTTGCCTTTCCAGTGCGTTTCAATATGCAACTTGACTTCATCATTCAATTTTTCCACGTACTCCTTCAACGAATCAGGCTTCAGGAAGGACATAATTGCTTCTCTGTGACGTTTGTGATCGGCACCATTGAGTTCGAGCAAGTTCTGTTCCCCCATAATCCTTCGTAGAGACTGATTTTGCCCATTGCAGAGTTTCTTGCCATCACTGCTGAACACAAACTTGTTGGCAGCCTGACCATATATGAAAACAGTTGCATTTCCAAAAATCCTAAGCTTCGATATTGGACCATATTTTCTGATTCTCTTTTGAAACCATTCTTCTGTAGCATTGGCTTTCATGGCTCTCATAAGGGACAGGCTTTGGCCTATTATCGGAAATCCAAGAGAACCTGGAGGAAGATTTTTCCTCGACCATCTTTTCTTGATGAACAAGAGGAAGATGGGAACAACAACGCATATATAAACGGTGAAAAGGGTATTATTGCTCATGCTATTCATCATCTTCTGTCTACTTTTCTTGGTCTTAATGGTTTATGGTGACTGAACTGAACAGAAGAAGAGAAACAGACTACAGAGTTTTAGGGGGGAGAATAAACTATAGGGAGATGGATTGAAGATGGCCTGCAACTACAAAGAAGACAATGAGGTATGATTGAATAATAGCTCGTTCTCCAGCATATATAGATGCTTTTGACCTTTTTTATTCATATCTGTGTCAGTATACATATATAGACAAGAAGCTTTCTCCGTATATAAATGCCAAGCAGGACAATATCTCTATGTTGAGTTCTGTAGAGGATTAGGAATCAAATTGTTTATGTAATGTATATAATATGTACGTATCTTTCAAGTCCTATGTTGATTAAGTATATTTTTTATTGCATCTTGCACCTCTCAACTAATTACATTAAAGTTTCTATCATATTCTAATTTTATCACAAAATTTCTATGAAAGATATTTTTCATAGTTTCTTAAAATGTCTTTCTACATTTCATAATGTTGTTTCATTTCTACCAAAAATTTATTCTTATTTTAGTACATTGCATAATTGTTTTAAATATTGAAGATTTACGCTCTACTCTGTAGGCCTATACACAGAATAAAAATATACAATTATTGCATTGAGACCAACACACTGTTAGAAGTTAGACTTAATTCCAACTTTCAGCAATTTAGTTATTAGGTTGTTACCGTAAAAAAAAAAAAACTAGGAGATTCACTACACTACAAAAAAAAAAAGAAACTTAGTGACGGAAATTACTGACGTTAAACCTACACATTCCGTCGGAAGTTAAGTGAGGGATGCCTTAACAAAAAACCTCGTTCTGTTCTTGTTGATAGATCTTCTTCTTCTAAGAATAAGAGTAAAACCTTTAAGAAGAAGAATAAGAACAAAAACCAGAAGGTTTTTGCTAAAGTAGCAAAGCCAGCAAGCGGTGTCAAGAAAAAGAATGATAAAAGCACCTATTTTCATTGTGGCGTAGCTGGACATTGGAAGAGGAATTACAAAACGTATCTTGCTAGCTTAAAGGAAAAGAAGTTAAACGTAACTTCAACTTCAGGTTTACTTATGATTGAAATCAATCTTTCTACTTCTATTTCACAATCTTAGGTATCTAATACCAGGCAAGGTTCTCACATTTGTAATAATGTACAGGTACTGACAGACAGTAGAGCGTTGAGCAAAGATAAAGTGGACTTACGAGTCGGTAATGGAGCAAGAGTTGCTGCATTAGCTATTGGAACTTATAGTTTAGCTTTGCCTTCTAGTCTTGTACTTGAACTAAATAATTGTTATTATGTTCTTGTCATCACAAGAAACATTATTTCGATTCAATGTTTGGACATGAATGGATTTGTTTTCAATATTAAGAATAACTGTTGTTCTTTTTATAAAGATGATATTTATTATGAATCTGGTATGCTTACAAATGGTTTGTATGAATTAGATCTTGAAAGACCAATTCTATAAATAAATAGTAAGAAAAGGAGATTAAATGACCAAAAATTCTTCTTATTTATGGCAATGTAGGTTAGGTCATATTAATGAAACAAGAATCACTAAGTTACATAAAGAAGGATATTTAGATCCTTTCGATTATGAATCATATAAAACTTGTGAATCTTGTTTAAAGGGTAAAATGACCAAGCTTTCCTTTAGTGGAAAGGGACAACGTACTAATGAGCTGTTAGAGCTTATATATTCAGATGTATGTGGCCTTGTGTCTACTCAAGTTAGAGGTAGATTTTCATATTTCATAACATTCACAAATGACTATTCAAGATATAGTTATGTGTATTTAATGAAATACAAATCTGAAGCATTTAAAAAGTTCAAAAAATTTAGACTTGAAGTAGAGAAACAAACTGATAAGAGTATTAAAATATTGAGATCTAATCGAGGTGGCGAGTACTTGGACCATGAGTTTCTTAGTTACTTAAAAGAGAATGGAATTCTCTCACATGGACTCCGCCTGAAACTCGACAACATAATGGGATTTTTAAAAGGAGAAACCATACTTTATTAGATATTGTACATTCCATGATGAACTATGCAGTTCTTTTAGTTTCATTTTGGGGATATGCTCTTAAAACTGTGACTTACCTATTAAACAGAGTTCCATCCAAATCAGTTGACAAAACTCTATATGAAATATGAACTAGTAAAAGGCCAAGGTTGTCACACTTAAAAATTTGGAGATGTGATGTTTACGCGAAACGTGCAATGTCTGATAAGCTTAATGTTTCATAAGCTTGAAGCTAAATCAGATAAATACATATTTGTGGGGTATCTAAAAGAAAGTTTTGGATATCAATTTTATCATCCTCTTAAACAAAAGGTGTTTATCTTAAAACATGTTATATTCTTAGAAAGAGAATTTATTCTCAAAGAAAGTAGTGGGAATGATGTGGAACTTAGAAAAGTTCTAGAACCACAAACACATATCCAAATGGAACAAGAACCGCAAGTTGATAAATTAAATGTCTAATCAATGGTTCAAGAAACACATAGTCCTTGACGATCTGGAAGGGTACGCCATCCTTCTGTTAGATTAGATCTACATGTTGAAAAAGGAATTGATGATGCTTCACTTATGAATGACAAACCTACTGATTTTAAGGAAGCAATGTCAGACATTGATTCTTTAAAATAGCAAGAAGTCATGAAATTCGAAATGGAATCCATGTACACTAACCAAGTATGTTCTTTGGTGGATGCACCTGAAGCTATAGTACCTATTCAGTGCAAATGGATTTTTAAGAGAAAAACTGGCATATATGAAAATGTACATACGTACAAAGCAAGGTTGGTGACAAAAGGCTGCAGACAAAAACAAGGAATTGATTTTGATAAAACTCGCCAACAACAATGATTAAATTTATAAGGATTTTATTGGCTATAGTAGCATACCATGATTATGAAATTTAGCAAATGGATGTCAAAATAGCATTTTTCAATGGAAATTTGCAAGAGGATGTGTATATGATACAACCTGAGGGTTTTGAATCCAAAGAATTTCCTGATCAAGTATGCAAGTTGCAAAGATCCATTTATGGACTAAAGTAAGTGTCGTGGCGTTGAAACATCCATTTTGATGAGACAATCAAAAAGTTTAATTTTATCAAAAATGTGTATGAATCTTGTGTTTACAAGAAGGTAAGTAAGAGTACAGTCTATTTCTTATTGCTTTATGTGGATGACATATTGCTCATTGTAAATGACATTTCAATGCTCCAATCTGTCAAGATATGGTTATCTAAGAGTTTTCCCATGAAGGATATGGGAGAAGCAGCTTATATACTAGGTATAAAGATCTAGCGAGATAGATCAAAGAGTTTGCATGGTTTGTCCCAATCCTCATATATAGACAAAGTGTTAAAGAGGTTTAACATGGAAAATTCTAAGAGATGATTCTTACCTATTTCTCCTGGGATTTCTCTTTCCAAGAGCATGTGTCCCAAGACACAAGAAGAAAGAGATAGAATGAATGGAGTTCCATACACTTCGGCTATTTGACTGATCATGTAAACGATGCTATGCACAAGACCAGATGTTGCTTATGCTTTGAGCAAAACAAGCATATATCAAGCTAATCCCAGTGAGGGTCACTGGACGGTTGTGAAAAAACATCTTGAAGTACTTGAGAAGGACTAAAGATATTTTTTTAATCTATGGAGGAATTGAGCTGAGAGTTCAGGGTCATTCAGATGATAGTTTCGAGTCTGATCAAAATTATAGTAGATCACAGTCAGGGTATATTTTTACTCTTTGTGTGTGGAGATGCTTAAACAAATATGTAGGTACTTATTAGAGAATAAGTTCACTGAACTGACCTAATCATGAGAATCCCAAATGGAACATTATTTATGTGTCTGTGGATTATCTCATTATAATGGTTGTATAATTGATCCTTAGACTTGAGATTATCAAAGTTATATTATATAGGAATTACTATGTTTTGATGCTACTTACATTCTATTCTTGGAGTAGTTCAGTTTGGTAGTTATTGGATATAATATGAACTATGTGGAGATAGTTGAGTAAATTAATAAAGAATTCGTTATCCTAAAGTAATTAAGAAGAATATTCTGATATTCTTGATTAGTAATGATTTTGGAAATCTTTGGTCATAGTAAATTGAATTTTGAAAAAATAGTTTTCAAATATCAATTATAAAACATTTACTAATTAGTAAGAACGAACATGATTGGATTATTTAGAGTAGACACAAATTTCATACTTAAATTCCAGTTGAAACATTAGATAATGAAAGGATTAATTTTACATTACAGTCATGCATAAACAAGTTAAGTCAAACTACTTTGACATTCCTAATATTTGAGTAGTTATGACATATTACTAAATGTCAATCATGATCTATAATTATAAATTGTTTAATTAAGGAATTAAAGATAAATTAAAAGAAGTTTTAATTTATCTGATTTTAATTACAAATTAGAATTATAATTTATAATCACGACCAATATATTAGAAACCTAATAGGTCACATATAAAAGGTCTATAAAGGATAAAGTGAAATTTGAATTAAGTTAGACTTAATTGAAAAAATTTAGAAACTTTAAGGGTTAATATGTGATATTTGATCTTATAAGGAATAATTCATAGTTATAATTAAAGTTTGACTTTAATTATAATTTTAATAAAATCCAAAAACATGAAAAATAAGATTTTCATATAAAAGGAAAAATTAGAAAGATAGTAGCTAGCACTCCTTATAATTTTTCCTCTCAAATTCAATTTGACTTTTTTCTGAATAAATTTGTAGATACAATTATTGGTCGAACGATTAAACGGCTCGTGGATTAATAAAATCAAAGAAACAAGAAATTGTAACAAGAAATCGAAACAGGTTAGTATAACTTTGTCAATTTCTTGTTTTATGTTTTTAATTAAAATTTGTTAAAGTTGATTATACAAAAAATTAATTTTAAATTCATTCCACTGTATTTAGATTTGAAATTGCATATATTCTCTAATATTATGTTAGTGCATCTTCCTCGGAGAAGCTTCACTATACTTTTATACAAGCTTTTGAAAGCATTTCATGGTCTCAAACTTTTTGCTTTAATCTAAATATGTTCCACCATCCACGGTTTATCAGGTATATTTCTTTTTCTTTTCTCATCAATCCGCATTCATCTTTCACTCCGAATTTCACGAGTCAATCGGGAAAAACAAATCCAACTAGTCGAAGATAAGTAATCAACAAGTTATTCTACCCAAAAATTAATACTAATTTTTGTTTTTAGTGACTATTTAAAGTGTAGTAGACTATAAATACTCGAGTTTTTTTAAACATCCTAATCACAAATACACTCACTATGAATTGATTGCGAGGCCTATAACATTAAATGAGCATACAAAACTCACAAACATTCAATTCTCCCGTCTCTCTTAAATGCCTTTAAGAATCAACACTTTGTCTTATAGAACACTGACATAAATTTCGTTAAGACATAAGATCTTGACATGAATGAATTCGGGTTCTACGATCTCCTTACATGTGTTGATATTTATCTTTCAGTAATTCTCCATGCTATCACTCACTCTTGGTTGGAAAGTGATTGCCACCAGTCGCAATTTTGTACAGAAAAAACGCTGTCATGAGAGCACTGCAAAAAGGAACCAAAGTAAATTCACGCTTTTGTGATGGTACTGGACAATGTTCATAGCAATAAACTTCAACAATGAAACCCTGTTTGATCAGATATGAAAGAATCTCTCAAGCAAGAACAAGAAATCCTGATTGTAATCACATTATCCAGTCTCCAAGCAAGTAAACATCTCATTTTGAAAGCCCAACTCCACTAGCCTTCCCCCAAAATGTGCTCTAACATTGTTATGAAACCATCATGTGCAAGAAATTCAAGCCAAGGCAAAAGTGTACAAGAGTGCTGTACTAAAATTTTCTCATCCACATCACCGTGTCATCATCGTTGCTTTTTATCAATGAATCAAAGTCAGCACAGCTGTTAAGGTTGAAAAACGGGTAAATTGTATGAAGAAAAATTATGTTATTTTTATGGTCACATAAGTTGGACTACTTTGAAAGATTCTTAAAGATCTTTACCATTGACATAAATAATTGACCTGGCCTATTCTTTTTTAGTCATCAAGAATTTAAGATGTCTAGAAAATTAGATGAAACAGATTCTTAAAGATCTTTACCATTGACATAAATAATTAACCGGGCCTATTCTTTTTCAGTCATCAAGAATTTAAGATGTCTAGAAAATAAGAGGAAACAGATTCTTAAAGATCTTTACCATTGACATAAATAATTGACCTGGCCTATTCTTTTTCAGTCATCAAGAATGTAAGATGTCTAGAAAATAAGAGGAAACAGGGTCATACATCACCCAGATTCCACAGAGCAAAAGAGTTCAGTTAAGTGTTCTTGGCTAGTTAAGGAAAACATTAAGGATAGTTAGGAATGATTTATAGAACCAATACACCCCACTAAACACCACATCGTCTCCCACTGCAAATTACGGGTCTATTTACTATCCCTTCTGCAACATGAGTAATTCAATGGTTTTAAAAAGCAGAAATCTTTTTCTCAATCAGGCAATAGGAGAAAGTGGTGCCTCCATTCAGTGGAAGAATACACACAAAAGTTACCATCAGACTTTCAACATGGCAAAAAGTTTAGAGGAGCCTTTCTAGAGAACAAATGAAGGATAATGTAAAGCGGACTGTAACAAAGATATAATTAAGGAATATAACAAGAGTGATACGTGAGAAGGAAAAAAAAAGTCAAATTTGCAAGGCATTCATTTCACATGACATCAGGAAATATGGCATACATAATGCAACGCAGCTTCACAAGCAAAGGAAAAAAGTATTGATATATATTCTCTTACCTGATCCCAGCCACAATACCAGCAGGCATAATCTTAGAGGTTTGCACATAACGCTGTCCCATGACAAATGTAAGAACAGCTGCACACACTGTTCCAAGGCACATGAATTGATGGAAGTAGATTATTGTAGTGAACATATCAGGAATGGATAGGAAAAAGGAAGCATGAAGCTTTCCTTCGTTTCAATTAACAATATTTTATGCACAAAAGTTTATATCCCTTCATCTGTTATTGCATCCAGGATGAATTTCAATAATTTCTCAGCTAACATAGCAAAAGGCATGAATAGCATTATAATTAACTTAATGGAAATCAGGACTTAGGAGTAATTTCTCTGGCCCTCACCAAACAATCAAAGTTTTTCCCAACCCTTACATAAAACTAACTTCTAATATTTACAACTTCCACTCCAATTATAAACAATGAGTGACATGGTAAAATAACATAATCTAGCAACAGTTGACAAGCAATTTGATAAGACTAATCCTTCCAATGTAAGATCATTTTGTTTCAGAAGCACTGTCGTTTCAGAAGGCTAACTGATAAAAACATTTCCTTAGATCATATTCTATGTTGAAATGCAACACATGCTGCAGAAGATCCAAGATTTGGCCTGTCAAAACCCCTTTTCTTCACCAAAGAAATTTTAATAATGATATGACCTTCATTGGCCATTAAATGACATGTTCTCAACTAAATGTCATCCAAGAACTAACCATAACTCGTAATGGAAATGCTGTAAAGCCTTCTCGTGGAAGTTACAAGTGAATCAAGTTTCATTAGTTATCTGCTATCAACTCCATAAATCCCCAGTAACCAAGAACAAATAAGTCAACCAGAAAAGCTACAGACTTAACGCCAAACAATCACAGCCCACTAAGAAACACGGTCCTTTCTCTTTTATGGGCATATCTTAAATTCACAAACATAGCAAATCTCGAGCAACAAACAAATACAGAAAACAATCAAAACCCAGAGAAGAAATTGTACCAATTTCAATGGAAAGAGCAAGATAAGAGTTCTTTCTCCTCTCGAAAGCCTTGAGACTCAAGTAACCAGCCAAAATAAGCAGCAATCCAGTGCCCAAACCCCCAGCTAAGGATGCTATGCTTCCTTTCTTCACATATCCAACTACACCACCACCCATCAAAATCATCCCATATGGGATCGTGAAGCAGAAATCGTGCATTTTTCTTTATAACCTTTTATTTGTTCTTCAAAATTTGGCAGATCAATGGAGTAAAATCTAAAAGACTGGCCTTTTCTCTGGAGAGTTGCAGCAGAGTAGGTGGACCGTGGAACTTGCCGGGTCAAGGGCTGCGATTTGCTTTAGTATATATTTTTCGTTTCCATAATTACCCCTTCTACGTGAACAAAATGTCAATTGTCCTGCAAACGATGTCGTTTCACTGATGTTGACAATTATATTCATTGCCACGTAGATGGAGAATCGACAAACGGAGTGTGGTAAGCACGGCCCAAATGATATTTTAGGACCAATCAATTTCACCCGTATTCATCTCATCTATTTTTTCAATAGCGCCATGTCCCGATATAGTAAATGAGATATTTTTTTTTTACGTATACACCATCTCTCCAGAACCAACCTAATAATTAAAATTAATTTTTTTTATTATGAAATAAAATTACTTTATTAATCCAAAAGAAAAAGTAGTGATGTGCAATAAAATTATCTAGACAACGAACTTTTCCCAAAATCTCGTATACGGATAAATTATGTAAAAATAAACATTATACCAAAAAATAATAATTAAGAAAAACTGTTTCTACCACAAAATGAAAATGAATCAACAGCTAGATCAGTAGTTTGCCAAATGTTCTTATTTATTGACATATCTGAATTCTTCTTATTCTAGCATCTCATCTTCTTTTATCTCAACATACCATAAGTTTGTCAAACAAGGTAACCCTAAGGCAAACTAAACGAGGTTATCGCATGTTGACCATAAAAACGAGGTTATGGTACGTGCAATTACATTCCTTTCGTGTACTCACAGGATATATTCAATGAAAAAATTAGACCATCGAACTGTCGCTTAGGTATAGCATGAACGAAGGACTGCATCACAATTGCTTTGACCACGAACCTAAGAGGGGATCCTGCAGCATTTGTTATATAGGTTCATTGCTTCTTGTAATTAAGCGACTCATTTGAACTGTTTTTCAGCTAAGGCTACAACGTCCTCATTTCGTTTTGCACACCAACATAAGAAGTCCCTATTCCATTTTTATCACTCTCTTAGGTTGAAACATAATATGTGTACATTGGCATCAAAACAGTGTCTCATCGTATAAATATAGGAAAGCAGTAACAGAACACACAGCAATCCTGGTGTCCCAAAAGATTCTTCCTACGATCCTAGCTCGTCAGCAATGCATCCTGAGCTGATCAATGAGGTTATCCAAGTTTCATCCGACTTAACAGGTTCATCGTCGTCATTCCTGTGCCAGCTCTAATAGGCATGACTCGAATTAACTATTTCAAGTTCGCCATGGCCGAAACTTGCTTCACGGAAAGCTGACCACTCTGGTGGGGGGTCTTTGTATCTGGGGATAGATGTAGCCAGCACATAATTGTAATAAGATTTGATAAACAGTCGTTAATGAACCTTGAACAACATTATGCACTTTTCTGCTGTCTGGTTGTTGCACTTACATTTCCCACCCAACAAGCAGTGCAGGGATATTTGGCAAACATAAGAATTAAGAATAACAATAATAGGGATGGCCTAATGCTTCATTATCTTGGTGACTTGAGATTTTATTAAATGTTGGCAAAAGCAATAATCAGCCAAACATGAATTAATTAACACTTCGAAAGTTCATAAATAAGCTATAGTTTGTGGACTGAAAGTCCATCAATCTCCCATCAAGTTGATCAATGGGTATCTTGAATCCTTGATACTAATCAGTGATGAAAGACAATAAGATATACGAGAGGAATTATGTTAAATTCTTCAAAGTTTAATTTAAACCTTAAATTCTAATTTTATTTCATTAAAATAACTTTAAATTATCTTGCTATTTATTTCACTAAAATAACCAGATAATTTAAAGTTATTGAAAAGATTTTTGATGCGTTAAATTCTTTTAGTTCACACGTTGAAATTGGTGCAATGGGTGAGATTTTGTATGATAATGAAATTTGAGAACATGAAATACTCAAGTTACTTGGAGATTTAGAAAGTTATTAAGAATGGGACGTACTTGTGAGCTAAACCTTCTTTATTTCCTCCATCACCAATAGTTACATGGACTGGACCACAAGGGTCACTTTTCCCATTATTTACACGTTCCTGTCAAGAAAGCAGCAGATAACATAAGCCAGTTTCCATTATATTAACGGAGAAAAAGGGAGGCAGTGGCATACTGTTCGTTCATAAGCATGCACATGGCCAGCAAGAACTATATCAACTCTAGCAGCATAAAGCAACGGTTCCATGGATGCCATCATCGCATCACCTTCAAATTGATGAGCCTCATTACTGTTATACCATGGTACATGGAATAACACAATAAGCCAAGGGGTCTTCTTCCTGTCCACCTTTGCGAGATCAGCCTGCAGATCAAGAGTCAATATCAAGATCCATTTGAACAAATAAATTGCTATCACATCACAACCAAATTCTATCACATCAAAAGAATTTCTCCCATAGTTCTATTTAGCTCAAAAGCAACTAGAAGAAGGCTTCAAAGAAGAGGTTCATAGCTTGATCTGACGATATATCCAGCTAGAAACATGCTATGAAGTTCTAGACAATAAGATAACTTCAGTATCTGATCTTCGGTTAATAATACATTTAATGAGTTCATTAGACTTTCAAATTATAGATAACCGTGTTTGACTATGTATGCGATGAGGTCTCCGGAAGAATACTCAGTTTCAATAGCTTCCACTCTCCAGCCAAGAAAAAAGCCTCAAAACAAAATTCAACTGGATAGTAAACATTAGCAAGCAGTCCAGTGCAATGACTTTGCCCCTCAATTTTGTCATGTAGCAAAAGGAAAACTTTGACAAATAGAGGCTTAGGTCTACTATTTGTCTGTTAAAGCAATCCAGGCAAAGGAATTAAGAAATATATCCAACTGCCAGCGATTCTGTTTTGTCATGGGAGATTTTCATGACAGAGCACAAAATCCACAGCCTAACAGAGAATACAAAAATTGCCCTTTCCATCCTAATTTGAAATGTGAGTTCACATTCTCTTAAGATTCACTTCAACTGATCATAAATAAACAATTGGCAAATTCAAGTAGCAAAGAAAAGCTCTTTTTTCAAAAAAACAGAGAATACAAACCTTGAGCCAGTTATATTGATCTGAGTACTCAACGTACTCCGCATATGAACCAAGCATAATGATATGAGCTCCTGCAACTTCAAAGGAATAATAAAGGTTGGAACTTGATCCACTCTCCTGAAATGGCATCTTCCATCTAGAATTATAGGATTCAAATCCATCCTTGAACAATGGAATGCTTTCTTTTTCATGATTTCCTTCTGTTACCATCCAAGGCCTTGCACTGGCTAGCGGCTGAACGAACTCACCAAATGTGTCCCATCTATGTTGAATGTAATCAGCATAAGAAAGATCCCCTGGAAGGAGATGCAGATCATATTTGCATTTGTCAATGTGGCTTAGGGTTGATTTCGTCCAGCCAGTTTGACCCAAATCTCCAGCCACAGCAAAAGTAATGGGCAACTGAAGTGGTGGGGTTTTCAGTTGGAATTCAGGACCTTGGCCTCCACAACGGTAGAAGTAAATTGTGCTAGGTTCTAGTGGCCCAATGACAGTGTGGTGTATCTTTCCAGAGGTATAGGAAGATAACTATAAGTTGTACTCTCTCCATCAGATGTTTCACTGTAATTTCCTGGCGAAGTTCCATACTCAACTATGGATGGAGAAGATTTATCATCAGTGATCCATGAGACTCGAATGTGCTTGTCTCCAGCCAAAGAGATGTGCACCTTGAGTGGGTGACCAAACACAATTTTTAGACAAGGCTAAGAGAAATTATAATGAAGGACCATAAAACCATCAAACTTAATGTACATTCCTCAAGAAAAACCTTTTATTATGTTTTCCTTCAGACAAAGGGACTACAAAATATTTGTTACTTTCTTATGTTCAGAAAGAAAAAAAGAAAACAAATACCAAACTCCTGGAAAAAGTTTTCTCAACTCATTAAATTAAATTAACCATATCCACTACCATCACCTCGTACCTAAATTTTCATTGTTTCATTGCAAATGAAAAGAGTAAAAGATCCCAACAAAACTAAGAAGACAAACTAAGAGGAATTCAAAACCATAAATTACTGCCATCTTTCACATGGCATTAAAACTAAAGAAATATTATGGCAACAAGATATTCTCCAACATTCCTTTTCAATTATACTTAACGCTATCAAAACTATGTAACAGGAAAACAAGCAGGACCCATGTCAGATCTTAACAAACAATGCAATTTAACACAAAATAATGACCAAAATCAGCTGGTAAAAGAGAAAACACGTGAAAAAAAAGGAGGGTTTTATTACCTGCTGGGGACTGGAAGAAGGCCTTGAACTCCATGGGAAATGGAGGGTCTTGCGAGAAGGGGGTCTTACATAATCAGCAGTGACAGTTGCAGAATATATCAATAGAAATACCGTTAATACTGTTACGACCAACTTTGGTGTCATCGTAGTTAGTTACTGTAGTGTAGAAGATGGCAACAGCCGAGTGAAAGAAACACTGAGCTAAAGACACGCGATTTAATGTTGATGTGTCGTGTCTTGAAGATCTAACTTAAGGATTTTCCAGGTACGATGTCAGTTTTGTCCTTTTTAAAGTAGCAATCCTGTCATCAGGACAGGGGCAAAATTTTGGACAAATTGGTAAAGTGGTTGGCAAATCATTTCTAAGATGGTGCAAAAACTGTTTATTTAGTTCAAAATAGACAGCCACATTATTGGTGTGGCTTTGATCTTGACGCCTTTTGTATTGCTTGCTGTAGAATAATTCTGTATTTATATTTATTGTGTAGACTTTGTGTAGACTATTGTATAGTATAGAGTAGTGTAGAGTATTGTTGTATTGTATAGATTTTAGCTGTTTTGTGTTTTATGTATATAGTTGATGTCGTTTTTGTATAAACAGAAAATGATGGTATATATACCATCTGTTTTCTTTTGTGTAAATAAGAAGTATAAGTTTAAGTGATTATGATCACTTTACCAAACTAAATCGCCTAGAGTGTTCACAGATCTTTTATGGTATCAAAGTAATCTAGGTAGATCCATACATCTTTAAGGTTGAGTCAAGGTAGACAGCGTCAATAGTTGGAGGTCATTGTTTGGAAGCATGGCTGGAGACGAGAATCTGATGCTCCTGCAGAACTCGGATCATCTTGGAATGGTTCTCGTTACGACTCCATTAAGTGGAAATAACTACTTTTCTTGGAGTCGTGCGATGCGAATAGCATTGGGCGTAAAGCCAAAGCTCGATTTCATCACTGAAAAATGTGAGAGGCCATATGAAGGTTCGCTAGATTACGATCGATGGTGTCGAGTTGATTTTGTAGTGACGTCGTGAATACTTAACGTCATCTCCAAAGATATTGTTGAGTCTTTTTTGTGCACGAGCTCAGCTAGGGATCTCTGGAAAGACCTAGAGCAGCGATATGGAGAATGTAATGGGCTGCTATTGTATCAGCTCAAGAGGGAGATTAGTTCGATTTCACAAGGGGATTTATGTGTCTCCAAGTATTTTACTAAACTAAAAAGATTGTGGGATGAACTGAATTGTTTGGCTCCCGTTCCGCACTGCTTATAGAGAGCCCTAAAATAATGTTTATGTATATTCCTTAAACAGTTAGTTGATGTCAGGATAATGATAGATTGGTACAATTTCTTATGAGTTTGAATGAAGAATATGATGCAATTAGGAGTTAGATACTTATGATGGATCCTGACCTCATGTGGATAGGGCTTACTCGATAGTTATTAGGGTTGAAAAACAAAGGGACGTTAACATTTCTTTTGCTGATAACACAAGCAGTGCAATGATAGTGCATAATTCTAGTAGCAGTAGTGCAAAAGGAGTTGGTAGAGGTGGTTCCAAGAAACAGATAAATAAGGAGGATATGTTTTGTGATTTTTCTAAGATGAAGAGACATACTAGAGATACTTGTTTCAAGATTCATGGGTATCCAGATTGATATAAGGGCTCTAAGGATAAAAAAAGGAGGGGATATGAATAAAGAGTTTGTGAATATGAGTGATTTTTCTTTGGATTACTCAGTGGAGAAGGATACAAAGGAACTAGCTTGGAAACAAGATGTGGCAGCAATGATTCAACAGGAAATTATGAGTTTTTTGCAAAGTCAAGGGAAGCAGATGCAGATGAAGGACAAAGGAGGAGATGTCATCAACTTTGCACACTACAACAACTTTGCAGGTAGCACTCTCAATCATTTTTTTAGTTCAGCTAGTTCAATTGAGTATGGTTCTTAGATAATAGACACAGGTACTTCCAATCATATGTGTCATGATATTAATTTGTTTGACAAACCTAAAGCTGTAGCTAAATATACCCCTGTTCACCTACCAATTGGCACAGTTAAGATAGTAGATTTCACAGGGGATATTGTTCTTTGTGATAATCTTAGTCTGTCATCCTCTTTAAATATACCTTTATTCAAATATAACTTACTTTCTGTGAACAAACTAGCTTGTCAATCTCTTACCAAATTTACCTTTTATGCAAGTTTTTGTATTCTGCAGGACCTTATGACTGATGAGGTCTTAGCAGTTAGAAAGGTAATTGCAGGATTCTATGTTCTTGACAAATCTTCTTTTCATAGAAATACCATTTTATCTTTACATCACACATTTAGAAAATAGTATCAATAAGCCAATACAATGTCATAGTGATGTTGTTGATATTTTTTGGCACCAAAGATTGGGCCATCTATCTCTCACTATACTAAAACAGTTGCAAGATTCTTTCAATAACATGAATTTTTCTGAACAACCGTGTGATGTGTGCCATCTTTCAAAACAAACCAAACTTCCTTTTCCTAAGAGCAGTATTAGTATAATTGCATGTTTTGAACTGTTGCATATGGATCTTTGGGGTCCTTATAAGCAAGGGTCGATTAGTAGAGCTCACTACATCCTTACCATAGTTGATGATTTTTCTAGAACAACCTGGACCTATTTACTCAAACACAAAATTCAAACTTCTGCCTTCTTAGAGAAATTTCTTAAACATGTTCGAAACCAGTTTCATGTTACAAACAAAGTTGTTAGAACAGATAATGGGACAGAGTTCTTGAGTCATAGTTGTCAAGAAATATTTGTCAACCATGGAACTATATACCAGAAAACCTCTCCTTATACTCCATAACAAAATGGAGTTGTTGAGCGAAAACATAGGCATTTGTTGCAAATTGCTAGAGCTCTTATTTTTCAGTCCCATTTACTAAAACAATTTTGGGGATATTCCATTTTAACTGCTATATACATCATAAATAGGCTTCCAACTCCTATTCTCTAGTTGCTAAAATGGTTACTGTGAGAATTTTTATAGCTATTGCTACTGCCAAACGATGACCTTTACATCAGTTGGATATAAATAATGCATTTTTGCATGGGTATATTGATGAGGAATTGTACATATTACCTCCTCAAGGATATACCAAGGTTGGTCCTAATCAAGTGTGTCGTTTGAGGAGGCCTTTATATGGTCTTAAGCAAACCTCACTACAATAGAATCATAAGCTTTTTGTTTCTCTTTGTAAGCAGAATTTTGTGCAATCTGCTCATGATCCATGTCTCTTTCTTAAATTAGAAGGGAATGGTTATATTGCTATTGTTGTGTATGTTGATGAAGCGTTGATCATAAGTCCGACGGAGACATGTATTAACCAAGTTAAACGGCTTTTACATGAACAGTTTACTATTAAAGATATGGGATCTACAAAATATTTTCTTAGGTTGGAACTTGCTAGGTCAGATAATGGTTTGTATGCGAATCAGCGAAAGTATGTGTTAGATGTTCTCAAGGATGCAAGGTTGATTTGTTCAAAAGGGGAAGGTACTCCTTTATCTCTTCACTGTCAATTTGATAATGCTAGCTCTCCTTTATTGAAGAATCCAGATAGATATCGGAGGTTAGTTGGGCGTCTCCTTTATCTTAGATTTACCCGGCCTGACATCATCCATGCGACTCAACAGTTGAGTCAATTCGTTCAAGGTCCTACTGAGCAACATTGGATGACTGTCATTCATATGCCCAAGTAATTGAAGCGGTCTCTATCTATAGGTTTATTCTTCCCTTATAACAATTCTTGTTCTTTACAAGCTTTTTGTGATCCGGACTGGGCTGCATGTCCTTTTAGTCAGCGATCCTTAAAATGTTCTTGTGTATTTTTGGGTGATGCTATGATTTCTTGAAAAACTAAGAAACAATCCACTATTTCTCGATCTTCTGCGTAGACTGAATATCATAGTCTCTCTACTATTGTTTGTGAGTCGCAATGGCTTTCTTTGCTGGCTGATTTTTGGGTGTCTATTTCATTTCCTATTCTGTTATGGTGCGACAATTTGGCTGCTATCCATATTACTACTAATCCTATTTTGATGAGAGGATTAAGCATTTAGAGATTGATTGTCATCTGGTTCGTGATAAGTATAAAGAAGGCTTCGTTCTTCCTCAACATATTCCTTCAAAGTTTCAATTGGCAGATATGTTTAATAAGGCTTTGTCAGCTTCGATTTTTTCTTTTTTGTTGTCCAAGTTGCACTTGTGTTTATATTTATTGTGTAGACTACTGTATAGTATAGAGTAGTGTAGAGTATTGTTGTATTGTATAGGTTTTAGCTTATTTGTGTTTTATATATATAGTTGATGACATTTTTGTATAAACAGATAATGATGGTATATATACCATCTGTTTTCTTTTGTGTAAATAAGAAGTATCATTTTAAGTGATTACGCACTTTACCAAACTAAATCCCTAGAGTGTTCACAGATCTTTCACTTGCTACCAGAATGGCAAGACAGTGGTTTGGGTTTTTGTGGGTAGGCTTACTCATCAATTATGCTTTACGTAAGTATAATCATTAACGATGCCACTTTTGGCCACAATAACAACAAAATGCTCACCTTAGCATTTCAGATTTTCACAACTTTGGAAGAAAACCTTGCGTTTATTTTAAGAGGTGAAGCATTAAGGTTCTTAAACACCATATTGGTAGTAGTGACAAATCTTTCAGAGAATTTTAAAAAAAATTATTTGCTTGATGATTAAATTATAAGGGCTTTTTTATACAATTAACTCTTTAATGTATTGAGTTAAAGATCTTAATAACTTAAACTATTTATTGATTTTTTATAATTTAGATATTTAAGAAAATTTACAGAATATTAAGAATTATGCCAAGATGATTAAGTTTCGAGTTTTAAGTGCTTTTAACCCAACATGGATATTATGATCATTAAATATTTAAATATTATCTTAATTGTACATAAACGATAGAATATAATTGAGAAGATGTTTTAAGTCTATATCTCCAATAAATTCAAATTAAAATATGAGTAATAAATAAATGTTTCAATAAAAGAACTACTTACGTAGCAAGTGAAATAATCATAATTTCCAAAAAAAAGTGAAATAATCATATTTTTTATAAATATACTTAATTTTCAACATATTTTTATTTTTAAATTATTTTAAAAGAATTTTGGAATATACAAAGTTTTGAATGAGATATTTTTATTGTTTAATAAATTATTTAAATAAAATTATTATATAATTAAATAATTGTTTTAACTTGACGTAAAAATATAATTTTTTATGTAATTTAAAATAATAAACATATTTTTTAAAATGAAGAAAGTTTGTACTATTTCTCTTTATATAAATTTCTTTAATATTTCAAATATATTTATATTTTATTGTTTCTTTAACTTAAAGTGCCTTCTAATTAAAATAAGGTTTAAATTCTTAAAAGTGTAAGAAAAATTTTGCCTTGACATTGTATAACTTTTCATTAATCATTTTTTAAAAAAAATTGACCAAAATTAGCTGATTGATTTTGTCAATCAGCTATTGGTTCTATTTAGTTGTTGGCTGGTTGAGTTGGCTGATTCAACCCAAACAGCTAATTGGTGAAAAGCTGGCCATGTGTAGCGTTTTGGAGAAACAGTTTAATTAGCTGTTTAGCGATTACTATTCTACCCTTACTTTTTTACTGCTCTTCACTATATTTATGTTGTCTTGAAGTATTGATTGTCATGGTGACTAGCCACCTATAGTAGTCACGCCCACTTTTAGTATCTCTTATTTCCTCACTAATATGAACAAATGAACACGTCCCGCTGAGTAATATCTATCTCAACAACTCTGCAATTAAACTTGCTAAGAATCTAGGTGGTGTTTGTGCATTGCGACATGCAGGAACAAGTGGCTGATAAAGCTTCTTCATTTGTCTCCAGTACTCTCTATATGGGGCAAAAGCTACATTTTTATAACCATAAGATAAGATACTCGATCAAAATACATGGCCTTGTAGTAAAATTGGAGTCAAGATTTTTCATCACTTCTTTTGCAAGTTATGCTGAAGAAATAACAACGTAAAATTAGGAGTTGCATCGTGAGTAGCTAGTCACGGGGGTGACTTAATAAATAAAACAAGCATCACATTAGTTAACAGTAAGTGTCTATACAATGAGGATGAGTATTTTGCTGAAACGTAAGTATGGATTTTTGGGTATGCCGTGTGTATTGTTCTGCATATTTGATGATCAATATATTATAAGATGTTGTTAAAATGATTTTTGAGTTAGAAAAATCATTGAAAGTGTGTATAGGGAGAGTGCAAAAAATTATGAAAAGTTGATATTTGTATACTCTTTTTCATGGTTTCTACGTGAATTTTTGGATGCTTTTAGAAATGAAAAAAAAAAGAGTTTTGAGTTAAGGAAAAGATGTTAGATGATGTCTGGATATAAGAAAGATAGCTTTTTAGAGAAGAAATTGGAGAATGAGCCGAAAATAAGAATGCAGTAGAAAAATGAAGAAAAGTGCAGGAAAGATGAAGAACATGCGTGGATTTTTCTGTTTTAATATTTGTGTTTTGATTTGAATTTTTGGAATTGGTTGTAAATGTATTTAGTTGAATAAAGTCGAAAATGGAGATTGAAATAAGTTAGAAATGGAAGAATTAAGAAAAAGAGAGGAAGAAGAAGAGAAATCAGCAGTATCAGAAGAAGGAAGATATTTGAAGCACGATCGCGTCTCTTATGTTGAGTTCGAAAGCACACAATCGTGACTTTTGAAAAATCACGATCGAGGCACTGATGACTACCAATGGAAGGGTTTTTTATTTTTTGGAACATCCTTTGATCTTTTGCCTATAACTTCTTCTGTAGACATCCAAATGATATGAGACTTAAACCAATAGACTCATAAGACATGTTTCTTCATCTACACCAAAAATTATAACCATCTGAAATGGATTGGTTAATGAATTTAAGATGAGAATGTTATATGTTTTTATTAGAATTATAAACTTAATTTTTTAGAATTTAATATCTAAAATATAAATTTTATAAGAATATTGAACCAAATACTAAGATATATAATATTCATACCCTTATAATTTTTTTAAAGTCATGTTTCCATAATTCATTTTACACATAAACAGCTAATATTAAACAATTAATTTTACCAAACATCAAATGACAAATAGCTAATGCAATCAGCTGATTAAATAAGCTAATATAATCAGCTATCAGTTAACAGCTGATAGAATCAGCTAATAACTAATACAATCAGCTGATTTCCAAACAAGGCCTTTATGTTATCTCTTTTCCCTTTGACCTCTCCCTTTTTAATCCCTCAGTGCTTCCTTCTGCTTTTTTGAAGTTTGGCACCACTCTTTTTTCTTTCCTTCAACATGTTGCTCTCGTCAAAAATCCCTCATTCTACCTCCTCTCCTTCTTCTCAAGCTCTAAAGACCGCTGAGTCTAAGGTGGTAGGCAAAGCCTCGCCTAATTTGTCATTCACGTTTGTTTCTCCTCGTCCTTATTAGGGGTCACCTAAACCTTTGGTTAAGGTTTTAAGAGTTATATATTCTAAGAAATATACTACTTTGGTTGATTTTTTTGTAGATAAGCACCCTACTTTCCTATTGGACTAAAGATAAGTTTTGGCAAACTAGAATAAAGATGCTTTGGAGATTATTCTAATAAACAAATACATATTTCTATTTAAAATTGGAAGTGAATCCAACCTGATAAAGATCCTTGAGTTAAGGTCGTGATGTAGGGGTAACAAACCTTTGTTTGTGAAAAAATGGAGGATACGTTTAGACTTAAATGGTAAATAACAATTCGCTCCATATTTGAGTTAATTTTCAAAATATTCTCTTAGGATACTAGTTTGCTGAGGGACTTAACTATTTACCTAATATAATAGGTAAGAGAGACTTAACTATTTACCTAATATAAAAGGTAAACTTATTTTCTTGAATGAAAATATAGCTCCAATAAAGAAAAGAAGATATGATAAGGTTTGTATAGAAGTTGAACTAAAGAAGTATTTTTCAAAAACTTTAAAGATCTTCAAACTTAATTATGAAGGTAGCATTATCTAAGCAAACATCCTAGTGAGCTATCAATGGAAATCTCGAAAACCATCTCTGCTAAAGTATGGAGATTAATGATTAGAGTCTTTAAAATTGTTGACTATGTAAAGCTCTCGAATGTTAATTCAATAATTCAATATAAAAAAAGGGCAATCACACAATGCCCACAAAGAATAAAAAATCTTATTCCCATTAGTGGATAATTTAACTGTTATCTTATTATTAGGCAACCTTAAACCTTGTTTAAAGATCTACAATAACTTTGAATTAAGCCTTCTCATCATTTGTTTTGGTACTTTCTCTCTTGTTGAGAGTTATATAGACCATTTGGTTATTAATAAAATTTCTTTCATTAACATGTTTGCTATTATCTCCTCTCATGTTAGTTTATCAATTAACGAGGAAGTGCTAAAGCTAATTACTTTGTAGCAATTTCTAAAACAAACTAGGGAGAAAGCCTAGGAGAAAGACTTTATCCAACTCCATCTCTTCCTAATACGTCTATAATCTCATAAAATGAAAAAGGATTGAACTATTCCTCTAAGCAACATATTATTAAGAACTATGTATTCTTTGAAAAAACTTGGTTGGTGTTAAACAGACATCATCACCATAATGAACTAATTTTCGTGGCTTTTAACCTTTCCTTAATGTAATTATGCTCCTTTTAATAGACTAATCAATTTATTAATCTTGAGATCAATATAGTCCCTTCCTCAACTAAAATACATTTTTCATTCATCTATACAACTAATAATATTTCAATTAGAAAGTAACTTTGGAATAATCTCCTTAAGCTCAGTGCACAACTTCCTCTTTTGAACTTTGCTTAGAGGATTTCAATTACCTCTCTTATAAAAGTAAGAAGTGTAAATGAAAAAAATAGAAGTTCTTTTCTAAATATTTACATAATTACATAAGCCAATATGGTTTATTTAAGGGCCATTTTTCACTTGAAATAATAGTTAAACAGAAATACGATTCACTAGTAAAAAGTTTGACAAAGCCTTAGTAAGCCCCCAATGACTTTTAGATTTCTATAGCTCTTGGACATTATTTGGTAATCTTTAATGTTTGGATCATTCTTCGATAATGGTTATGTTCAGTACTTCAGCTTTAACCAGGAGGGTCCTAATCATGCTTAAGATCCATTTACTCATTAGTCCATTTTTAAGTTAATTGTCAATCTTGGCACAAACATTCAAATGTCGAGGTTGGAGACGTATAAATGCATAAGGAAATTAAAAGCCACTAGAGAGGAAAAACCTAAATAGTCTATCTATGAATGATATTGAAACTGCCATTAAAAAAAAGGCAAAGAAAGAGCTAAATTTGAAGCTTACGAAAGACCATACAATGATTAACTAAAGCTACATAAGAAGAAATCTTTGTTTACATAGATAGATGTTTTGAAAGTTCCAAATTTCTTGCTACTACAAAAGTCCAAAATTTAGTGGCTCAAGGTTAGGAACCTTAACACTAAGTTCTTTCATAATGCTTCAAAAGAATGTCAACAAAAATTGCTCCATAATATATTCAGTAAGGTCTTGCATTACTAATCGTGAATCCATCAAGCTATTGGCATTCAAATTCTTCAGAAATTCTCTAAGTTGTCCAAATGAAGCCTCAGATTCTATAATTAATCTTACCTCATTTATTCTTTATATTATAATGTAGGGACGTGCACATTTTCTTATTAAATCTTTTATAAGATATGACATGGAAGAAACATTTTTATATTAGACCAGTTTGGATAATTTTAACTGTAATTTCTTTTAGGAAACTTTGCACTATTTGGTGACTCTATCTCTTTATCCATTCCTTAATTGTTTGCTAAAGGTAGCTTACTCATAAAATTAAACAAAACTTGCATTTTTCTTATCTTCAAAGTGCTTACTCAGCTTGCTTCCAAGATTTTAAGCTTA
Organism: Erythroxylum areolatum; assembly: GCA_024520975.1. Lineage (NCBI taxonomy): Eukaryota > Viridiplantae > Streptophyta > Magnoliopsida > Malpighiales > Erythroxylaceae > Erythroxylum > Erythroxylum areolatum. The sequence continues at coordinate 77,053,839 of JANIJH010000225.1, read as the reverse complement.
TCTCCTACTATAACATCATATATAAGCTAATCTAAAAGATGTTTATGAATAAGCTTAAAAAGATGATGAAAACCTTCATCATTCCCTCTAATGGGCATTCATCCAAAGTTAAAGCATTGATGACGATATTTTATTAGCTTATATACTTATTAAGAATTATCATATTAATCTTAATATCAATGGTTGCATCCTTTGATCGAGTTTCATAAAGATTTTGACGCGATGGATTGCAAATTCCTTTTCAATAACTAATAACTTTTGGTTTTCTCTCCATATTTGTTAATTAGCTTAGGTAATATATTACTACAATTTTTTTAATGCCTTCATTAATGGTGAACCTATTTAGCTATTCAAAAGCGAGAAAGGATTGAGGCAATATGATCCTTTGCCTTACCTCTTCATTACTTATATTGAAGTTTCAACCCAATTAATAGCAAGAAAAATTAAGATAGGTAGGAACCTCAAATAAAAAAAAAACTACAATCAAATCAAGTTTTTCAATCTCTCTTTTATATATGATCTTTTATTTTAGTAAAGCTAATGTAGATTCAATCAATTATTTATCAAAGATTGCATGAGTTTTAAAATTTATCAGGTTTAGCCATCAATCCTAGTAAAAACAATTTGCTCATCTCTAAAGACAATTAAGAAGCAGCTAATATGATCAAATAACTCACAAGAATATATGGGAGAAAAATATGAGAGTACTTATCACAACTTCAAGACTTCCTTACCTAGATTGCTTAACTTTTTTTCGAAAAGATGTAAAGAGTAACAGGAAATGAGAATAATAAGAACTTGTCATATTCATAATGACAACAACTTATAAACTCAGTTTTAAATTGTTACAGATGTATTGAACATTCCACTTGTTCCTACTAATGTAGTTGACCAATTAATAGAAAGAAACCTCAAGAGCTTCATATAAAGAGGGGACAAAGAAAATTATATAAGAGCTGATAGTAAATGGTATTAGCTTTACATGCCAAAAGTTAATGGTGGTTTAGGATTTCATTACATTAGAATGAAGAATAAAGTACTTCTAACTAAGGGAATTTGGATGAACTTCTCATATTACAAATCTTTATGGGTGTAACATGTTCTTGCTCTGCACTTGCATGGTAAAGAAATACAAATATTGAATCACTTAAAACCAATATATTTTTAGTTAAATAAACCAAACCTTTGTACTTCATGAACATTCATGCAACTTCTTAGTCTTAAAGAAAGTATCATGAATTAGTTAAAAGTAACTACTTGGAGTGGAAGTAATGTGTTATTGTAGTTTGACAAATGGCATACACTAAGTCCAATTCAAAATTTCCCCAACATTAGCATTATAACAATGGGTCACCAAGAAAACACAACACTCTCAACTATTATCAAAAACAATCTTTAATTCTAGCCTAACTCTCATCTTAGAGGATCTTTTTTTTAAGGCTTTGTTGCCAATTCTCCTTAGGCATCTAAAAAGAATATAGTCATATGGTTGAGGCATCACCCATTGAAGTTCAACAACAAATCTTGTATTGAATTATTCAAATGAACTTTACCTATTGTTACTTGGAACAATTTGGTTTTGCATTCTAATTGTCTTCCTAAAGATCAATTATTCCAATGTGAATAATCAAATAAAGGCTTTAGATACGACAATTCATGATTTTCTCTTTTGCTTTGGTGGCCTTCCTATTTTCTATTCGGGATGCTATTATGTAGTTTTTGTTCTTTTTATATTATAGTCTTTTTTTCATGTCCCATTTGCTATCCTATCCTGCACTTTGTTGAGTAGGTTGCTTTATGCTAAACATTTCACTTTTATCTAACCCATTGTGGACTTCTTCTGTTTTAATCTATTTATTTATCTTAGTGTATATATTTATTTATATATTAAATTCTTAAAAATTATTAGTTCAATTATAATGTTCATTATATTTGTAAAGAATGTTGTATTACTCCTAAGTAATATTTAAATAAAAAATAATATGTGCAAGGATAACATATTATGTTTTTTTTCCTCTTACCTTTTAAAATGAGTATGTAAATAGAATACATTAGTATAACCTCTTACATGTATGTTTAAACGAAATATTTACATTGAAAACTCGTCTTTCAAATGTTTTTTAATATCATAATTCGTATTATTTCTAGGTTTTATTGTTATTTTATTTTTTCTCTTCTAATTTTACATCAATTATCTTTATTTTTGGCTTTTTTAGTTCATATTTATTATGTTCAAATCTGATAATTATTAGTGTTTATGCTTTTTCTGAGCAAATTAAGTTAATATTATTAATTATATTTTTCCTAAAATCATAGGATGTTCTTTCTATTTCATACTTTAGCTTCTAGCTCCGTCAACATGAAAGGCACATCAGCTATTGTGGCCTCCTACAAATCCAGTGCCCATCTTGCTAACTTTGTCATGCTCGTCCTCGTTGTGGTTTCACAGAAATTCAAACTCTATATCCTTTTTGAGAGTGACTGCCAATGGATCTACTAGCCACCATGATCATTAGTGGAGATTAGAAGTGCTTTCAAAATCTTTATACACCAGCCAAGTAAAAAAAGTATAAATTCAACAAACTAGCTACTTCTCCAAGAAAAAAAATCATCCGGAAAAAGAGTGAGTCTTATTATTAACTTGACGAAGCAACATACTAAAAAAATAAAAGGGAAAAATAAAAATTATACATAACCAAAAAGACTCGTATTGCAGGTAATACTGAGGCATGATAGGTGCCTTCTTTCTTCTATCTACATGCCTTTAATTATTAAATAAAGTGTAGCAAACAAACAATTACACAGATGCCAAAACTTAATCACCCAAACTAGTTAATAGGCATCTTTAGGAAGGCCAAGTGTGTCGAATATGGAACTTTGGTTAAGGTCTTGAGGTCATAAGCTATCCAACACTTGTATGTCTGAGTGTTGTAGAAATGTCCCAAGCACTTGCAATCGTTGGTACATTTGTTCCTGCAAGTCTCCAGCTTCATGGGTCCATTTCCTTTGCTGTATTTGCTCATGAAATGATCAACCCCCTCAAGCTTCACGTAGCGCACACCTTGTTTTGCCTTGCAAGCTTTTTCTACATTTGCTTGCTCGCACTTGGTGGTCCATTTCTTCAAACCATTGGGAGCTGGGCAAGCAACACAAGTGCCGTTACTGCATAAGCCCAATTCCCCACATGTCTCTGGCAATTGGCACGGGCCCTCCAATGACTCCTGTTTTGCATCAAAGAGAGTGAAGGTGTTTTCCCAAGCTATATCACCACGAGGTTCGTTGTCATAAAGATAAGTATAGAGTTTGAGATTGCCATTTATATCCAACCGAAGATACGATAATGTTGTATTGTAACTTCGGCTACCCAATCGTAGGTTTCCGAGTTTTGTGCTCAACGATAAGTCACTGTTAAGCCTAACATACTTCAAAAGTCCCTCTTCTAAACCAAAATTGTTTGAAAATGAGAAGTATATGTATGGCACGCTTGGGGACTTACGGCTTGTGTAATACATGGACAATGATTTTGGTTCCAAAACCAAACTATACCTACCGTTTTTGTTCTGCTTCCTGGAAGCCCTACTGACAAGTTTAGTTACTCCGTCAAGCTTGAGAGATTGGCCCACCAAGAGGGTATCAGTTGGTGAATCAAAACTTTGCCAAACGAACTTACGATTCTTGTCATAAAGAACCATGTTACCGTTTGACAGCAACTCAAACCCTACCACGCCTTTGTTGGCAGTATTGGTTTGCCAAGCAATGCGACCATCGGAATGGGTCAAGACTAGGTTTCCGTCCTCTCCAAAGGTGAGAGTGGCGTTCTCATCGACGGGGTTTCCCCGGTTAGCTTCCCAAACCCACCGCATTAGTCCCTCCGAGGACACTGTGCCCATACGCACGGCGAGAGTGTACGCGTTTGGGGTAGTGTTGTAAAAGCATAGTTGGAATGGTTGAGCAAAGGGATCTAAGAAACGATAATTAGCATCATACTCTACGATATACTCTCCAAATTCCCCTGCATTGATATACTGAAATCTTGCAGAGGGAGGAACAGAAGCTTGAGCAATGGAAGAAGATAAGATTGAGAACAAGAAAAGAGAGAGCACAAAAGACATTGTATTAATACTAGATGGAGAAGAATATGCCTGTGGTACAAACCAAGCTAAGAAGCTCTTCCTTTTATAATGGCAGTGAAGGGGCTTTTGTCCAAGCTAGACTGAGAGCCGCCTTCATGGACTGGAAAAAAAGATGCACGTTTTAGGATAACTGAGACTGAAAAGAAATGTTTCTAATGTTAACAAGTTGGAGTTTTAACTTAATTAACATTTAGCTTTCAATTAGATTTGAAATTATATGTATTTCACACTAATATTTGATTGTATTATATGAAAATTTTTAAATTTATACTTTTTTAATTCCTTAAATTATGGCTCAATCAAGTGCAATTTATACTTTTTTAATTCCTTAGTTATTTTTTTTGACATATTAATTCCTTAGTTATTATTTATTTAGACAATAGCTTCAGGTGAAACTGGAAAGTCCAGCTTAAATGTTAAAGTTCCAAAAACCAAATACCGGAACTTCTGTCTAATGCTACGCTATTCAGCTCTAACTTAAAAAACATCGTCGCTCTGTTTAAAGCAAAGTTATGAATACTGTACCAGATTTGATACCGGATTTGATTCTGGAACAGAATTGTACCTGGTCGGGTCGGCCGAATTGGGCCCAAACCCAATCACAATAATCCACGGGCCGATCGGTCTATCTCTCAAAGATGGATCTCACACCCATTAGTTAACCCGGGCCCGATCCACACATCCATGGCCCATTAGCAGGAGAAAACCTTCCATGCAGAAGTAGAAGTCTACGT